>ML662903.1:688254-900834 GCA_007570785.1 Antilocapra americana
CCACCGGGAAGGAAGCTGTCCTGGCTCTCTTCCTTCCTGAAGCCACCTCCATTCTCTTAACCTGAGTTAGGTGCCCCACCCCAGGCGTCACAGGCTTAGTTGTGGCTATTGTTCTCCTTGCTCCTAAGTTGCGCTCTCCCAGGGAAGAAGAGGTCATGTCTCCTTCCAGCAGTGTTCCCTGTCCGTGTTTGCCCTTTAGAGCATTAACCTTCCTTTCTGTTCTCTATTTATGATTTCTCCCCTTTGAGTCCTCAATCTGGGGTGTTCTCAGGGGGTGGGGGTAGGGTGAACTTGAACAGAGTGTATTTTCTTATTGAGACCATGTACCTTGCGCTGTGTGTATATAAAAGTGTTCCTTGGCATTGTGGGTTTTTTTTTCACATCCTTAACCAAGCACCAGTACTGTGCCTGTGTGCATAGTGAATGCCAAATGTGTGATGGCTGTTGCTCTGAGTGCTCACTGAGCACCATCTGTGTGCCAGGTCCTATTCAAAGTGCTTTTGAGGCACCATCTGTGCGCCAGACACAGTTCTCAGCACCAACTGCATGCCCAGTGTTTTCCAAAGTATTTTGCAAATACTGACTCATAATCTTCACAAGAGTCTCACACAGGAGTTATCATTGCCAATTTCAGGTGGGGAAATAGATGCAGAGGTCAACCAGTTATGTCCAGAGGTCAGGTACCTCATCACTTACACTGGAGGTAGTAGTCCCCAAAGGGGACATTTGACATCTGTGGACCCATGATGGAAGTGGTAGTGGACATGACCTGTGCTCAACCGCTGTGGGAAAGGTGTGCCTGGAACAGACAGGCATGTGTGGGGGCAAATGGCTGGTTTCTGGATATAAAGATACTAACCAGACCACCTCAAAGGCCATCAGTAGTGTCCTTTGAGGAGGGGGTACATCTGGTCCAAGCCACCCACAGTGACAGGACAGATGGGCTGTGTCTGTATTGCCCGTATGCTTAGCCTCCCACCATGACCACAGCTTCCCCACCAGGCAGGGTCCCTCCAGCCACATCCCACAGAAGAGCGAGATGGAGCACCTTCTACACAGTGGGTGCAGCTTTGTGTGAGCATTAGATGTCACCTAAGCACTGCACAGCCCCCGCCTGAGCCCTCCTGTGGGTGCCAACTCTCACCTCAGAGAAACAAGAGCTCCAGTGGGACAACCAAGGGGCGATATCTGGACAACCTCCAGTCATGCTGTGGATATAGGCGAAATTGAGATAGTTGGTGTGAGGAACTCAGCTCAAACTGACTTAAGCAAAAAATAAAAATATTGGATCCAGGGCGCGTGGAGTTGTGCTGCCAAGAGCCCGGACTGAGGCAAGATGGCGGGTCCGCGGTGAGCGCAGTCCACGGGTGAAGATTGTTATATCTAGAAGCAGATTTTAAAAGCAGTTTCTCTTCAAATCATCTTTATACCACCTGATAAGCAGTTTTATTCACCATGGCATTGGCAGCAGTAAAATGGGCAGCATCAAGCAGAACTATCTTGAAACATTTATTTCCAATTCAAAATGGAGCCTTATGTTGTGTTGGTCACAAATCTACCTATTCTCTTCCAGATGACTATAATTGCAAAGTAGAGCTTGCTCTGACATCTGATGCCAGGACAATAGTATGCTATCACCCTTCTGTGGACATTCCATATGAACACACAAAAGTATCATAGTCGTCGTAGGAAACTGAATCCTCCAAAAGACAGATGATGTTGATGTTTTCAGGAATCAAAGAGGAATATTACCCTGGAACTCATTTGCCTTTTGAGAAAATACAATTGGGTGTATTCACTAATATGTTATATAGTAAAATAATAATAAAATATCTTTTCATATATTAGAATGTATACTTCTTTATAGTAATTCTTAATTTTACATTCTTATTTTAAAAAACCTATTTTATAGTATTTTCCTGTTGAGTTATTTAAGTCTGGTATTTATTTTTATGTGTCTAGTATGATTAAGTACTTTTATTAACCAAATATTGTTAGTAGTATAAATATGATTAATAAAAATGTGTGTGGTTCTTCTGAAAAAAAAATATTGGATCCAGGAACTCATAAACTGTCCTTCAGTCCTCACAACTGAAACTCCAATACTTTGGCCACCTGATGCAAAGAACTGACTTGCTTGAAAAGACTCTGATGCTGGGAAAGATTGAAGGCGGGAGGAGAAGGGGACGACAGAGGATGAGATGGTTGGATGGCATCACTGACTCAATGGGCATGAGTTTGAGTAAACTCCAGGAGTTGGTGATGGACAGGGAGGCCTGGCGTGCTGCAGTCCATGGGGTCACAAAGAGTCGGACACGACTGAACGACTGAACTGAACTGAACTGAAGTCCTCACAAAGACTATATGGTTTAAACACTATTACCCATTTTGTAGATAGATGAAGCAGGTGTGAAGAGCTGGTTCAAAATAAGTCCTCATTAGCTATGAAGAATCAGTCCTGAACAAAAATCCACCTAAAAGGAATTAACTCAAAATAACTTCCCCAGTTTAACCAAAGACACCTTGAAAAGACAACATGCCTAAGAATCAGGAGAAGTAAGAGACAACACAGTAACAGAGACACAATAGAATCCTCAGACATCAGTGTAAAACATGCTTATTCTGGTCATGGAAATAGAGATGATTACATGTGAAAAAGAAATTTAAAACCTTTAAAAGTGAAAATGAAAACAAGTAAAAATAAGTTGAGAAAGAACCAAACAAGTGGTAGATCTGAGCTAGATAATAGCAAAACTTAAGAATTATCTTTTATTTTTTGTCTGGCTACTTACACATCTTTTATTATTGTGATTATGTAACTATTATTTGCTTAATACCATTGTATTATGGTTGGTCAACAGAAAATAATAGAATTCTATATCACTAAAACTAGCATTTAGTAGGAAAAAGTCAATGGATGAGTTTAGCAACATATCAGACCTAGCCGAGGAAGGATTCTGTGAATTGAATACAGTTTAGGGCATACTAAGAAATGCATCTTCTAGAAGATTTTAAGTTAGACTAATACTGTATTTTAATAAGGGTATAAAAACTGAAAAATATAAAAGGTACACATTTCAAACAAGAGGGAGGGAAATAGATGAATAATCCAAAAGAAGGCAAGAAGAAAGGAACATGGAACATGGTGGATGGGTAGAAAGCACATAGGCAACCACTTGCAAATAGTCTGCTGTGTTTCCTCCAGTTCAAGGGAGGGGACTGGGAACCAGGCAGCTGCTTTCAGACCACAGCTACCACCGTCCTAGGGAGAAGGTGGGGTGAGGGTGAGGAAGAATGCTGCAAAACTCCCATGATTTTGAAAATTACTTTTTCTTGATTGGACACTTGTTCTGTTGCTGAAAACGTGTGACTTTTCCAGAAGTGCTGACACAGTTGATTCTGACAATTAGGCTTGCTTGCTTTTTTCTTTTCAAATTTAATTTTAGGTTTTTGTTGGGAAGCATAAATGTGGAAGCTTCCTAGTCTGCCATGTTGCTGATGTCACTCCCCTTGTGTATTATAAGTGTTTTTCTTAACACACTTAGGAAGCAATACGATTGGATCTTTTTACATAATCTTTTATTGTCTGAGTTTTAATTGAGGTGCTTAGATCACTTAGTTAATGTGATATCGATATGTGTAAGTTTTAGTATTTCATCTGGCTACCTGATTATTTTTTTGAGGGCGATGCTTTCATTTTTTATCTTGTATCATGTATTATTTTACAATGAATTGTATTACTTTTGTAATTTAAAAAAATACATAGGAAATCAGTAATAACAACAAATATTTGGCCTGGATTCCTAGGGCTAGAAATTCATGTTGGGTTCAAGTTTTTGTTGATCACAACTTATTTTTTGGTTCATATGCAAAAACCATTTCTTGAATGCCTCTTGGTTAGCTGGCACTGCCCTTGGCACTTCCATAGGCTTTTCATCCTCATCCTCACAATAGCCCTGTGAGGTAGGAATTGGCCCCACTTTATAGATAGGAGATTACTGCTTGAAATGCTTCTATTTGCCACATGTTTTCATGGGCTAGAGGTTCTTACTGGCTGGTAAGTCATTGGTAAAGAACTCTCACTGGTCAGGAGTTCCTAGAGGTTGCTCTAAGATTCAAATAATCAAACTACAAGAATTTTCCCCTGACAGGAGTGATGGGTTAGGTATCAGGATAAGAGTGGAGGAGAGTCCATGGTCTCTTCCTTTATAGCACCATTTGAGTTTGCTCTGGTTATTCATGTATGATGAGGGGAGGAGATGGGAGAAAGGAGGGAAAGTGGTTACAAGTCTTCTTGCTTCTTCAGGATGAGCTTCGTCACCAGCGCTGTAACCTGGGGCCTGATCTCCTCCATGATTGTGCTTGGGTCCCAAGCTCCTACCACATTTCCATCTGGGGCCACTAGATACTTCCAGAAGTTCCAGCTGGGCTCCTTGCCAGAAGTCTCCATCAGGTACTTGAAGGCAGGGTGGACACCAGTGCCAGTGACTATGATCTTGCTAAACATGGGAAAGGAGACACTGTAGGTGTGGCAAGACAAAACTCTCAATCTTGTTGCTGTCAGGCTCCTCCTGGCCACACTGGTTGCAGGGGAAGGCAAGCCCATTGAAGTGCTGGGGCCCCAGGTCCTGCTGTGCTGGTCTATGAAACCGCATTAGCTAGCCACATTCACCACCAGGAACACCTAGCTGTTGTACTTCTTCAGTGACACCAACTTGCCCTGGATGTTGATGGCCTTGAGGTTGTTGAAGTCCTGCCCTTGCTGCACCCCAGCCGTGGATGCCAGGAGCAGCCAGGCCACCAGTGCCACCACCATGATTCACCCCAGAGTAGGTGGCATGGTGAGACAGCTATCTGATTCTGTTTGTCCTTTTCCCTCTTTTATTGCTTTATTTTGAATTAGGTTTTTTAAAAATGATTTCACTTTATCTCTTTTGTTGGCTCATTAGCTCTAACTCTTGGTTTTATTCACTGATTGCTTTATGGTTTATAGTTTACATCCTTTTTTTTGGCTGTGCCAGAACTTTGTTGCTGCATGTGGGCTTTCCTTCCTTGTGGGTGAGCAGGGGCTACTCTAGTTGCATTGCATGGAGGGTGAGTCTTGTCCATGTGGCTTCATCTTGGCTGGAAGCAGAACTTCTGTCCTTAAACTTTATAAAGTTTATTGTTTTGGTGTTCTTTTCTCACTTCTTGAGATGAAGACTTAGTTCATTAATTATTATAACTTTTTGCCTTGATATGTTTATAGAAAAGAAAGTGAAGTCACTCAGTCGTGTCTAACTCTTTGCAACCCCATGGACCGTAGCCTGCCAGACTCCTCCATCCATGGGATTTTCCAGGCAAGAATACTGGAGTGGGTTGCCATTTCCTTCTCCAGGGGATCATCCCCACCCAGTGTTGAACCCAGGTCTCCTGCATTGTAGACAGGCTCTTTACTGAGCCACCAGGGAAGCCCTAGATATGTTTATAATCCTAGATAATAAATGACAGAGAAACATGGGTTGTGAAAACCCCATGTAAATAGATTACTTTTGACACTTGAATTCTTTAAATAAAAAGTAACGCATTTGTGAAATGCTTCCAGTTTTTTGGTGCCATCATAGACTCAATCTTGAAAAAAGTTTCCTTAACAACTGGACAAAATGTATATAAATATGGGTATCTCTGTATTTTAAAAACTTATTGTACCTTTAAAAAATTGTACACTCTTTCTGTGTGGAAAGGAGATAGAAGAGAGAGCAATCTGGAAGTTACAAAAGAAATATGGATGGCAGAAGAAAACAAGAAGAGGGAACAGAAAATTAGAAAAAATAGCACATGGAGGAGGTTTACAGAAATGGCATATAACCCTTATGGTTTCTAGATCTTCATTTGTAGTTTCCATAGAACGCAACGCATGACTGGTCATGGTCCACTTGCACTCACCAGCCACCCCATTGAGCTGACCACTGCCTGTGTTAGCTACTCTATAAAATGGTAAAAAAATAAAATAAAAACACCAGCATGTAAATACACTATAGGAGAAAACTTAATTGGGAATATAGCTTTCTGTATTTCTAAGAATGAACAGCGTCTGAAATCAGGGTTCCAAGGGATCTTCCTTTCTTTTCTTCTATTTCTGTGTAAGATTCCTGTCCTATTCTCTGAGCAGCTCTAAAATCTTTTTCTTTACATATTAGTACCTAACAAATTCTTAGGTTTGGTGTGTGCTAGCAGTTGCAGTCACTAAAGTGCTTTCTCTTTCTCCTTCCCTCAGTTAATAGGTTTCCTGTGCCCAGTTGGAAATGGGGCAGGTTGGGGAGGACCTTTCCTCTTTCCAAAAGGACACTGCACTGAAAGCATCAGACTTTGTATCTATTTGGTAACACTGCTGCCTTTTCCCAAGCTCTTGTCCCTGTCTCTAGCTTTTAGCTGACCCTTTCTTTTTGTCATGTATCAATAGGGGTATGAGTTTCAGTGAAGGTAAAATAGGCGATTTCACATAAAATCTGTTTTTTAATCTATCCTGGAGACAAAAATACTTTAATAATTATAAACTGTGTACTGTTCTAATGTCATGAAAACAATGTATATGAGACTTCAGGAATTACCAAAAAGTTTCTAGATACATTCTCACCTGCCCTCTGTGTGACAATGTGGGATATGGTGTTGTAATTGTGATGGAGCTGCCGCTGAAGCAGGTATGCATTTTGCTCTTGCCCAAGGTCATATAGCAAATAAGTGGTATCTTTTAGCCAGGCCTTGTTTTTACAGCCCCGCCCTTTCTACTTCTCTATTCATTCTAACATGTGCTGAAAAGCAATTTTGTTTGTTTGAAGAAAAAGATAGTACTTTCAGTCCTCCTAATGAATTTAATCATGTGTAAGCTTTTTAAAAAATGAAAATGCATTGGGAATTCCCCAGTGGTCCAGTCGTTAGGACTATGAGCTTCCACTGCAGGGGGGCATGGGTTTAATCCCTGATTGGGGAGCTAAGATCCCACATGCTGCATGGCAGGGCCAAAAAAACACCAAGGAAATGTATTCCTATAATTGTAAAGAATGAGCCATGTTAGTAGGGCCAACTTTTTAGAGAGCTGTTAATTATTTTAGACCATCCCATTCCCTAGCTTTATCTCTTTGCACCCTACCATGGTGGGGTTAATGCCATCCTGGTTAGTAAAGGACTTCCATCATCATAGGATGGGCAAGGGAGAAATGTCTCAAGTTCAGGGGATTTCCTACTTTCTTTCTTTTTTCCCCTACTTTCTTAGTGGTTCTGGCATGAGGTTTGATAGTGAGTACTTTAACAAAGCTGACTTTCTCTAGGAAGCCCCCGACCACCAAATTTTAGTTATTTGTGGTAGCTCTTTGTTTTAACCTAGGATCAAAAAAAGAAGAGATTGGTTGTTTTGTTGCCCAAGCAGAGACTGAACATTGCCTGCTTTGACTGCTACAGTGTAATTAATCCATATCTCCATCTCTATCTTTGGCATGTTTTGAGGACTCCCATCATGGAACCAAACAGGGCTGCTTCTCCATTGTCACAGGATACAGAAATACTGGAAGCTTCAGATTGTGCTGTTGTAGTCACTGAAGTAATTTTCTTTACAAGAAAACAAGTTAATTTTGTGCTTTTGGAGAATGAAGAGAGTTTATAATAACCATAGTCCAAAGCTTGGGCTTCCCCGGTGGCTCAATGGTAAAGAACCCAGCTGCCAATGCAGGAGATGTGGGTTCGATCCCTGAGTTGGGATGATCCCCTGGAGAAACAAATGGCAACCCACTCTACTATTTTTTTTTTCCACTCCAGTATTCTTGCCTGGGAAATCCCATAGATAGAGGCGCCTGGTGGGCTACAGTCCATGGGATTGCAAAATAGTTGGACATGACTTAGGAACTAAACAACAACAATAGTTCAAAGCCTTCATCTTTTCTGATGTTAAAACTCAGTGGAAAACTCCAGATGAAATTGTCTTATAGGATATAGAACAGGGAACTGTCCAAGAGAGTTAGACATATGAAGCAGACTACTTTTACTAAATATATTGAATTAAGTGGCAAGGACATGTATTAAGTGTATATGTATTACCTGACTATATCTAAGCCCTAAATCTCTAAGCAAAGAGATCTGAGCATTCAGGGAAAGTGAGTGATGAATACAAGTTGGCATGTGTGTGGTGGTATGTGTTCTGAGGTCTTTTTTAAAAGTTTTTTTTTTTTTTTGCTTTTCCCAGTTTTCTTGGGATGTAATTGACATAGAACATTGTATTAATTTTAGATGTACAATGTGATGATTTGACATGTGTATATATTGTGATATATATTGGGCTTCCCAGGTGGCGCTTGTGGTAAAGAACCTGCTTGCCAATGCAGGAGACGTAAGAGATGCGGTTTCGATGACTGGGTTGGGAAGATGCTCTGGAGAAGGAAATGGCAACCCACTCCAGCGTCCTTGCCTGGAGAATCCCATGGACAGAGAAGCCTAGCAGACTACAGTCCATGGGGTCTCAGAGTTGGACATGATGGAAGTGACTTAGCACATGTATATGCACATGCCCTGAACAGTAGAACAGAACAGTGGAATATATTGTGAAATGATCACCATGATGAGTCTAGTTACCATCCATGACCAGATAAATCTGCTACAATATTGTTGACTATATTCTCTATGTGTACATTATATACCTGGGAGTTATTTATCTTATAGCTGGAAGTTTGTACCTCTTAATCCTCTTCGCTTATTTCATCAGCACCCCCAACCCTTTCTCTCTGGCAGCCACCAGTTTGTTCTGAGATCTTTTTGAAAGAAGGATGTTTGTGCTCAGTCATGTCTAACTCCTGTGACCCCATGGACTGTAGCCCACCAGGCTCCTCTGTCCGTGGGATTTCCCAGGCAAGAGTATTGAAGTGGGTTGCCATTTCCTTCTCCAGGGGATCTTCCCCATCCAATGATCAAACCTGTATCTCCTGCATTGGTAGGCAGATTTCTTTATCACTGAGCCATCTAGGAAGCCTCTGAAGGAAGGACTGTACTTATAAAATAGACACATAACTCCTGATTTGGGGGGAATGCAATCACTTAAGGGGCTGGCTTATCAAATTCCAACTTAAAAACAAAATAGGTTTACCACAAATTCTACTTTAAGAAAGTGAAGTGGGAAAAGTGGGAGAGGGGATCAGGATTCCTCTTTAATTTTTTTTTGGAATGCTGTGATATTTCTTACTTTCCCCATGGTATCCTAACACCCCTCCTCACCCCTCCCCCACTTTTCCTCCAACACTTTCCTAAAGTAGAATTTGCAAGACCTGGGTTTGGTCCCTGGGTCGGGAACCCCACTCCAGTATTCTTGCCTGGAGAATTCCATGAACAGAGGAGCCGTGTGGGCCATCATCCATGGGGTCGTAAAGAGTCATACACGACTGAGCAGCTAACACCTTTCACACCTATCCTGTTTTAAAGTTGGAATTTTATAATCCAGCCCCTTAGGTGACAGCATTCCTCCCAAATCAGGAGTTATGTGTCTATTTTGGAAGTACAGTGTTTAAAACTGCAGTGATCACTTCTTAATTTCCCTGAAGGCATAGCATCAAAAAATGGAATTTGTACTTTCAGAGCATTATTAGATGATAAAATTAAAGATAAAGGAATAATTCACACTCCAGAGCTCAGTAATGTCCTCACAATAGTGCTTTCTGTATCATAGACTTCGTCATTCTCCAATGTCAAAGCGGGCCTCTTTCATGGGAAGTTAGCATTTTCTGGGAGTCTCTTTCATGCCATCTTAATCTTGGGACAAGGAACACACTCAGTATCTAGTCAGAAGGCTGCTCTTAACTCCCATCTCAGGCCTTGACCTCATTTTCTATAGCTGCAACCGTAGTATGTTGGATAAGACTCTGGACACAGAGCCTCTTTTTGCTCTTGGTTTCCATGGTTCCAAGAGCACAGATGACATAAGAGTCTAACCTAAATTTTTTGGGAGTATGTTCGTTGCTTGACTGTGTTTAGCGTGTGTGTGTGTGTGTGCGTGTCTGAACATGTGTATCTGAATATTCTAGGAAGAATGTAATTATACTGGATGCATTCTGAGCAATGAAGAGCAGTAACTGGGAACAGTACAGCTGGTTGTCTCTATGGTAACCTCCGTTAACTGCGTGTATGCATATATTTACTCATTCTGGTAATTTGTATTTTAAAGTAGAAATAATTTTATGTGCATGATCATGCATTTTTGACTATCAGTTACTTGTGACTGCAGTGATGATTGGCTATTATTTCCTCTCTGGAATCATAAGAATGGTAGAGGAGGTGGGTAGAGGAGACACGGGGAGAGAGATGACTCTTTTTAAGCTTTTTCTGGAAAAAACAGGTGATTACATCACAAAAAGATCATTTTCGTATTTACTTTCCCTCGCCCTCGCCCAAAACACCTTTCTCAGTGATGTATAAATGGCTTCCTGCATTGACCTTGTTTTTTTAATAATTTTATTTGTTGGTTTATTTATTGGCTGTGCTGGGTCTTTATTGCTGCGCAAGGGCCTTCCTCTAGTTGTGATGAGCAGAGGCTACTCTCTAGTTGTGGTGCTTGGGCTTCTCACTGTGGTGGCTTCTCTTGCTGCAGAGCATGGGCTCTAGGGCACAGGCTCAGTAGTTGTGGCGCTGGGGCTAAGTTGCTTCTAGGCATGTGGGATCTTCCTGGACCAGGGATCAGACTCATGTCACCTGCATTGACAGGTGGATTCTTTACCACTGAGCTACCAGGGAAGCACCCCCAAAATGATACATATAAATTTATTTACAAAACAGAAACAGACTCACAGACATAAAAAAATAAACTTATGGTTACCAAAGCGTAAGGGAAGGAGAAGAGGGATAGATTAAGATGGACGAGCCTAGTAGGCTATAGTCCATGGGGTCACAAAGAGTCAGACATGACTGAGTGACTTCACTTATAGAGAACTATGGGGCTTCCCAGGTGGTGTAGTGGTAAAGAACCTGCCTGTGAATGGAGGAGATATAAGAGACCCAGGTTCAATCCCTGGGTCGGGAAGATCCCCTAGAACAGGAAATGGCAACCTACTCCAGTATTCTTGCTGGAGAATCCCATGGACAGAGGAGCCTGGCGGGTTACAGTCCATGGGGTTGCAAAGAGTCGGAAACAACTGAGGTGACTTAGCACACACATGCACAGGGAACTACAGTCAATGTCTTATAATAACCTGTAATGGAAAATAACCTGAAAAAATACATAACTGAATCACTTTGCTGTGCACGTGAGACTAACTCAATATTGCAAACCATCAATCCTTCGATTTTTAGAAATGCTGCTTTGGGTTTGAATGCCCCATCATAGATCTGTTTTCATCAAGAAACCTTAGGCTTTTTCCAGTTTAAACCTCCCATACTTCCCAATGCAAGACAACCAGTCTTCATTAGTCTTAAAGGCTAGCAGAGCTTTCCTCACAGAGAGTTATGGGCACTGAGTATTCAAAAGCAATGGTAACATATTTGAAACTCTCTTCTTTATGGTTTCAGCAAGTGTCTCTGCCATCTGTCTACTTGCTTTTTCTATCATTCCTGAAATTCTGACACCATGCTCATGGTCAAAGCCACTCTCCTGGCTATTCGAATTTGCTTCCTGTATTTCTCATTCCCTTTCTACTTCTTATGCCCCTATCAAACTCACCTAGTTATTCACAGTAATTCTCTCAGTGAGAATAAATAAGAGGTTTTGATTCTCAAGGCATATGACCCAATTTTTCTGCTTGTTCTGACATATTTCTCCCTGTCCTTGGTACTCTGTACTTAGACCAAGAGAAGTAACATTTTCTTCTACATTTGTAAAAGTCTCTATTTTTCCCTCAGATATTTCATCACAGTTGGCTATTTTAACTAACAACATGTAGCATGTACCCTGAATTTGTTTTCTTTAGTCCTTGAAAATAATTTATTGGTATTCCCAGATACTTTTTCAGAAATACAGTGCAGAAACTTGCTAGTCTTTTAAGTCCATAGTAATTTTAAAAATTAAAAAGTTTCCTTTTACCACCCAGAAAATTATAATGCATCCAACAAGGATTGTGATGACCAGGGAATAGTTTGTGATTCCCTGAATCACAAGGGTAATTCAGAAAGGGTATTTGTTTCTTAGCAATGTAATAGAACATAAAAACCTGCGACTGAACAGATTGTGAGATACTTTCTTAATTGTGAGATGACATTTAAATTATATTAATTGTTACTTTTTGCATTCAAATTCTCTGAAAAATTAATAGTTCATGTGTGATATGAAAGGTGGTTGTTGTTTACTCGCTAAGTCATGTCTGACTCTTTGCGACCGCATGGACTGTGGCCCACCAGTCTCCTCTGTCCATGGAATTTCCTAGGCAAGAAGATTGGAGTGGGTTGCCATTTCCTGGTATGAAGGATACCATTTTATTAATTAGATTAGTGGGCTGCCAGAGCCTAATATCCCACACTACACCAAACACAAGGAATTTCTGTAGAATTCTACTAGGCCAGGACAGGCCTTTCCTCTGAGCAGTAGTGATAAAGTTGTCTAAATATGTGAATTGCAGTGTTTTTGTCTTCTTCAACTAAAAAAATTAAACGATGAGTTGGAGGATTTTGCAAGTGTACTTTTTGTTTCTTAATGACTATTTTACCTCACAGAGACATTGACTGACTTGGCTTCTCTCAGACATGGCATCAGAAAGGAGGCAGAGGCCCACCTAGGAGCTGCTGGGCTTGGAGCAAATATTCCATGAGTGTTAGTAATGAGTGTTAGTACAGTCGCAACATTTTTTTCAACATTTTAAGATTGGCCTTTTGAACCTTTGGATTTCACAGAATATATTAAAATGGTTTAATGTAATACTCTATGGAATAAATATCTACTCCCTCCACCCCATTTTTGACACTATAGGGAGATTTTTTTTTTGGCAAATAATGCAAATTTTATTTAGATAAGCATCAAATGGTGGTACTCATGAAGACTATTTTTTGAGTTCCTTATATTCCGTATATCCTATGATAAATTCTAAGTTACTTACCTGACTTTCTCATTGATTTAGCTGCAGACAATCATACAAAGCACTATTTGAAAGGACTCTTCCATCTAGTAACTTGGACGTTCCTCCCTCCACCTTTCCCCCATTTTTTAAAATTGGAGGTATAGTTGCTTTACAGTATTGTGTTATTTTCTGCTGTACAGCAAATGGAGGGAGATATTTTGAATTGAAAAGTCTCAGAGTGGTCCTTTTTTTACGCAGAACATTGTATAGTTATGTAACAGTGGAAAAGTGTTCAGAATAAAACTTTCCTTTTATGTTTTTATGTTGTGTGAACACTATGGAGTAAATCAATTTCTGTTGTCATCACCATAGGTTTTTCTTTTCACATGTGGTTTTCTCAGTTGCTAACTCATGTAGCATAATGTAAACCACTCAAGCACTGGAATCAAGAGAACAGCTTTGAGTTTCAGCTTACTAACAAGGTGGTGCTCAAAACACAGCCATGGGCAAAGGGCCGATGAAGTCCATTCTCTGAAGCTGGTGTATGATGTATTCATTTGAGCTTAATTCTCCTGTTGACTTCTCCTCAGTTCACTGCATCACAAAGATTCTAGATATAGCTAAAAACAAAAAAGAAATCCAGAGGCTGTGATACTTTCCTCATAATTGCCACAGTTTTAACAATGCCAAGTGTATTACAAATATGTGTGTGTGTATATACACATATATATGGATTTTATATTATATTTATTCCATTCGACACATATACTATGTGACATACATACATAGAAAACATATTCATATAATAAAACATTGCTATATAGACTTTAGTAATTTTTGTACAATTATCACTACTTTTATCATATCCATATACTAAATGAATACTGTTACCTAATATTTTTTTATTTTTTAAAAATATTTATTTTAATTGGAGGCTTATTAATTTACAATATTGTAGAGGTTTTTGCCATACATTGACATGAATCAGACATGAGTGTACATCTGTTCCCCATCCTGAACCCTCCCTCCAACCTCCCTCCCCATCCCATCCCTCTGGGTCATCCCAGTGCACCAGCCCTGAGCACTTGTCTCATGCATCGAACCTGGACTGGCAATCTGTTTCACATATGTTAATATACATGTTTCAATGCTGTTCTCTCAAACCATCCCACCCTCACTTTCTCCCACAGAGTCCAAAAGTCTGTTATTTACATCTGTGTCTCTTTTGCTGTCTCTCATATAGGATCATCATTACCATCTTTCTAAATTCCATATATATGTATTAATATACTGTATTGGTGTTTTTCTTTCTGACTTACTTCACTCTGTATAATAGGCTCCAGTTTCATCCACCTCATTAGAACTGATTCAAATGCATTCTTCTTAATAGCTGAGTAATATTCCATTGTGAATATGTACCATAGCTTTCTTATTGCATCGTCTGCCAGTGGACATCTAGGTTGCTTCCATGTCCTGGCTATTATAAACAGTGCTGTGATGAACATTGGGGTACACGTGTCTCTTTCAGTTCTGGTTTCCTCGGTGTGTATGCCCAGTGGGGTTGCTGGGTCATATGGCAGTTCTATTTCCAGTATTTTAAGGAATCTCCACACTGTTCTCCATAGTGACTGTACTAGTTTGCATTCCCACCAACAGTGTAAGAGGGTTCCCTTTTCTCTACATTCTCTCCAGCATTTATTGTTTGTTGACTTTTTGATGGCAGCCATTCTGCCCAGCCTGAGATGGTACCTCATTGGGTTTTAATTTGCATCTCTCTGATAATAAGTGATGTTGAGCATCTTTTTGTGTATTTGTTAGCCATCTGTATTTCTTCTTCGGAGAAATGTCTGTTTAATTCTTTGGCCCATTTTTTGATTGGGTCATTTATTCTGAAATTGAGCTGCAGGAGCTGCTTGTATATTTTCGAGATTAATTCTTTGTCAGTTGCTTAATTTATTATTATTTTCTCCCTTTCTGAAGGCTGTCTTTTCACCTTGCTTATAGTTTCCTTCGTTGTGCTAAAGCTTTTAAGTTTAATTTGGTCCCTTTTGTTTATTTTTGCTTTTATTTCCATTACTCTGGGAGGAGGGTCATAGAGGATCCTGCTGTGATTTATGTCAGAGAGTGTTTTGCCTATGTTTTCCTCTAGCAGTTTTATAGTTTCTGTTCTTATATTTAGATCTTTAATCCATTTTGAGTTTATTTTTGTGTATGGTGTTAGAAAGTGTTCTAGTTTCATTCTTTTACACGTGGTTGACCAGTTTTCCCAGTGCCACTTGTTAAATAGATTGTCTTTTCTCCATTGTATATTCTTGCCCCCTTTGTCAAAGGTAAGGTTTCCATAGGCATGTGAATTTACCTCTGGGATTTCTATTTTGTTCCATCGATCTATTTTTCTGTCTTTGTGCCAGTACCATACTGTCTTGATGACTGTAGTTTGTAGTATAGCCTGAAGTCAGGCAGGTTGATTCCTCCAGTTCCATTCTTCTTTCTCAAGATTGCTTTGGCTATTCAAGGTTTTTTTGTATTTCCATAAAAAATGTGAAATTATTTGTTCTAGTTCTGTGAAAAATACCATTGGTAGCTTGATATGGATTGCATTGAATCTATAGATTGCTTTGGGTAGCATACTCATACATTTTCACTACATTGATTCTTCTGATCCATGAACATGATATATTTCTCCATCTATTTGTGTCATCTTTGATTTCTTTCATCAGTGTTTTATAGTTTTCTACATATAGGTCTTTTGTTTCTTTAGGTAGATTTATTCCTAAGAATTTTATTTTTTTCATTGCAATGGTGAAAGGAATTGTTTCCTTAATTTCTCTTTCAGTTCTCTCATTGTCAGTTTATAGGAATGCAAGGGATTTCTGCATGTTAATTTTATATCTTGCAATTTTACTATATTCATTTGATTAGCTCTAGCAATTTTCTGGTGGTATCTTTAGGTTTTCTATGTAGAGGGTCATATCATCTGCAAAGAGTGAGAGTTTTACTTCTTCGTTTCCAAGCTGGATTCCTTTTATTTCTTTTTCTTCTCTGATTGCTATGGCTAAAACTTCCAAAGCTATGTTGAATAGTGATGGTGAGAGTGGGCACCCTTGTCTTGTTCCTGACTTTAGGGGAAATGCTTTCAATTTTTCACCATTGAGGATAATGTTTGCTGTGGGTTTATCTTATATGGCTTTTATTATGTTGAGGGTTCCTTCTATGCCTGCTTTCTGGAGTTTTTTTTTTTTTTAAATCATAAATGGATGTTGAATTTTGTTAAAGGCTTTCTCTGCATCTATTGAGTTAATCATATAGTTTTTATCTTTCAATTTGTTAATGTGGTATCACATTGATTTATTTGCGAATGTTGAAGAATCCTTGCATCCTTGGGATAAAGTGCACTTGGTCATTATGTATGATCTTTTTAATATGTTGTTGGATTCTGTTTGCTAGAATTTTGTTAAGGGTTTTTGCATCTATGTTCATCAGTGATATTGGCCTGTAGTTTTCTTTCTTGTGTGGCATCTTTGTCGGGTTTTGGAATTAGGGTGATGGTGGCCTCATAAATGAGTTTTGAAGTTTACCTTCCTCTGAAACTTTTTGGTAGAATTCAGCTGTGAAGCCATCTGGTCCTGGGCTTTAGTTTGCTGGAAGATTTCTGATTACAGCTTCAATTTCGATGCTTGTGATGGGTCTGTTAAGATTTTGTATTTCTTTCTGGTTCATTTTTGGAAAGTTATAATTTTCTAAGAATTTGTTCATTTCTTCCAAGTTGTCCATTTTATTGGCATATAGTTGTTGATAGTAGTCTTTTATGATCCTTTGTACTTCTGTGTTGTCTGTTGTGATTTCTCCATTTTCATTTCTAATTTTGTTGGTTTGATTCTTCTCTCTTTTTTTCTTGATGAGTCTGGCTAATGGTTTGTCTATTTTATTTATCTTCTCAAATAACCAGCTTTTGGCTT
Organism: Antilocapra americana; assembly: GCA_007570785.1. NCBI lineage: Eukaryota > Metazoa > Chordata > Mammalia > Artiodactyla > Antilocapridae > Antilocapra > Antilocapra americana. The sequence continues at coordinate 705,209 of ML662903.1, forward strand.
TGTTGATTTTTGCTATGGTCTCCTTTGTTTCTTTTTAATTTATTTCTGCCCTAATTTTTATGATTTCTTTCCTTCTGCTAACCCTGGGGTTCTTAAATTTTTCTTTTTGTAGTTGCTTTAGGTGTAGAGTTAGGCTATTTATTTGATTTTTCTCTTGTTTCTTGAGGTAAGCCTGTATTGCTATGAACCTTCCCCTTAGCACTGCTTTTACTGAATCCCATAGGTTTTGGGTTGTTGTGTTTTCACTTTTTCTTCATTTATATGCATATTTTGATTTCTTTTGTGATTTGTTGGTTATTCAGTATTGTGTTGTTTAGCCTCCATACGCCTGTATTTTTAATAGTTTTCTTTCCTGTAGTTGATGTCTAATCTTACCGCATTGTGATCAGAAAAAATGCTTGGAATGATTTCAGTTTTTTTGAATTTACCAAGGCTATATTCATGGCCCAGGATGTGATCTATCCTGGAGAATGTTCCGTGTGCACTTGAGAAAAAGGTGAAATTCATTGTTTTGGGGTGAAATGTCCTATAGATTAGGTCTAACTGGTCCATTATGTCATTTAAAGTTTGTGTTTCCTTGCTAATTTTCTGTTTAGTTGATCTATCCATAAGTGTGAGTGGGATATTAAAGTTTCCCACTATTGTGTTACTGTTAATTTCTCCTTTCATCACAAAAATTATAAAATATATATATATGAAATTTGCTTTAAAAATAGGATCTTTTTTGCAAGATAATAGCAGGTTATAAAATGAAAATTAAAGGAGTTATAAAGAACTTAATTTTTTTTTAAATTTAAAAATCATAATGGTAAAACATATCTAGGAATTATTCTGGAGCTATTGAGAGCAGTGTGGGATCAGTTCTGTTTCAGATAGTTCCTTGTTCCAGCTTATACTTCCTAAGGTCTGTAGGCCCCTTCCAGTGTAGTCAGTGCTAACTACACGGTTTTAATCTGTTGCACCTGTCACTTCCAGAGCGGTTCCCTCTTCTTTGTTTATTTTGGCTTCTTCTGTTTGCAAGTCTCTTCAGTGTCTAATTTCCACCCTGACACAAGGGGGCGAAGGTGGTTACTTATTTAGGCTCACTTGTTCAGTTGTGCTGTGTGTAGAGAGGAACACAGTTGTGCTGTGTGGGGGGGGGAGTGCTTACAGTGTTTGGGTCACACTGGGTTTGCCCCTGCTCACGGCATGTGCGCTTTCCCGGGCTACACTGCTCAGGCTCCAGGTTGCTCTGCAGGGACACTGTCTAAAGTGACCCCTAGGTTTCTTACACTTCCCAGGTCTAAGCTGCTCAGATTCAGGTTCTTGGGTACTCCGCAAAGGCACAGACTTGGTTGGACCTGCATTTTTTGCCCTCTCTAGATCCAAGCAGCTCAGGTGACCAAGTGCTTGGCAAGTGCACTATCCCAGCTGGGCGGTGTGTTTTATCACCTCCCCAGCCCCTTGGTTTCCTGGGTGCTCAGCGAGAATGCCATCTCAGGTGTGCTGTGTGTCTCCTCTGGGGAGCTGATCTCTGATTGCGACCCTCCTGGTGGATGTCAACCGTCTAGGATCCCAGGAAGGCTTGGTTAGTAACTGGGAGCCTGCTCACAGTGTGGTGGAGGATGCCTTCTCTGGGGTCAAGATTGCCTCACGCCTTCTGGATCTGGCTGCCACCCACCTGCCTTTCTGCCTCTGGGGGGAGGGGCCGGTCTGCAGTTGGCTAGCTCTCCTCTGGTTTTCACTCAGTCCTTTGTTCTGTGAGCAGGCCAGGCTGTCGTGAAAGTTCTCTCTCTCTCTTTTTTTCTCTCTGGCTATCCCACAATTTGGGTGGCCATCTCATGTTAGCTCCCTCAGATTGTTCTCCTGGCATTCACACCTAGTCCCCACCCTAAGCATGCATCCCACACCTCCATGTTCACACCCCCCACCCCCCACACCATCCCCCGCCCGGCTCACTACTGGTGGACTTGAGTGTCTGGGCTACCTCTCTGCTGGGAGTCGTGGCTAGGCGCGTAATCTGTGGGTTCTTTTTATTTTCCTCCTGGTTATGTTGCCGTCTGAGATTCCAGAACCCACAGACCTGCCGGTGAGTGGGTTTCCTGGTGTTTGGAAACTTCTCCTTCACGACTCCCCCCGGGATAGGTCTCTGTCCCTAACTCTTTTGTCTTTCTTTTTATAGTCTATATTTTGTCCTACCTTCTTTCAGAGAGAATGGGCTATCTTTCTGGGTGCGTGGTGTCCTCTGGCAGCATTCAGAAGTTGTTTTGTGGAATTTGCTCAGTGTTCAAATGATCTTTCGATGAATTTGTAGGGGAGAAAGTGGTCTCCCCATCCTATTCCTCTGCCATCTTAGGACCACCCCCTGTTACCTAATAATTTTTAAAAAGTTTTATTGAAGTATAATTGATTTACAATGCTGTGTTAATTTCTGGTGTACAGCAAAGTGATTTAGCTTCATATATATATATATATATTCTTTTCTTAGTATTTTCCATTATGGTTTATCACAGGACATTGAATATACCTCCCTATGCTATACAGTAGGACCTTGCTTATCTATTTTTTATATAGTAGTGTGAATATGTTAATCCCAGTCTCCTAATTTATCCCTCCCCACCCAATTTCCCCTTCAGTGACCAAAGGTTTGTTTTCCATGTCTGTGAGTCTGTTTCTGTTTTGTAAATAAGTTCTTTTGTGTCATATTTTAGATTCCATATATAAGCAATATCATATAATAATTCTTTGTCTTACTTTAGTTAGTATGATAAATCTAAGTCCACACATTCTTTTCTGTGGCTGAGTAATATTCCATTATCTATATATACCACGTCTTCTTTATGCATTCATCTGGCAATGGACATTTACGTCACTTCCATTTCTTGGCTATTGTAAGTAATGCTGCTGTGAACATTGGGGTGCATATATCTTGAATTATACACTACAGCTTTCAATAGAATGATCACACCCACCTGGAAGCCAGATCACAGCCAGGATCTTGATCCAGAGCCAAGTCAACCAAATATGTCATTTAATGAAGATGCATCAAGAGGTATTGGCAACTGCATACACCTTATCTTGGTGGCCAGCAGGAAGTCCAGGGTGATGGGATTGTCCATCTCCAGTCATGCTTCACTGCTTAGACTGGTTCATGTGTGGCAGGCAAGTATAAGCTTGATGTCCATGTCAGAAGTGGAACCCTATTGAGGCATAAACTGTTACAGAAGTGTGTCATTTCTTATGACAGGAATAAACCGATTTTCTGTCCCTTATGGTAAACAAACTCAGCTGAATTAAACAGTTCCTGTGAAAAGTGAAAGTGAAGTCGCTCAGTCATGTCTGATTCTTTGCAATCCCATGGACTGTAACCTGCAAGGAGGTGCATCCATCCATGGGATTTTCTAGGCAAGAATACTGGAGTGGGTTGTCATTTCCTTCTTCAGGGGATCTTCCCGACCCAAGGATTGAACTTGGTTCTCCCACATTGCAGGCAGACTCTTTACCATCTGAGCCACCAGGGAATCTTAAATCTTTCTATAAAAGCAAGCAGAAGTGTTTCTGAAGAGAATGATTAGGCTACCCCAGTCAACTCAGCCCCCTGCCATAGCCTGATCTGTTGTAACTGCTGCTTAGTTGCTTCAGTCATTTCCGACTCTGTGCGACCCTATGGACTGTGGCTTGCCAGGCTCCTCTGTCCATGGGATTCTCTAGGCAAGAGTACTAGAGTGGGTTGCCATGTCCTCCTCCAGAGGATCTTCCTGACCCAGGGATCGAACCTGAGTCACCTGCACTGCAGGCAGATTCCTTACCCCTGAGCCACCTGGGAAGCCCCATCTGGGGTACCCAGATTCTGCTAATAGGTTTATTGCAACCTCAGCAACAGTGTTTTGTTGCCTTGGGACAAGGTTACCCACAGCTTTCTGAGATGACAGGACAGGTCAGGGGTCCTGCGGGCAAGAGCCAAGAGAGCCTAATGTTCCCCTATCCATGCCAATCCCTGAATCTAAGGTGTTTTTTTCCCTACAAGCCCAGGTTTTCCCTCTCATTTTGTGGTCATGTGATGGGTATGCCCAGTCACCAAAGCACTCCCATCTTCTAAGCTCCCATGTGTTCCCCACACCTTGTGACTACACTCATCCTAAGATGGCTCAGTGGTTTTTTTTCTTTGTATACCTTGTGCCCTTCTAGACTGTCTCCCACCCCTAAATGTGTGCACCCCTCCAGGACCAACTTAGAAGTCATCACTTCATATCTATGATTATCATTAACCTGGAGGAAAGAGAAACACCAAGTTAGTGATGCCAGCCTCCCATCTCTTCTCACATACTTGTCAAGTCCTGGGTTTGTGCAGGTCAGAGTGGAAGAGAAAAGGCAGAGTGAAAAGGACTACTTGGATGATTTGGGTCTCTTACAGTCAGTTTGGGCCGCTTCCCTTACCCCTCAACTTCATAATTAAAACATTTTCTCCAAATGGGAGATTTTTTTCATGAAGAAGGCTTCATGTACTGCAATCACCAGGTCTTGTTCTGGGGCCCAGTCCTGAACTGTAGCAGTAGGAGCCCACAGTCCTTACTTGGGTAGCATGGTGCTTACCATCTTGTTGATTTATTGATGCAAGTCCTGAAAGGGTCCTATTCCTTAGGCATCCACTGCATGGGTCACAAACAGAGCTGTGAGTCTCAAACAGTTTGCTGCCATACTGTTTTTCCCCATGGAGGCAGATGATCCAGTCACCTTGATGTCAGGCTACATGTGTCCAGGGCAAGCTCCACAGTCTGCAGCTCTGCCTATTGAGTGTGAGTCCCTTCTCCATGCATAGTTTTTCTTCTAACCTTTAGTTTTGAGATAATAATAAATTCACATGAACTTGCAAAAAAAAGTACAAAGGGGTTCCTGCAAAGAAAAATGTACAAAGGAGCTTTCCCATAACTATAGTACAATATCAAATGAGAAACTTGAGACTTTCCTGGTGGTCCAGTGGTTGAGAATCCACCTTCCAAGGCAGGGGGCACAGGTTTGATCTCTGGTCAGGGAACTAAGATCCCACAAATTGCAGGACAACTAAGCCTTATCACAACTTGATATCTTGGCTAATTCCAGTTTAGGTATTATGAATACCACTGTTAAGACTGTTTTGTATACATGTTTTTGGGTGAACATAAGTTTTCATTTCTTTGGGATAAATACTGAGGAATGCAATGATGGGTCAAATACTAGTTGCTTTTTTAAGAAACTGCCAAACTCAAATTATTTTCCAAAGTAGCTGTGCCATTTAAAACTCCCTCTAGCAATGTGTAGGTGATCTCTGCATCCTCTCCAGTATTTAGTGTTGTTACAGTTTTTTATTTTAGCCATTTTGATAGTTGCATAAGGATATCTCACTATAGTTTTCATTTATTTCCCTGATGGATAATGATGCCTAATGTTATTTGCCATCTGTATATCCTCTCTGGTAAAACGTCTCTTCATGACTTCTGCCTATTTTCTAATTGGATTTTTTGGTTTTCACTGTTGAGTTTTGAGAGTTCTTTACATATTTTAGCTACAAGTCCTTTGTCGGGAATCCATTTTTCAATTATTTTCTCCCAGTCTGTAGCTTGCATTTTCATTCTCTTAACAGAGTCCCTCTCAGCACAAAAACTTTTAATTTTGCTGAAACCCAGTTAGTCACATTTCCCTTTTATGGACTGTGTTTTTGGCATCATGTATAAGAATTCTTTGTCTAGCCTGATGTCTGAAGATTTTCTCTTCTGTTTTCTTTTGAAAGTTTTAAAAGTTGTACGTTTTATATTTAAGTCTGTGATCAATTTTGAGTTAATTTTGTGTAAGATGTGAGGTTCCAGATTCCAGGTTTTTTTTCCCATTGATGATCATTTGCTCTAGCAACCATTTGTTGAATGGCCTGTCCTTCTTCCATTGACTTGCTTTCACTCCCTTGACAAAAATTAGTTGGGTGTATTTGTGTGGGTCTATGTCAGACTCTCCATTCTTTTCCCTTGATCCATATGCCTCTGCAAGCACCACACTCTCTTAATTCCTATAGCTCTATAGTAAACCTTAATATCAGGTGGAGTGGTTCCTCCTCGTTATTTTTTTCCAAGATTGTTTAAGCAGTTTTAGCTTTACTGCAGATGGTGATTGCAGCCATGAAATTAAAAGACGCTTACTCCTTGGAAGGAAAGTTATGACCAACCTAGATAGCATATTAAAAATCAGAGACATTACTTTGCCAACAAAGGTCCATCTAGTCAAGGCTATGGTTTTTCCAATGGCCGTGTATGGATGTGAGAGTTGAATGGTCAAGAAAGCTGAGCACCAAAGAATTGATGCTTTTAAACTGTGGTGTTGGAGAAGACTCTTGAGAGTCCCTTGGACTGCAAGGAGATCCAACCAGTCCATCTTAAAGGAGATCAGTCCTGGGTGTTCATTGGAAGGACTGATGTTGAAGCTGAAGCTCCAGTACTTTGCCCACCTAATGCGAAGAGTTGACTCATTGGAAAAGACCCTAATGCTGGGAAGGATTGGGGCAGGAGAAGAAGGGGATGACAGAGGATGGGATGGCTGAATGGCATCACCAACTCGATGGACATGGGTTTGGGTGGACTCCGGGAGTTGGTGATGGATAGAGAGGCCTGGCATGCTGCAATTCATGGGGTCGCAAAGAGTCAGACACAACTGAGTGACTGAACTGAACTGAACTTTCCATATAAATTTTAGAAATGTTTGTGTATATCTATGATATCTTCATAGTAATTGCATTAACTTATAGATCTGTTTGGTCAGAACTGACATTTCTTACCACATTGAGTCTTCCAATCCATAACACAAGAAATCTCTTCAGTTATTTAGAGCTCCTCTGGTTTCCATCATCAGTATTTTGTAATTTTTATCATACAGACTCTGTACATGTTTTGTTAACTATATACCTAAGTATTTCATTTTGTTTGGAGCAATTATAAATGGCATTGTGTTTTTACCTATATTAATATAAATAATATACAGAAATGCCATTTGTGTGTGCATGTGTGTGTGTATTTCAATAAATCTTATTTATCAAAAGAGACAGTGGCCTGTATTTGATCATGGGCCATAGACTTCCCTGGTGGCTCAGTGGTTAAGAATCTGCCTACAATGCAGGAGATCTGGGTTCTATCCCTGGGTTGGGAAGATCCCCTGAAGGAGGAAATGGCAACCCACTCCAGTATTCTTGCCTGGAAAATTCCGTGGACAGAGGAGACTGGTGGGCTACAATCCACTGGGTCACAAAGAGTCAGACACAACTGAACAACTAACACTCTAAGATATATTCAAGTTTCTTCTCAAAGGCAGATTTCCATTATTACTAACAAACAAAAAAACCACAATCAGTTGTCATTTACACTTAAAAAGCTTTTTTAACATTTAATTCTCATTAGTAATATTATGGTTATTTTTAGGCCACAGGCACTTATCTCCATGGCTAAGCCACATACATTTTGAATTTCTTCTTTAGAATCCCTTTTATGTATTAATATCTCCTAATCAAGTGAGAAAATCTCTTTATTTTCCTTGGATGAAATATTTAGACAGATCATGCATGCCCAGAAATGTAAGTAGCTTCTTTGTCTTTGTTATTGTGATATTGTGGTTTATAATAAAAAATATATTTGGTCTTTACCCTCCTCTTTCTGTCACAGAGCTCCCAAAACTCCTGTAATTTCTTAAATGATAAGAGCACAGGAGAATCTTTTCTTCTAATATTTGGTCTTTCACCTTGTTTCCTGATACTGAGCTCCTAAATCCTTTGGAATTGCTGAGGTGACTCTACATAGGCTCCTGGATGAGGGCTGGTCACCAATAAGACTAAGCAGTGATTGAAACTTGGAATTTTCAGCCCTACCTCCCCACCCTCCAGAAAGGGGAGAGGGCTGGAAATGGAGTTAATAACTGATTGTGCCTGCGTGAAGAAGCCTCCATAAAATTATAATAGCATGGAGTTCCAGAAGCTTCCAGGTGGGTGAACCATCCACATGCCAGGAGGTGATGTACCCCAACTCCATGGGGATAAAACACCTGTGCTCAGGACTCTCTCGAATCTCACCCTGTGTGTCTCTTCAGCTGACTGTTCATCTGTATCTTTTATCATATCCTTTAATAAACTGATAAATGTGGGTGTTCCCCTGAGTTCTGTGAACTTTTTTAGTGAATCCAAGGGAGAAGAGGTCCTGGGAATCTCCAGTGTGTGGCTGTGTCAGACAGAAGTGGTGGGTAACCTCGGGACCTACTACTTTCGATTGGCATCTGAAGTTGTGGGAGGTGTCTTGTGGGACTGAGCCCTTAACCTGATAGATCTGATGCAATCTCCAGGTAGATAAGTGTGTCAGAACTGAGTAGTAAGACATGAGATTGGTGTCACAGGGAATTGTTTGGTAGGGGGACAACCTCCACACATTTAGTGACCAGAATTATCAGAAGTGGGAATTCCCTGACAGTCCACTGGTTAGGACTCTGTGCTTTCACTGCTGAGGGCCCAGTTTCAATCCCTGGTCTGGGAATTAAAATCCTGCAAGCTGTGTTGCACAGCCAAAAAAGAAAAAAAAAAACAAATCAGAAGTGGTGTTCTATGTGAAAGTAAAGGAGAAAGTTAGGAGGAGAACTGAGATTTTTCTTAATGCAGTTGCACATAGCAAGTTTGTTTCCAAGCTCTTTCCATGTGTAACCTTCATGTCCCAACATTCACCTTCTTTCTCTTACAGGCTGCCTGTTGCCTGCTCCTTTGGCTAGGGAGAAAAGGTTTTCCTGGCTCTTTTCTTGTCTGCTCTACTTACTGTTTTGAAGTTGCTGGTTTTTCCAGTATCTCATCTTGGATCTATTACACAGAAAGAAAACCCAGGGAACGAACTGCCATGTCATTCCTTTCTTGAGCCCCTAGCCAGTCTATTGTCTTTTCTCCATCTTTCAGAGTCTTCTACAATCTTGTTTATATACGATATCCAGGTTTTTAACTGTAGTTAGAGGTAGAAATAGGGAAAAGTGTGTCTACTCCATCATCTCTAGAAACCAGAAATCTGGCTGTTAGAGTTTGTCAAATGGGGTTTTGGTGTTGTGGGGTTTTTTTCGTCAATTGATATGATCATCTGATTTTTCTCGGTATAGTGGCTGACATTGCCTGATTTTTGTATATTGAACCAGCCTTTCATATCTGGAATATATTTCACTTATTTGTGGTGTATAACTCTTTATAAACCTTGCTAATGTTTTGATTTGTTTTTGTTTTAATGTTTTTGACTTGCTAACATTTTGTTGAATTTCTGTGGATAAGTTCAAGAGAGATAGCAATCTGTAGTTTTCTCCTTTTTTTTCTGGTTTTGATAGCAAAGTAAAATTGGCCTCATAAAATGAGTTGGGAAGTGTTCTCTCACCTGGAAGAGATTCTATAAAATTGGTGCCAATTTCTCTCTCTTTTTTTTTCTAATTTCTCTTTAAATGTCTGGTAGAATTCTTCAGTGAAAACATCTGGTCCTAGAGAGTTCCTTTTGGGGGACTAAATATCAATAACAAATTCAATCTCTTTGATGGCTAAAGGACTATTTAGTTGAGTTTGGTAGTTTGTGGTTTTGCAGTATTCAGTCTATTTCTTCCGAGTTGTTGAATTTATAAGCCTAAAGTCATTCATAGTTTTATTATATCTTATAATCCTTTTAACTGTTGCATTATCTATAGAGCTATCCTATTTTTTATTCCTGATATTGGAGATGTGTATTTTCTCTTTTTTTTATCTTTCTCAATCTTTCTAGAGGTTTTTCAGTTTTACTGATTTTTTCAAAATCTAACTTTCTGTTTCACTGACTTTTATACTTTTTCTGTTTTCAATTTTCTTGATTTTTAAAAATATTTATTTATTTATTTTCTTGGCTGCATTGGGTCTTATTTGTGGCACACAGGCTCTCTAGTTGTGTCACATGGGCATGGGTTCAGTTACCCTGCAGCATGTGGGATCTTGGTTCCCTGACCAGAGTTCAAACCTGCATCCCCTGCATTATAAGATGGATTCTTAACCACCAGACCACCAGGGAAGTCCCAGATTTTTGCTCTTATTTTCATTATTTCCTTCATGCTGCTTGCTTTGGATCTGTTTTACTCTTCTTTTTCTAGTTTCTTGGAGTAGGAAATTTGATTATTGATTTGAGAACTTTCCTCCTTTTTAATGTAAGCATCTAGTGCTGTGGATATCCCTCTCAGCACTGCTTCAGTGCATTGCACAAATATTGATATGTTTTATTTTCTCTTTTCTTTCAGTTCTATGTATTTGTAAAAGTTTCCTTTTGACCTCCATTTTGACCCATAGATGATTAAGAAGCTTTTTTTAAATGTTTATTTATTTAGCTGCACTTGGTCTTAGTTGTGGCACACAGCAGTTTCGATCTTCTTTATGGCACATGAGTTCTTTAGTTGTGGCATGCAGGAACTTTCTGTTGTTGTTGTCATGGCATGTGGGATCTAGTTCCCTGACTAGGGATCCAACCTGGGCTCCTTGCGTTGGGAGCATGGAGTCTTAGCCACTGGACCACCAAGGAAGTCCCAAGAAGCATGCTTTTAAATAAACATTTTAGATGTTTTCCTGTAGTCTCTGTTATTGACTTCTAGTTTGATTCCACCTTTTAAAAAAAATTTGTTTAGATTTGTTTTATGGCCCAGGTAATGGCCCATTTTGGTGAGTCTGTTCCATGGGTACTTGAAAAGAATGTGTTTTCTGTTACTGTTGGGTAGACTGTTCTATAAATATAAATTAGATCCTGTTAATAAATGATGGTATTCAGTTCTTCTTTATCACTGCTGGAATTTCTCTCCACTAGTTCTATTAATTACTAATGTCATCAATTATAATTGTGGATGTATCTATTTCTCCTTTCAGCCCCATCAGTTTTTGCTGTTCATATGTCCTGAAGCTATTTTGTTTAGTGCATACACATTTAGGATTGCTTTGTCTTTTTGGCAAATTGATTCTTTTATCATTACACAAAGTTTCTCTTTGTTCCTATAAATTTATTTGCTCTCAAGTCTACTTTTTTAAAAAAAAAGATTGATTTATTAATTTTTAACTCTGCTGAGTCTTTGTTGTTGTACTCAGGCTTTCTCTAGTTGTGGTGTCCAGATTTCTCATTGTGGTGGCTTCTCCTGATGCAGAGCACAGGCCCTAGGTGTATGGGCTTCAGTAGTTGTGGTGCTAGGGCCCAGTTGTTCTGCAGCATGTGAGATCCCCTTGGACCAGGAATCAAATCTGTGTCCCCTGCACTGGCGGGCGGACTTAAACCACTAGACCACCAGGGTAGCCCTCAAGTTTACTTTTTAAAAATGTATGTTTGCATTGCTTATCTTTTTCCTTTTTTTGGCTACTCCACAAAGCATGTGGAATGTTAGTTCCCCAACATGCCTCCTGCAGTGTAAGCACAGAGTCTTAACCACTGAACCACCAGGGAAGTCCCTGAAGTGAGTTTCTTGTGGACAGTATATATTTGGGTTGTATTTTCTATCCACTCTGCCATTCTCTGTTTTTAGTTGGTATAGTTGAACCATTTAAACTTAAAGTAATTAGTGAGATATATCTGGGCTTATTTCTGCCATTTTATTATTTGTTTTCTGTTTGTTCTCTCTGATTCTTATTCTTCAGCTTCTCTCCTCTTGCCTTGCTTTGGGTACATGAGTATATTATAGAATTTCTTTTTTCCTTACATCTGTTGAATTTCTTTTTTTTTATTGCAACTCTATTTAATTCCCATCAGTGTTTTAACTGATGCCATATTTATTTGTCAGACCGAAAGTTCTATGAGAGCAGCAAGGACAGTGCCCATGTTTCTCTGTTATTCCCCACAATCCTCGCCACTGTGGGGGATAGTGGATGGGTACTCAAGAAATGCTTAATAAATTGGATTTTTTAAAACCTATCTTTGAATTATTTAGGAATAATGAGGGATGTTTGGATATGAAGTTGAACCTAAGGGCATGGAAATCAGATGGTCATGACATCTGCAGGAACAGAGCGCTGGGGTGAGGGTGAGAGCACTGGTTTGAAATATAAATGATGAAAGATATAACATAGGGGGTGCCCAGGACAAAGGAGACTCCTTCTCAACACTGCCTTTCCTGTCCACCCTTCCCACCCCACTCCCACCATCCCTGCCCCTTGGGTGCTCTTTCTTATCCTACTCACACTTCCTCCATCTCCCACCTGGGGGGTGCTGGTGTCAAGCTGACACTGTGGATGGTGTCCTCATATTTGGGCACACTGTCCCATCTGTGAGGACACTCCCTTCTCACAAGGCAGGGACCTTGGGAGCCTTTGCTTTCTAGCACTGGACCACTGCCCTGTGAGGCTGAGGTGTGTGTCTGGGAAAGGCCTTCTTCCTCAAAGCAAGACTGGGCATTCTCTAGTCTCCAGCTCTGGCTGAACTTTGTAATTGATTTCAATCCAAAGATATAATGTCTGCCTAACTCTGCCCTCGTTCAGAACACTTAAGAGGACCAATACAGGTAGGATGTGGGATGTCTCTCCTTCCATGATGTTGGTGCTCTAGCAGAACAATGGTCCCTCCAGGAATCCCAGGTCACTGTCCTTCCCCAGCTGGCCATAAGCCACTTGGACTGGAACAGACAGGAGGTGCATTTCTGAAAGCAGAGTTGTAATGGCTTTGGATAGCTCAAACAGACCAAGGCTAAGATAGATGCACACATTTCAGTGCTAGGCTATAGAAGGAGGATAAACAGATAACAAAAGCTATGCTATTTCTAAAAGAGAGAAAACGCTGGAGTCAGGGTACTTATGTGGATCAAGGGATGAAGACTTAGAGAGGGTATCCACCTATGTCACTAACAAGGATGGTTCTGAAAATTTACAAACCTTCATCACATCAAAATAAACTGCCCTTACCATAGGATTCCAGACAAACAGAAGATCACTAGTAAGTGCCAGCCCTAAAATTGGGGCAAAGAGGTTCTCAGGGGTGTTTCATGCCAAAGTCCCTTCCTAGCTCAGGGCTGAAGCGTGTCTTCACAGGGCAGTCCAGGTCCTTTCTGCTAGTGGGAAATTCAGGCTTGAGAAGGGCTTTCAAAGCAACAGCTATGCCTCCACTCCAGTCCAAGGCCATGTGGTCTAGAGCCAGGGGAGCAAGGATCCTGTGATCAAAAAGACTCTGCAAGTCCATAGCCTGTCACATGGCTTGGAGAGGAGGCAGGTGGCAACAGGGTGAATGCTCTGCATTCCCAGAGGCCATCTGAAAACCACCAAGGGCTCAAGAGTGTGTAAGGAGAGCTGGAGGAAGGGAGATTGATCAGGGCTCAGGGCAAACAGGCAGGGATGAGACTTGAGGTGGGGTGCGGGAGGGTTCTGAAAACAGATAGAGTGGGTGTTGGGAACCAGTAGACAGACAAGACTCATTGACACCAAGGTCTGGGCCCAGGGGCACAGCTGGAGAGGTGAGTCAGGCGGCAAATGTTGACATAGTCATCGGGATCAGTATCCTCCACCTTGGCAGCAAGTTGGTGACAGAAGCTTACATATTTACAGTCAATCTTCAGATTTGGGGCATGGAGCCAGGGAGTTTCAGATACTCCTAGATGCAGGGACCGGCAGTGACTGGGAAAGGCCGCAGCCTCCAGCGAAGCCGAAGCTCCGCAGATGGTGCGTGGGGCCCCATCTGTTGAATTTCTTAAAAAACACATCCATCTCTACTAGGTTTTTGTTTTAATACTATAATCAGCTCCCCTTTCCTCATTTTGTATTGTTTCAGTGATACCATATAGCTGCAGAAGCCAGATGGGCTCCTAATTGTGTCTTATTCTACTGCTACTGTTTCAGTTGTGGCATTTCACCACTGGAAAATTTCCATACAATCAAGAGAACTATTATGCATAGTTAAAACATCTATTATTCCAGTACTTTTATCAGCATCCATTAGAACCATTTGAGTGTATGTCCATCAAGTAAAACATAACACAATTTGAACAAATATCAACTGTGATGAGGCACCACTGGTAACCAGAAAGAGTGTCACAGGTCTGATGTTAATCTATTAGGAGCAGGTGGGCCAACACCTAGTGTAATGGGGGCTCTTTAATCACAGGACTTTGCCAGAAGTTACAAGTCTGACAAGCATCCCCTGTTTTGTAAAAGATAGTAGGTTTGTAGACTTGGCTTCCGGAGGGAACAAGTGTTATAAATCCACCAATATTGGTCTAAGAAACTTTACTTGGCGAGCAGAACTCTGGATGTTGTCTGAGTCCATCAGCTACCCCTGCTGGTAAAGATGAAATGATACCATAGTGAGAGCTGCTGACACTAAGTTTTTTGACTTGCCAACCAACAGGACATCATCTATATAGTGAAAGCTTTGGATATCATAGGGTAGAGGTGATTGCACAAAATCATGACTCACCCCACTGGTGACAAGTTGTAGGGCGAGGGCAGAGTTTGTCCCAAGAGTGCTTTTCACATGTGGCAGTGCCCAGAAAAGAGAAAAAGCATAAACTGCCAGATTCCAGGGGTTTTTCTCATAGTCCCTAACTTGGCTTGCACTATGTCTTTTCTCTGAAAAGGCATTGTGACTTTACCTGCCCCATGTTGGGTACCAATCTGTCAAGTCATCAAGCAGTCCCTAAGGAGCAGTGTAGTTAAGTTGGCTTGTCATATTTCCTAAGATTCAGCTAGTAAGGAAACAATGAACCATAAGGATTTATTATTTATAGAGACAGTAAAAGCAAGGTCAGAACTGTGTCACACCTCATATACCTAATCCCAGAGGATAACACCAAATCAGAGGGGCCAGATGACAGAAAGCCTGTGTGGTGGGCCACTCTGTCATTGAGAACCCTCCTCTAAATTACATTCAAGCAGTTGTATGACTTATGCAGAAGCCTGAAGCTGTACCCTACGAGGAGGCAACAAAGCAGAAATTTCTGTGCCTCTCACTTGATGCAGGGGGACAGATGAGAAATGGCTTTGTGGGAACCTTTGGCAAGATAGCAAAGACTTCTGGGAGACAGGGAGGTAGATGAGGAACATCCTGACACCACTCCTCACAAGACTGCCTTATTGTCCCAGGGTAGGATCACAGGGCATTCTGCCAGATCTTGGGTGACTGCAGTAAAATCTTGACTACGTGACTTATGTGGAGGAAAACAAGGTAACAGGATGCCATGCTGGAGCCATTTGCCTACAATTTATACATGAACATTCAGGCCTTGTAGCTTAAAAATTTACGAGCATTTTATAGGAAATGACAGTCTTCAGCATGAATGACTAGGGATTAGAGGATTTTAAATGGTACCCTTAGCTATGAGGTTGTCTTATTCAGTTCAGCTCAGTTCACTTCAGTCGCTCAGTCATGTCCAACTCTTTGCAACCCCATGAACTGCAGCACACCAAGTCTCCCTGTCCATCACCAGCTCCCTGAGTCCACGCAAACCCATGTCCATTGAGTCGGTGATGCCATCCAGCCATCTCGTCTTCTATCATCCCCTTCTCCTCCTGCCCTCAATATTTTCCAGCATTAGGGTTTTTTTCCAATGAGTCAGCTCTTAGCATCAAGTGGCCAAAGTATTGAAGATTCAGCTTCAACATCAGTTCTTCCAATGAACACCCAGGACTGATGTCCTTTAGGATGGACTGGTTGAATCTTCTTGCAGTCCAAGGGACTCTCAAGAGTCTTCTCCAACACAACAGTTCAAAAGCATCAATTCTTTGGTGCTCAGCTTTCTTTGCAGTCCAACCCTCACACCCATACATGACCACAGGAAAAACCATAGCCTTGACTAGATGGACCTTTGTTGGCAAAGTAATGTCTCTGCTTTTTAATATGCTGTCTAAGTTGGTCATAACTTTCCTTCCAAGGAGTAAGTGTCTTTTAATTTCATGGCTGCAGTCACCATCTGCAGTGATTTTGGAGCCCCCCAAAAGAAAGTCAGCCACTGTTTCCACTGTTTCTCCATCTATCTGCCATGAAGTGATGGGACCGGATGCCATGATCTTAGTTTTCTGAATGTTGAGCTTTAAGTCAACTTTTTCACTCTCCTCTTTCACTTTAAGCAAGAGGCTTTTTAGTTCCTCTTTGTTTTCTGCCATAAGGGTGGTGTCATCTGCATATCTGAGGTTATTGATATTTCTCCCGGCAATCTTGATTTCAGCTTGTGCTTCATCCAGGCCAGTGTTTCTCATGATGTACTCTGCATATAAGTTAAATAAGCAGGGTGACAATATACAGCCTTGACATACTCCTTTTCCTATTTGGAACCAGTCTGTTGTTCCATGTCCAGTTTTAACTGTTGCTTCCTGACCTGCATACAGGTTTCTCAAGAGACAGGTCAGATGGTCTGGTATTCCCATCTCTTTCAGAATTTTCCACAGTTTATTGTGATCCACACAGTCAAAGGCTTTGGCATAGTCAATAAAGCAGAAATAGATGTTTTTCTGGAACTCTCTTGCTTTTTTGATGATCCAGCTGATGTTGACAATTTGATCTCTGGTTCCTCTGCCTTTTCCAAAAGCAGCTTGAACATCTGGAAGTTCACAATTCGTGTATTGCTCAAGCCTGGCTTGGAGAATTTTAAGCATTACTTTACTAGCCTGTGAGATAAGTGCAATTGTGCAGTAGTTTGAGGATTCTTTGACATTACCTTTATTTGGGATTGGAATGAAAACTGACCTTTTCCAGTCCTGTGGCCACTGCTGAGTTTTCCATATTTGCTGGCATATTGAGTGCAGCACTTTCACTGAATCATCTTTCAGGATTTGAAATAGCTCAACTGGAATTCCATCACCTCCACTAGCTTTGTTCGTAGTGATGCTTCCTAAGGCCCACTTGACTTCATATTCCAGGATGTCTGGTTGCAGGTGAGTGATCACACCATCGTGGTTATCGGGGTTGTGAAGATCTTTTTTTATAGTTCTTCTGTGTATTCTTGCCACTTCTTCTTAATATCTTCTGCTTCTGTTAGGTCCCTACCATTTCTGTCCTTTATTGAGCCCATCTTTGCATGAAATGTTCCCTTGGTATCTCTAATTTTCTTGAAGAGATCTGTAGTCTTTCCCATTCTATTGTTTTCCTCTATTTCTTTGCACTGATCACTGTGGAAGCCTTTCTTATCTCTTCTTGCTATTCTTTGGAACTCTGCGTTCAAATGGGTATATCTTTCCTTTTCCCCTTTGCTTTTTTAGCTTCCTGTTTTTTCACAGCTATTTGTAAGGCTTCCTCAGACAGCCATTTTGCTTTTTTGCATTTCTTTTTCTTGGGAATGGTTTTGATTCCTGTCTCCTGTACAGTGTCATGAACCTCCATCCATAGTTCATCAGGCAGTCTGTCTATCAGATCTAGTCCTTTAAATCTATTTCTCACTTCTACTGTATAGTCGTAAGGAATTTGATTTAGGTCATACCTGAATGGTCTACTGGTTTTCTCCACTTCAATTTTAGTCTGAATTTTGCAATAAGGAGTTCATGATCTGAGCCACAGTCAGCTCCCGGTCTTGTTTTTACTGACTGTACAGAGTTTCTCCATCTTTGGCAAAGAATATAATCAATCTGATTTCAGTGTTGACCATCTGATGATGGTGATGTCCATGTGTAGAGTCTTCTCTTGTGTTGTTGGAAGAGGGTGTTTGCTATGACAAGTGTGTTCTCTTGGCAGAACTCTGTTAGCCTTTGCCTTGCTTCATTCTGTACTCCAAGACCAAATTTGCCTGTTACTCCAGGTGTTTCTTGACTTCCTACTTTTGCATTCCAGTCCCCTATAATGAAAAGGACATCTTTTGGGGGTGTTAGTTCTAGAAAGTCTTGTAGGTCTTCATAGAACCGTTCAACTTCAGCTTCTTCAGCATTACTGGTCAGGGTGTAGATTTGAATTACCATGATATTGAATGGTTTGCCTTGGAAATGAATAGAGATCCTTCTGTTGTTTTTGAGATTGCATCCAAGTACTGCATTTTGGACTCTTTTGTTGACTATGATGGCTACTCCATTTCTTCTAATGGATTCCTGCCCACAGTAGTAGATATAATGGTCATCTGAATTAAATTCACCCATTCCAGTCCATCTTAGTTCGCTGATTCCTAGAATGTCAGTGTTCACTCTTGCCATGTCCTGTTTGACCACTTCCAATTTGCCTTGATTCACGGACCTAACATTCCAGGTTCCTATGCAATATTGCTCTTTACAGCATTGAACCTTGTGTCTATCACCAGTCACATCCACAACTGGGTGTTGTTTTTGCTTTGGCTCCATCCCTTCATTCTTTCTGGAGTTATTTCTCCACTGATACCCAGTAGCATATTGGGCACCTACCGACCTGGGGAGTTCATCTTTCCATGTCCTATCTTTTTGCCTTTTCATACTGTTCATGGGGTTCTCAAGGCAAGAATATGGAAGTGGTTTGCCATTCCCTTCTCCAGTGGACCACATTCTGTAATACCTCTCCACCATGACCCGTCCATCTTGGGTGGCCCCACATGGCATGGCTTAGTTTCATTGAGTTAGACAAGGCTGTGGTCCATGTGATCAGATTGGCTAGTTGTCTGTGATTGTGGTTTCAGTCTGTATGCCCTCTGATGCCTGCTCTCAGTGCCTACCATCTTAGTTTTCTCTTACCTTGGATGTGAGTTATCTCTTCTCGGCTTCTCCAGCAAAGCGCAGCTGAGTGTTAAGTCAGCTGAATTCGTTTGATGAGGCTTTGGGAGAGAGCAATCTGTATGTTCTCTCATGAGGTGTCTAATAAGGTTAAGGGTAGGATGATAATCTCCCAGCAATGGGGCTGGCAGTAGGGAACTGACCTAAGAGAAAAGGGCGTCCATACATGGGCTCAAAAGGACTGAAGAAAGACAGGCCTGTGGAGTAACCCCAATGCGAGCCAAAGCCATGGGAAGGAGTTCGGTTCATGGCCTCTGTAGTTCTAGAGAGAGCTTGGTTAGGTGCGTTTTGAGGATAGAATTTGCCTTTTCTACTTTCGCTGAGGAGTGGGGTCTGTAAGGAATATGTAATTTCCAGGTTATGCCAAGAGATTGGGCTACTTTTTTTTTTTTTGCCATACATTGTCATGATATCACCATGGGTTTACATATGCTTCCCCTCCGGAACCCCCCTCCCTCCTCCCTCCCCCCCGGGAAATCTCGCTGTACCAGCCCCGAGCATCAATCCTGGGCTGGCAATTGATTAGACACATGACAATTAACATGCTTCAATGCCCTTCTCCCATATCATCCCACCCTTACCCTCATCCACAAAGTCCACGAGTCTACTCTATACATCTGCGGGCTACTTTATTATAAGATTTTATTTGTTTATTTGGCTGCTCTGGGTCTTAGTTGTAGCATGTGTGACCTAGCTCCCTGACCAGGGATCAAATCTGGGCCCCCTGCACTGGGAGCTCAGAGTCTTAGCCACTGAACCACCAGGGAAGTCCCAGAGATTGGGCTACTTGTTGAGTGATTTGGGAAATAAAAGCTGGCCTGTTTTCAGATTGGAGAGAGAATGGGAGGCCAAAGTGATGGATGATTTCTCATATGAGAAACTGTGTTACCTCAGAGGCAGTTTCTGATCTCATAGGAAAAGCCTCAATCCACCCTGAAAAATGTCTACTAGAGTGAGCATGAGTTTTATTTTTCATGTTGGAGGCATGTGAGTGAAGTCAATTTGCCAGTCCTCTCCTGGGATATGTCCTCAGCCCAGGAGAGTGTTGGGAATGAGGGAATAGGCTTTAGGGCTCTGTGAGGTGAGACTGAGGAGCAGATAATACAAGAGTGAGTGATTTGTTGTAGGAGTGAAAGAACATTAGGATTGGTGATAAGAGGTCTTAAGAGATGATAAAGAGGTTCAGTGTCTACATGTAGGGCCTGATGAATGTCTGTAAGAATCTGTGTGGCCTGAGATTGGGGAAGGACATAGTGACCCTGTTTTTGTAACCAGTCTCCTTGTGGTTGTGCTCTCTCTTGTAATAATCGTGTTTTTCTTTGGGGAGGTAAAGTGGCTTTATATTGGGGATTACTGTAAGTTGTTGAGCTGGTGATTGGAGTGAGGCTTGTTTTGCTTCTGTGTCTGCGGCATCGTTGCCCCACAAAATGGGGTCTGAGGTCACCTGGTGACCTCGACAATATATGATGCCTACTTCAGTTGGCATGTTAGCTCCTTTTAAAAGTTGGAGTATAAGCAGAGAGTTAGTTATCGGAGAGCCTTTAGTAGATAGGAGCTCTCGTTCCTTCCAGATGGCAGCATGTGAGTGTATGATGTGGAAAATATATTGAGAATCAGTGTATATGTTTGCTCTCTTCTTAGCTTTGAGGGTAAGGGCTCTAGTTAATGCAGTGAATTCTGCCTTTTTGGAAGAGGTTTCTGAGGGGAGAGGTTGGAATTCAATAATTTCGGTGTCAGAGACAATTGCATATCCTGCTACTTTTTTTCCTTTTCATGTTGCAGAAGAACTGCCATCAATATACCAAGTAACACCAGGGTTATTTAAGGGGTTGAGTAAATGTGGGAGAAATGAGGCATCAGGCCTTCTAATGCCTCTTTGCAAGTATGGATGGGGGACTCAGAAGAATTAGGGATAAGGGTGGCAGGGTTGAGAGTAGGACAGCTTTCAAAGGAGAACTCGGGAGATTCTAGAAGGGTGATATGAATTAGTTGGATGCGTGAAGGAGATAGAAGGGTCATGGGTTTGTGAGAAAGTAAGTCCTTAAAGTCATGTGGTGAATGAATGACAGTGGGTCCTCCAAAATTAAATTTTTTACTTTCCTGAGTGAGCAGCGCAGCTGCTGCCAGACCAAGTAGGCAGGCAGGGCATCCTTAAATTGTATCTAATTGCTTTGATAGATAAGTGACAGGGGTGAAGGAGGGGAGCTGATTTTGTCCCAAAACTCCTAGGGCAATTTTGTTTCTCTCAGTAGTGTAGAGTATAGAGGGGTGAGAAAGGTTAGGAAGTGTTAGAGCTGGGGCTGAGAGAATGGCTTGCTTAAGGGTGTTAAAGGCTGAATGGATGTTTGATTTTAGCTCTAAGGGTTCTGAAAGATCTCCTTGGGTGGCTTGATATAGGGGTTGTGCCAAGATAGAGAAATTAGGAATCCAGAGGCATAGATATCCAGCTAACCCCAAGAAGGACAGGATCTGTTTTTGATGTAGGGAGTGGTAGGGTGGATATAAGGGACTTCCTATCAGTAGTAATATATCTTTTGTTGGTATTAAAAGGACTCTGAGATAGGTAATTCTAGGAAGAGAGAGCTGAACCTTGGTGAGATACTCAATAGCCTCGATCGGCTAGAAAATTGAGGAGTTGTATAATGTGTTGTTGAGAGTGTGAAAGCAAAGGACTACAAAGGAGGAGATCATCCTCATATTGGAAGACAGTACTTGGAATAAGGTCAAGAGAGGTTAGGTTTGATGCTAGAGCTTGGCCAAAGAAATGAGAGCTATCATGAAAGCCTTGTGGGAGGACTGTCCATGTCAGCTGTTGGGATCAGTCCAGGTAAAGGCAAAGAGGTCCTGAGAATTTGGGTGTAAAGGGATGGTAAAGAAGGCATCTTTGAGGTCTAGAACAGTGAAGTGGGTAGTGGAAGAGGGAATGAGAGAGAGAAGAGTATAGGGATTTGGAACTACTGGGTGTACAGGGATAACAGCTGCATTGATAAGGCTCAGGCAATAGGAGCCGTTTGGCTTTTTGAAAGGTAGGATGGAGGTGTTATAGGGAGAGTGAGTTGGGCATAAGAGGCCCCGATATAGGAGTTTAGGGACGATAGGCTTTAACCCTTATTGATGTTTTTGGGAGATGGGGTAGTGTGGTTGATTGGGGAATTTAGAAGGGTCTTTGAGATGGATATGAATTGGAGCATGGTGAGAGGCAACAGATGGGTTATCTGTATCCCAAACTATGGGGTTTAATGGATAAGGAGGGCAATGTGCTGGGGGAAGAAGAGGTGGGGTTGAGGAGCAGTAGCCAGGCTAGATCAGATGGTGGGCTTGGGATAGTAATAGAGGCTTCAAATTTTGAAAGAAGTTCTCTCACAAGCATAGGAGTGGGGCATTTGGGGGGTATGAGAAAAGAATGGGAAAATGGGGTATTTTGAATTGTGCAAGGTAAAGGCTTGATTAGTTGTGGCATTGATATTAAACCATCAACTCCCATAACAGAGACCTGAGAGACCTTGGTTTTTCCAGAGTAGGCAGGCACAGCAGAGTAAGTGGCTCCTGTGTCAGTGAGAAAGGAGATCGGCTTACCTGCCACTGTAAGAGTTACTCTGGACTCCGTAGAGGTAATAAAAGTCAGGGCCTGGAGCCCTGAGCATCTTCAGTCTTCAGCGGTGAGTCTGAAGAGGCTGGGCAGAGTTGGGTTGGAGGCTTGCTTAGGACCAGAGGGGATGTCCAGATCCCTAGAGGGGGATTTGGGCAGTCGACCTTCCAATGCCCCTTTATGCTACAGCTGGGACATGGACCTGGAGGAGGCCTTGGCTTTAGGCATAAGTGGGCCCAGTGGCCTTCTTTGCCGCGTTTGAAGCAGGGCCCAAGAGGCTTCCTTTTTTTGTTGGTTGATGGAGGCTTGGAGCCATGTAGGGCAGTGGCTAAAAGGTGGTATTTGGCCTGATCTCATTGGGCCTTTTCTAGCTTTGCCTGTTCTTCCTGGTTATTGAAAATCTTAGAGGCTAAATTTAAAAGGTCTCATTGAGGGGTTTGAGGGCCTTCTTCTGCCTTCTTTAATTTCTTTCGGATATCTGGGGATGATTGGGAGATAAAATGGGTGTAAAGGATAATGGTGCTCTCGGTTTAAGTGGGGTCTAATTTTGTATATTTTTATAGGGCTTCCATTAACCTGGCTAGAAATTGTGCCAGGTTTTCCCCTAGTCTTTGAATTATTTCCAGGAGCTTATCAAATTTGACAGCTTTATGCCCTGCATTTTGAAGGCCCACAATGAAGCAAGCAACCATATGATTATGGGCTGCTTGTCCAGGTCTCTCTGCCTGGTAATCCCAGTTGGGATCATCTTGGGGGACAGTCATTGCCCCTCGTTAGTGTCATCAGTCCTCAGCATGCACCTGAGAGGCTTACCATGCTTGTTCCTTCTCTTCTGGGAGAAGAGTGGAGGAAAGTATGATGTAAATATCATGCCAGGTTAAGTCGTAAGACTGGGTAAGATACTTGAACTCTTTTAGATAATTATCAGGGTCTGAGGAGACGGCATGAAGACACTTTTCTATCTGAGATAGATTGGTGCGGGAGAATGAGACATGAACCCGAACAATGCCTCTGTTCCAGTTACTTCCCATAAAGGGAGGAGTGGAGCAGGGAAAGGAGTGGGGTCCTGCAGTGAAGCTTCCTGTTGTAAAGTTGTTCTGGACCTGTATGGGGAAGGGAATCCAGGGAGGTCAGGGTAAAGCCTTGGTACCCTTGGGGTAGAGGGTGGGGCTGAAGTCTCAGAGTTTGCCTCCAGCACAGGCAGGGGAGAGGAGTTGGGAGTTGGCAGCCTGCACCTGAAAAGGAGGGAGGGAGGGAGAAGGGGACATAAGGTGGAGGTTGTGGAACTGGATCTGGAGCGGCTGCAATGGGATTGGTAGTGATAGAAGGTGGGCTGTTTGGAAGGAAAGTTATGACCAACCTAGACAGCATATTAAAAAGCAGAGACATTACTTTGCCAACAAAGTAATCTAGTCAACAAAGCTGTCTAGTCAAGGCTATGGTTTTTTCCAATAGTCATGTATGGATGTGAGAGTTGGACTATAAAGAAAGCTGAGCACAGAAGAATTGATGCTTTTGAATTGTTGTGTTAGAGAAGACTCTTGAGAGTCCCTTGGACTGCAAGGATATCCAACCAATCCACCCTAAAGGAGATCAGTCCTGGGTGTTCATTGGAAAGACTGATGTTGAAGCTGAAGCTCCAGGACTTTGGCCACCTGATACAAAGAGCTGACTCATTTGAAAAGACCCTGATGCTGGGAAAGATTGAGGGCAGGAGGAAAAGGGGATGACAGAGGATGAGATGGTTGGATGGTATCACTGACTCAATGGACATGAGTTTGGGTGAACTCTGGGAGTTGGTGATGGACAGGGAGGTGTGGTGTGCTGCGGTTCATGGGGTCACAAAGAGTCAGACACGACTGAGTTACTGAGCTGAACTGAACTGAACTGTGGTTGGAAGGGTTGAAGGAAGAAGAAAAATCTGAACAGGGATCAGGAGACATTGTATTAGGAGAATGTGGCCTAGAGTGGGCTAAGAGTATTTGAGGAGTAGAACAGGATTCACAGAGGGAGGGTCAAGAGCAAACAGTGAAGAAAGCTTGAACATAAGGGATTCTAACCACTTGTCCTTGTGGCGGCAGAAGTTTTTGAATATTATAATTGAGAGTTCCATTTTCTGGCCATTGGGACCTATTATCAAGTCTGTATTGTGGCCTGGCAGTGTTAGAATAGTAAATAAGTCTTTTTGGTCTTATCTCCCCTTGGAAGCCCAAGGCTTTTAGGTTTGGGAGAAGGCATCCTAGAGGAGTAGATTTTGAGGGCTGGAATTGAGAATTTCCTTATTGCGGCCAAATAGGGAGATTAGACAAGGGAGAGAGAAAGCGAGGAGAAAGGACCAAGAGAAAAGCTGTCCCTGTTCTCATGACTTTCTCAGAGAGTAATAAGACTTGGAAATGAGGCGAGAGAGAGAGAGAGAGAGAGAGAGAGAGAGAGAGAGAGAGAGAGAGAGAGAGAATCTGAGAAAAGGGGATTTCACTCACCCTGTAACCGATGGATGAAATGTGGGCCGGTGTGGGGATATCAGTCCAGCAATGCATGTGGAGAGTCCTGTCCTGGAGTGCGTCTCAGTTTCTTGGCAAGGTCTAAGTGAGGGGACCACTGGAGGTGGGCTCGTGAGAGGAGCCCACCCATTTGCAGTGGATCTTCCCTCCCTGGTTTCGGCACCAGAATGTAAGGCGAGTGCAGAGAAAAAGAGGGCGAGCCGGGCGATCAGGCAAGAAAAGGGAAATTTATTAGAGGGAAAAGAGAGGATGACTGGCCCTTAAGGAGAACCAGTGTCCTACCTTTCTGACGGGGTCTTTCTTATACCCCTCCAATGAAAAATTCTCTGAATGGATGGTTAATATTTAGCCTGTAGTTGAGTCCTGTGGTCACGTAACTGGAAATCTGGAATCTGGTGGTCTTGTAGCTTTGAGAAGGTAGGTGCCAGTGAGAAAACAGAATGTCATCTGGGCAATTTGGTCGTCTCAAGGATCACTGTGATTTTATTCTTTGTTTGAGAGGTCAACATAATGAGCCATCTTAACAATGAGACCCCATGTGAACCCTATAAGCTTGTTACTGAGTCCAAACTCGCTCTGCTAGCCACAGGCCAAGCCAGTGAATCCAGGAGATGAGGTATTGAAACAAGGAAGAGATTTTAATTGGGGAGCCAGCAGACAGAGAAGATGGCAGGCTAGCACCTCAAAATCACCATCTTATTGGGGTCTGGATGCCAGGTTCTTTTATAGATCAGAGAGAGAGAGAGAAGCAATGAGGAACTAAAGTCAAGAGGCAGAATAGAGAGGGAGAGGCCTTGCAAAACATCTCCAAGGGAATGTCCAGCCTTTGGAAGGGAATTGTTAATCTCTTCTATTCGCAGGTGGGTAGGGACAAACTATCTCTCCAGGAGCTGAACAAAGGCACTTTAGTTTTCAGTCAGGCATAGGGGCAGGGTTCTCTGAGGCAAGCTATTAAATATGATTATAGTAACAAAAGCAACGAAAAAAAAAGTTAAACAGTTTCCAACATGGAGTCAGAATTGGCTTCTTCTCTGCAACAGGCTCAAAGTCAGGAGTCAGTGATGAGGAACAAAGCTGATTTCTTCCTCTTACATTTTTTTAAAGACAGCCATGACCTGGCATAGTAACCCAATAATTGAGTCTGACAGTTCGGTGACTCTGCAGCCTTCTTTCTGATATTTAACTATAAGGGAAAAGGTGTTTTAAGAGTAAACAAAGGAAAAATGTAAATTATAGCTCCTACAGAGTTAGGGGACAGAAAAAACAACTAGCTACAGATACACAAAGTTGAGAACAGTTAAAGTTAGAAAAACTAGGAATATTCAGTCATGCTCATTGTTCTCTTTATCTTTGTTCTCAGAAAAGGGGAAAAGAAAAACTCATTCTTCTTTTTTCCTTTTCACTGTAACATCTCTAGTCATGACTTTTCCTGATGTTTCAGAAAGGGTTGCTTATTGCCAATAATTAGAAAAGTGAAATAAATGCCTTTACAAATAATTTTGGGCTTCCCTTGTGGCTCAGCTAGTAAATAATCCACCTACAATGCGAGAGACCTGGATTTGATCCCTGGGTTGGGAAGATCCCCTGGAGAAGGGAAAGGCTACCCACTTCAGTATTCTGGCCTAGAGAATTCATGGGCTATATAGAATTCCATGGACTGAAATTATTTCCATGGATAAATAATTTTACAAATACATTTAACAATGCCAAGTACTGGTGAGAATATGCAGCAGTGTCTCATATCCTGCTAGTCAAAATACAAATTGGTACAGCAACTCTGGAAAACTATTTGGCATTATCTATTATACCATGTTTAATTTTTTTGTATGGATTTCCCTTGTTTTATTTCAAAGCTTGATAGTTGTGTGTAGTTGTGTGTCATGGGAAGGAAAAGGGAGAAAACAGGTTTATGCTATCTTGCCTGAACTGGATCTCTATTTTTTTTTACCATCAACATCTTGGTCTGACTTCAAACTCAAGCCTCTGTTAGCTCTTCCACGATCAGTGCTACTTTGGTCTGTCGTTGAATGTGAGCTTTTGTCAGTAATTCATCATCAGGGCTCATCTTAGTATATCTTCAATCTTAGTCTCTATGAACTCTTCTACCATCCCTGCTCCTCTGTTCTACAGCTCAAACCCATGGCTCTTTCAACTTGACCACCATCAATGGCATATAGCTCAGAATTGTGCCACTCAATATGGCAGACACTAGCCAGATGTAACTTACTGAGCACTTGAAATGAGGTTGAACATTGAATTAAATTTTTATTGATTTTAATTAATTAAAGATTTAAAATAGACACACAAACAGAAGATCCAGTGCTTCAATAAAATGCATTACAACTTTGGATCTGAAATGATGTCCTATCTATACTGGCCACCAATTGAGCTTTGAGATTATAGTCACTCCTTTCTGTGGCAAACCTTTCAAATATCTAGCTGACATTTGGAAGAAAAACTGTTCTAAAAGTAACATTGTACATTTTGGTAATATTAGACTTTTTTTGTTAAAAAATAGTTATGCAATTCAGTTATTAGAAAACTTTTAAAGTATGTTTGGAACAACCTGTGAATATTAACCTAAATTATCATCTATAAATTTTATTTTATTTTAATTTATTTTTGACCACGCAGTGCAGCATGTGGGATCTTAGTTCCCCAATCAGGGACTGAACCTGAATCTCCTGTAGTGGAAGCACAGGGTCATAATAACTGGCCTGCGGGGTAAGTCCTCCATAGTAAATTTTATGAAATCTATTATATTAAGACTTCATAAATATTTCTGATGAAAATTTAGCATTCAAATAGAAATGTGTTGTAAATGTAAACTACACATCTGATTTCACAGGCTTACTACAACAAAAAGAATGCCAAATATCTCATTAATAATTTCAAAGATTGATTATAAGTTGAAATGATAATATTTTGGATATGTAGTTTAAATAAACTATATTATTAAAGTAATTTCATTTGTTTCTTTTCCTTTGTCACCTGTCTGCAACCCCTCATGCTGTTTCCTCCTCCTCTTCCTGTGTTGGAAATTGAGGCTGCTGCTCTTTGTCAAAGTGATTTAGTTTCTCCAGGGGCTTCCCTGGTGGCTCAGATGGTAAAGAATCCATCTGCAATATGGGAGACCTGGGTTTGATCCCTGGGAATATCTCCTGGAGGAGGGCATGGCAACCCACTCCAGTATTCTTGCCTGGAGAATTCCCATGGTCAGAGGAGCCTGTCGAGCTACAATCCATGGGGTTGCAAAGAGTTGGACACGACTGAGTGATTACCACAGCATAGAACAGGCAAGACTGAGAGGCTTGATTCTTTCTGACACAACTTGGAACAAAGCTATTTCTGCATAGTAACAGGGATGTTAGCATTGGCTTGGGCAGGGAGACTGAAGTCTGCCTCCCACACAGAACCATTGGCTAGCTGTACCACCTGCCCAAAGCAACCTCAGGACTTGTTTCTACTCCCACCCACTTCCACTTTTCACACACAGCTGTGTTACCTATCTGCACACCCTCAGGCTATGCATTGCCCTCTCCCTGCACTGGACAATGAGGACCTCCCTGATTTACAGACCAGGAAGCCTCATATGCTTGGAGAGGCCAGAGCCCCATTCTTACTCATCCATTGGCTAACTGTCTTTTGTCTACAGCCTCTCAGATGCCACTTTGCCTCCTCCTTTCACATGGCAATAGGGGTTACTACTTGACAATAGTTTATCATAGGCTATAGAAGCTAAAGCCCAATGTCTGCAGTCATTGGCTATTTGTCTGTAGCAACTCAGGCTAGACCTTGCCTCTCTCACTCTGCACATAGCAACAGGGGCTTTTCCCTAGTAACAGGCTGCTGTTTCATCCTATTGGTCACTAGAAACCAGATCCCAACTATTATACACAGCCATTGACCAGCTGCAGTATCTATCTGCAAAGAGAGCTCAAATTACTGGCTTCCAGTAACTCTTCCACCACCACTGCTCATACGCTGGTGGTGGTGGTTTAGTTGCTAAATTGTGTCCCACTCTTGTAATCCCATAAACTGTAGTCTGCTAGGCTCCTCTGTTCATGGGATTTCCCAGGCAAGAATACTGGAGTGGGTTGCCATTTCCTTCTTCAGGGGATCTTCCAAACCCAGGAATTGAACCCAGGTCTACTGCATTGCCGGCAGATTCTTTATCAACTGAGCTGTGAGGGAAGTCACTCATATGGTAGGACCTTGAATTTAGTCATTTGTTTACTAACCAACCATCAATGACTCTCTTGTCAAAAGCTAAAATCCAGGCCCCTGTTAACATTTCTACTACCTTTGGGCCAATTTTCAACCCTTTCAGTGTTGTTCTAGTCTGACTGGTAATCTAGAGCTCTGATAATTCTTCTACCATCAATTCCTTCCTAGTATCATTTAGCAGTCAGCGTTCAATGAACTATACTTCCATCAAAGTCTCTCTGATCTGGAGCTAGAACCCAGGCCTGGCAATTTCTCCACCATCAATGCACCCTAAGAGTGATCTCAAACTCAACCTCTGTGAACCCTTCCAACATTAATGACCTTGATAAAGTCCATCTGATAAAGACCACAATGTCACATCCATAGTCAGACAGAAATGTTTTTTTTCGACAGAGCTCCCACAGCTTATGGGATCTCAGTTCCCCAACCACGAGTTGAACCTGGGCCATGGGAGTGAAAGCCCAGAACTCCCCAGAAATAGGTTTTAACTTGCTGTAACAAGGGAGACCACACACCACAGGAACTGTGCAGGATCTCACTTAGGGTGGCCAACTTGTTTCAGTTTTCCCAGGACTTTCCTAATTTTAGCACTGAAGTTCCCTTGTTTCAATAAACCCCTCTGTCCTACACACACAAGGATGGTTGATTACCCTAGTCCCACCAAACAAAGGAAGAAATAGGATTACTACAGGATGTTGGGGAAGAGTGGAGTTTAGTTAAAATTTAAATGAAGCATGGGACTTCCCTGGTGGTCCAGTGGTGAAGAATCCCCTTTCCAATGCAGGGGATGTGAGTTTGATCCCTGGTCAGGCAACTAAGATCCCAAATGCTGCAGAGCAGCTGAGCTTGTGTACCACAAGTACTGAGCCCACACACTGCAACCGCTGAAGCCCAGGTGCCCTAGAAATGGTGCTCTGCAACAAGAGAAGCCACCATAGTGAGAAGCCCAAGCACTGAACAAGAGAGTAGCCCCTACTCTCTACAACTGGAGAAAGTCCATGTGCAGCAAGGATGACCCAGCACAGCCAAAATAAATAAATAAAAGAAAAAAAAAAGATGTGACACTTCAGTTCAGTTCAGTTCAGTAGCTCAGTCGTGTACGACTG
Organism: Antilocapra americana; assembly: GCA_007570785.1. NCBI lineage: Eukaryota > Metazoa > Chordata > Mammalia > Artiodactyla > Antilocapridae > Antilocapra > Antilocapra americana. Next base: position 735,263 of record ML662903.1, read on the forward strand.
AGGTCTTTGTGACCCCATGAACCACAGCAAGCCAGGCCTCCCTGTCCATCACCAACTCCCAGAGTCCACCCAAACACATGTCCATCGAGTTGGTGATGCCATCCAGCCATCTCATCCTCTGTTGTCCCCTTCTCCTCCTGCCCTCAGTCTTTCCCAGCATTAGGGTCTTTTCCAAGTGAGTCAGCTCTTTGCATCAGGTGGCCAAAGTATTGGAGTTTCAGCTTCAACATCAGTCCTTCCAATGAACACCCAGGACTGATCTCCTTTAGGATGTACTGGTTGGATCTCCTTGCAGTCCAAGGGACTCTCAAGAGTCTTCTCCAACACCACAGTTCAAAAGCATCAATTCTTTGGCACTCAGCTTTCTTTATAGTCCAACTCTCACATCCATACATGACCATTGGAAAAACCATAGCCTTGACTATATGGACCTTTGTTGGCAAAGTAATGTCTCTGCTTTTTAATATGCTATCTAGGTTGGTCATAACTTTCCTTCCAAGGAGTAAGCGTCTTTTAATTTCTTGGCTGCAATCACCATCTGCAGTGATTTTCAGATTCCCCTTATTTGAATCTCTGAACCTGGGTTGGAAATCAATTATGCTTTTCTGTGTCAAAGTAGCTTGGATACTCCAGGCAAGAGTGGGATGTTTTATTCTTACTGACATAATTTCAATTAACAAAGTTTTTGATGTTAGAGAACAAGTTTTCTTAGTAGGGCTGGGACTAGGATCAGGCAAAAGAGACACTCACTTCAAAGTACAAAAGTTAAGGGGGAACCCAAAACTCAGTAATCAAAACAACATTTTAGTGCAATATTTTCAAAAGTCAAAATATAAGAACATTGATTAAATCATTACTTGTTAGGGAAATTAAAATGGAGGTAGTCTTGTTCAGGTGTCAGAATCAGGGGAGTAGGCCTCTGACCGAATTCTGACCCTGCCTGGACTTCATGCCTGCCTGCAGGCACACCACTTGTTACCAGCAAGTCAAGTGGCACTTTAGATAAGAAAGGGAGTAGGTCTTGGAATTTCTTAAGCTGCTTGGGACCTTGCTAGTCTCCTGGGGTCTAACTAATTTTATGACTCACAAGGTGAAACAAACAACATTATAAAAATTAAAGGGAAAAAAAAACAGAGCTGCATTTTTGCCAGCAAATGGATGATGAATGATATAAGTTAGTGGCCTGCGATTATATGGGGGAGCCTCCAAAGCTGCAGTGTGAAGTCTTACTCTTGGAATGGACTCTCTGCCCAGGACCCTTTCTCAGTTGGGACTCCAGATTGCTGTCATTTGGGACTTTCTAGCACTGGTCAAGTCTGGATGTAAGTGTCAGCCCAATTTGGCAATGTAGATATTGTTGCTTTTCTCTATTATTTCTATTTCTTTCGATGCTTCTAATGACTGCATATTGAAACTAAGTTAAACTCTTCTATCAAAAATTGAACCAGTTTATGTGTATGTAACAAGTTGTTTCTTTTGTTAATGAATCCTTCAAACCTAAAAGGAAAATAAAACTTTCAGTAAAGCATAAATAGAGAACATGAATCCAGATAACATAGGTGTTGGTAGAGTTAAGAAAGGTTCAGCTTTGACATCAGTTCAGAGAGGCATTGATGGTGGAAGTAAACAGGGTCTAGGATTTGAGATGTTGACCAGAAATCATAACAATAATAAGTTTTTGAAATTTATGTAGAGGTGTGTGTGTTGCAGCAATGTTCTCACATTGCCATTCTGTCTCCATCCAGTTCATAACTACTCCAGATTATTGAGCTGAGGCCCAGAGAGAAAAAAATTAATGTCTTTAGTGTACTCAGCAATCCATACCCATACTTAGCCAGGGTCTACCTGCTGGGTTTGAAACACCTTCGGCAGGGAAAAGAGCTCTTTACCTCTTGTCAGAGTAGGTTCCCTGCAGGAGAGTATACTAGGACTATGTTTTAAAGAATGTGCATAGGAATTCAGAGGTGAAGAACACTCAGAATTCTCTTCTGTGCCAAGAGACAGCAGCAGCTCCTAAATTTCCATATAAGAGAGGCTAACCTGGTTGATAGCAGATGTTGGGGGTGCATCTTAGAGATTCATTTTCATTGAAAGTGTGCTTATAACTTTTTAAAATGTCTATTGATAATTTTCTGAAAAACATTAATTATCTATATCAAAGACTAGTAATATTATTCCTAGCTATAATCATTTTTGTGGGGTAATGAAAACTGAGGGGATGAAAGACTTCTTGATATCAATTCCACAGTACGTTAAAAGGAGACTGTACCACCTTGATTCCTCCTCTCTCCTACAGTGGTATCGCCCAGGAGGGGACCTGACTTTCCCCCCTCTTACCAGTGGTATCCTCAAGGAGGAGATTGTACTACCCTGACTCCTTCTCTCGTCCAGTGATATCTCCCAAAAGAAAACCGTGATCCTGCCTTTCTTCCCCCTCCTTAATGGTACGTCCCTTGAAGATCTGGACACATCTCCTCTTCCCCTGGGATGCGGTTTGGAAATTTTGCTTCTGTAAACTTTGTACAGACCTATAGAACCCAGTTCCAAAGGAAGTTTCTACGCATGAGAGACGCCCCCCGCCGTCTCCTTCTATGGAACAGCCCACTGTACGGAAAGGACGCTAAGATGACGGCCCTCATAGTGGAACACCTCGGCGCAGCCATGTTCCTCGCCCGTCACCGCTGCTCGTGGTTCAAGTCTCTGCAGATCTCTAACTGCACCTTGTTCAGAGTGAGTGGACCACAATCTCAGAGCTCTTGTGTGACTGTGTGGGAAATTAACAGCCCTAGAAGGGGCAGTGGCAGAGATGAGGACAGGACACAGAAGTGGCCCTCGGACTGTTTTAAGTCTTGTCGGCGCGCGACACTAAAGTGAGTGCATGAGGATTTGTGGCGTGACAGTCATCAGTGATTTTGAGGTGATGGCTTTGTTGGCTCTGGGGAGTTGAAGACTGCCGGTTTGTGGGATCAGTTGTCGGGGAATTAAAGAGTGATGAATGAGAATCTAGCGGGTCAGGGATGGAGGCTTCTTAGGTAGTCAGTTTTTAGATTCCTTGCTGCATCTTGTTGTCAAGTCCTAATAGTGCGTGTGTGTTTAGATGTTTTCCTTAGTCTCCCCAGAGATTTGCTAGTTTTATTAGCCTTTCCCAAGAACCACCTTTTGATAGTGTTGATCCTCCCTGATGTACCTCTGCTTTCAGTTTCCGTAATTCCTTCTAGTTGTACTATTTTCTCTTTTATCTAACTTCTTAAATTGGTTGTTAATTCATTAATGTTCAACCTTTCTTTGTTAAAAAACATTTAAGAGCATGAATTTCCCTTTTAAGAATCTTTTTCCTGCAGTCTGCAAAGTATTCTAGATACCATCTTATTATTACTGAGCTTTGTGTTTAATTTTTCTTTTTCATTTATTCTTTGCTATAATGGTTTTGGGAGGGTTGACATTGTAATTAAATCTTTTAATCCATTTTAATTAAATCTTTCTGTCTATGTGACTATATCAGTATTTTTTAATTTATATTACTCAGCATTAAAAAAATTCATTTGAGTCAGACCTACTCAGGTAGACGGAACTGGAGCCCATTATCCAGAGTGAAGTAAGCCAGAAGGAAAAACAAAAATACAGTATACTAATGCATATATATGGAATTTAGAAAGATGGTAACGAGAACCCTGCATGCGAGACAGCAAAAGAAACGCAGATGTATAGAACAGACTCGTGGACTCTGTGGAAGAGGGCAAGGGTGGGATGATATGGGAGAATGGCATTGAAACATGTTAATTATCATATGTGAAATCAATCGCCAGCCCAGGTTTGATGCTAGGGGCTGGTGCACCGGGATGACCCAGGGGGAGGGAATCAGGAGGAGGAGGGAGGGGGTTCTGGAGAGGGAGCATATGTATACCCATGGCGGATTCATGTCAATGTATGGCAAAACCAACGCAATAAAAAAAATAAATTAATTAAAAAAATAAAAATTTTTAGATATAGCTTCTGTTTATTTTACATACTTTTATATTTTTCTTGTTATTATTACTAATGTTTTTTTTTATGTTTTCTTGTGATTATTGTTATTAAACAGAAAAAAGCTATCTGGTCTTATAATTTTATCTTGTATCCAGTCCTGTATCAAATTACCCTATGAATTCTGGTAGCGTCTGGTAGGTTTTCTATGTATAAAATCATATCACTGACAAAGAAAGCTACATTTTCATTTCTTTGTAATATTTATTCTGATTATTTCATCTTTCGTGTGAGCTAGAGTCAGGAAAATTTTGAATTGTATTGGCCATCCCTATCTTTTTACTAATTTTAATGGCAGTTGCTTCATCATTTTACTTTTTAATGTAGTATTTCAGAGCCATTTTTAAATGATTTTTGTGATATTTAAGTGATTTACTTCTTCCCTAATTTTGAGTTTTTATTAGTAATAACTGCTGACTTGTGTAAAATGCCTTTTTTTGGTGTAAGGTAAAAGCAGTGTGTTTCCTCCCTCTCTAATTTGTTGATTTAATAAATATTATTAATGTTGAATTATCTTCTAGAAAGAACAGGCTGAGAACTTCCCTGTAGAATATTTTTTTAAATTTATTTTTATTTATTTGGCTGTTTCAGGTCCTAGTTGTGGCACACAGGATCTTTGTTGTGTCATGTGGGCATGGGTGCCAGCTCAGTACTTGCAGTGCATGGGCTTAGTTTCTTTAGGGTATGTTGAATCTTAGTTCCCTGACCAGGGATCAAACCTGTGTCCTCTGCATTGGCAGGCAGATTCTTAAACACTGGACCACCAGGGGGTCCCCTTTTAGAAGAATTTAAGAGAGATTTTCCACCCAGAATGGTGAAGTAATTAAAGTGGGTAAAAGAGATCCCTTTCATTTAGATTACCAAGTTTCCAGGTTTTCTGCTTCCACAGTCACACATCAGGACCCCATGGACAAGTCCTTCCCCTGCCTATCCCATGGGACTTCAGCACCATTCTCTTGCTTCAGTTCTACTTTCTCCCCAAACCCAGATCTGCCTTGAACCTGGAATTGAGGGATAGGCTTGTTGGGTAAAATGTGAAGCACCCCTTTGAGCTCATTAATTTGACTCCAAGTATCATGATTTTTCCATAATCTGCCCTGAATAATGCTCAGAGAGGGAATTGCTGAACTTTGTGGGGTGAATGTGGAATGATACTGATGACATGGATACTGTCCTTTTAGGATTTGTTGGTGTCTCTGTGGAGCTGTTGAACTTTCCCCTTATTGGAGGCTGCAGAATCTTCCATTTATTTTGACTGCAGCCCATATACACACACCTCTTCAGCTTTAGAAGGTGGACTGGTATCCAGAGTGAACATGCCAGCTAATGGGAGATCACCACAGAGGTTTCCTGCTCTGGTTCCAGGACAACCTGGTGGATCATTTGAGGTAAGTAAGAGGCGTCTACTTTTCCCATTTTCCTCTTTTTTAATTTTTTAGAAAAAATTTTTTTTTACTTTAGACAGATTTTAATTTTGAGATAATTGTAGAAAAGGCAGAATAATCAGAGATCAGATTGCCAACATCTGCTGAATCATCAAAAAAGCAAGAGAGTTCCAGAAAAACATCTACTTCTGCTTTATTGACTATGACAAAGCCTTTGACTGTGTGGATCACAATAAATTGTGGAAAATTCCTCAAGAGATGGGAATACCAGACCATCTGACTTGCCTACTGAGAAGTCTGTATGCAGGTCAAGAAGCAACAGAACTGGACATGGAACAACAGACTGGTTCCAAATCAGGAATGGAGTACATCAAGGCTGTGTAGTCTCACTCTGCTTATTTAACTTATATGCAGAGTACATCATGAGAAACATTGGATTGGATGAAGCACAAGCTGGAATCAAGATTGCCTGGAGAAATATCGGTAGCCACATATATGCAGATGACACCACCCTTATGGCAGAAAGCGAAGAAGAACTAAAGAGCCTCTTGATGAAAGTGAAAGAGGAGAGTAAAAAAGCTGGCTTAAAACTCAACATTAAGAAAACTAAAATCCTGGCATCTGGTCCCATCACTTCATGGCAGATAGATGGGGAAACAATGGAAACAGTGACATACTTTATTTTTTTGGGCTCCAAAATCACTGCAGATGGTGATTGCAGCTATCAAATTAAAAGATGCTTGCTCCTTGGAAGAAAAATTATGATCAACCTAGACAGCATATTAAAAAGCAGAGACATTACAGACAAATGTCTGTATAGTCAAAGCTATGGTTTTTCCAGTAGTCATGTATGGATGTGAGAGTTGGACCATAAAGTAACCTGAGCACCGAGGAACTGATGCTTTTGACCTGTGGTGTTGGAGAAGACTCTTGAGAGTCCCTTGGACTGCAAGGAGATCCAACCAGTCCATCCTAAAGGAAATCAGTCCTGAATATTCATTGGAAGGACTGATGCTGAAGCTGAAGCTCCAGTACTTTGGCCACCTGATGTGAAGAAATGACTCATTGGAAAAACCCTGATCCTGAGAAAAATTGATGGCAGGAAGGAGAAGGGGACGACAGAGGATGAGATGATTGGATGGCATCACGGACTCAATGGACATGAGTTTGAGTAAGCTCCAGGAGTTGGTGATGGTCAGTGAAGCCTGGTGTGCTGCAGTCCATGGGGTCAAAAAGAGTTGGACACGACTGAGTGACTAAACTGAACTGAATTGTAGATTCAATTTACCCAGTTTCCCCCATCATAACATCTTGTAAAATCTTGGTATAATATCACAACCAGGATATTGACTTAAAGCATTTCCATAATATTGACTTAAAACATTTCCATAATTTTGCCCTTTAATAGCCATGCCCACTTCCCTTCTCCTGCTCTCCCTCCTAACCCCTGGCAACCCATAATCTGTGCTCCAGTTCTATATGTTTGTTATTTCAAATGTTATATAAATAGAATCATACAGTATGTAACCTTTTGGGACTGGCTGTTTTTTATTCAGCATAATTCTCTGGAGATTCATCCAGATTGTTGCATATATGAATAGCTTGTTGCTTTTAATTGCTGAATAACATTCAATGGTATGGATTTATCACAGTTTGCTTAACCAGTCAACAGTTGAAGGATTTCTTGGTTGTTTACAGTTTTTGGCTGTTAGAAATAAGGATGCTATGATTGTGTAAGGTTTTTGTATCGAATGAATGAATGTGAATGCCATTACTGGATTATATGCTAAGGGCATTAAAACAATTAAGTGACCTAATTTTTAGTACAATTTCAGATTTAGAGAATAATTGAGATGATAGCATTAGTGTGGTACATTTGTTAAATAAACCAATATTGATATGTTATTATGCAACAGTATGGGTCACTCTTTGTGTTAAATATTCTATGGGTTTTGACAAATGCACAATGACATGTTTCCATCATTACAGTTCATACAGGACAGTGCTTAGCTATTCATCTTTTCTCTCCCTCTGCCTGAAACTCTGGTAATCACTGACTTTTTTTTTACTGTCTCTATAGTTTTCCCATTTCTAAAATGTCATGTATTTGAAATCGTATTGTCTGTGGCCTTTTCAGATTAGCTTCTTCCACTTAGCAATTTGCATGTAAGGTTCCTCCATTTTTTTAAGTCACTGAATTTTCCATTGGAGGGATGTACCACAGTTTGCTTACCCATTCACCTATTGAAGGACATCTTGGTTGTTCCCAGTTTTGGGTGATTATGAATAAAGCTGCTACAAACATGTATGCACAGAAGTTTTCAGTTCATTTGGGTAAATAGCTAAGAGTGCAATTGTAGGTCATATGATAAGCCTTTGTAAGAAGCTGCCAAACTGTCTTCAAAGTTTTTCACCATTTTCATTTTCACCAGTAATAGATGAACATTCTTTTTGTTTCACATCTTTGCCAGCTTTTGGTATTATCCATTTTTTGGATTTTAAGCATCCTAATAAATGTGTAGTGGTAACTCATTGTTGTAATTTGAAATTCCCTAATGAAAAATGAGGTTGAACATGGTTTTGCATGCTTATTTCCATCTGTATATCTTCTTTGGTCAAGTGTCTAGTCACATCTTTTGTATATTTTTAATGGGATTGTATGTTTTCTTATTGTTGATTTTAAGAGTTCTTTGTATTGATATATTTTAAATACAAGTCTTTTATCAGATACATGTTTTGCAAATATTTGCTCCTTTTCTGGGCATGTCTCTTTATTTTCTTAACAGTGCCTTTCAAAGAGCAGAATTTTTTAATTTTAATAAAGTCCACTTTGTCAGTTTTTCTTTCATGTAACGTACATTTGGTGTTATATTTTAAAACATTGTGAAACCCAAAGTCACTTAGACTTTCTTCTATTATTTGCAGTTTTCTTTCTCTAATTCTTTTTGGCTGCACCATGCAGTTTATGAGATCTCATTTCCCTGACCAGGGATTGAACCTGGGCCACAGCAGTGAAAGCCTGAAATCCTAACTACTAGGCCACCAGAGAACTCCCTATTTTGCAGAAGTTTTATATTTCTGCATTTTGTATATAGATCTAAGATCCATTTAGAGTTAATTTTGGGGAAAGTTGTAAGGACTTGGTCTGGATTTGTGTGTGTGTGGATATTAAAGTGTTTCAACATCAGTTATTGAAAACGTTGTCCTTTCTCCATTGAATTGCCTTTGTTTCTTTGTCAAAGATCAATAGTCTATTTTTGTGTGGGTCTATTTCCTTGCTCTCCATTTGTTCCATTGATAAATTCGTCTATCTTTACCAATACCACACTTTTACTTATTTATTTTTAAATTGAGGTATAAGTGACTTACAATATTATATTAGTTTCAGATGTACAACATAATGATTTGATATTTGTATGTACTGTTAAATGATCACCATAAGTCTAGTTGACATCCATCACCATACAGCTTTCAAATATGCAATGCAACAATATTATTGTCTATAGTCACCATGCTGTACATTGCATACCCATGACTTATTTATTTTTAGCTGAAAATTTGTGCCTTTTGACTCCCTTCATGCATATTACCCCCTCCTCTCACCTCTGGCAACCACCAACCTGTTCTCTAAATCTATGAGCTTGGTTGTTTTGGTTTGGCTTGTTTTAGATTCCACATATAAGTGAGATCATACACTATTTATCATTCTCTGTCCTACTCATTTCCTTAGCATAATGCCCTCAGGACCCATCCAAGTTGTTGCAAACAGCAGGATGTCCTTCTTGCTCATGGCTGAATAATATTTCATTGTGTATGTGTATATATCTATATCTATCTCATGTTTTCTTTATCCATTCATCTTTTGGGTGGACACTTAGGTTGCTTCCATATCTTGCCTATTGTAAATAATGCTTCAGTGAACATGGGAGTACAGGTATCTTTTCAAGTTAGTATTTTATTTTTTTTTCAGATAAATACCCAGTAATGGAATTGCTGGATCATATGGTTGTTCCATTTTTAATTTTTTGAAATATCTCCATACTGTTTCACATAGTGACTGCACCAATTTGCATTCTCACCAACAGTGTACAAGGGTTCTCTTTTCTCTATGTCCTCACCAACACTTGTTATTTGTTGTCCTTTTGATAATTTTTGGCATCCTAAGAGGTGTGAGGTGATAGCTCACTGTGGTTTTGATTTGCATTTCATTGATGAATAGTGATATTGAGCACTTTTTAATGTACCTATTGGCCATCTGTATGACTTCTTTGGAAAAATGTCTATTCAGATCCTTTGTCCCTTTTTAAATTGGATTGTTTGTTCTTTATATATTTTGGATATTAACCCTTTATCAGATACGTGATTTGCAAATGTTTTTTCCCATTCAGTAGGTTGGCTTTTCACTTTGTTGATAGTTTCCTTTGCTGTGCAGAAGAATTTTAGTTTGATGTATTCCCACTTGTTTATTTTTGCTTTTATTACCTTAAACTTTTGGAGTCAGATCCAAAAAGATCATTGCCAAGACTGATGTCAGGGAGCTTACTGCCCATACGTTCTAGGAGTTTTTATGATTTCAGGTCTTACATTCAACTCTTTAATATATTTCAAGTTAATTTTTTGTATGATGTAAGATAGTGCTCTAAAGTTTCAGTTTTTTGCATGTGGCTGTCCAGTTTTCCTAACACTATTTTTTGGAGATATTGTTCTTTTCCCATTGCATATTCTTGGCTTCTTTGTCATAAATTAATTCACCGTGAATGTATGGGTTTATTTCTGGGCTCTCTACTCCATTCTGTTGTTGTTTGTGTCTGTTTTTATACCAGTACCATACTGGGTTTTTTTATTCACTAAATTTGTTTATTTAATTTTTATTTTTTAATTGAAGTGCAGTTGATTTACAATATTGTGTTAGTTTCAGGTATACAGCACAGTGATTCAGTTATATATAGTGTGTGTGTGTGTATATATATATAAATAAATATAATTTTTTTCAGATTCTTTTCCCTTATAGGTTATTTCAAAATACTGAGTATAGTTCCCTATGCTAGGTCATTATTGGTTATTTGTTTTAATCCTAAACTCCTAATTTATCCCTTGCCCTCTTTCCTCTTTGGTAACCATAAGTTTGTTTTCTATGTCTGTGAGTCTGTTTCTGTTTTGTAAATAAGGTCATTTGTATCTTTTTTTTTTCTTGCCATGCCACAAGGCTTGGAAGATCTCAGGTCCCCATCCGGGGATTGAACCCAGGCCATGTCAGTGAAAGTGCTGAGTCCTAACCACTAGGCAACCAGGGTACTCCCTGTATCTTTTTTTTTTTAGATTCCACATATAAGTGATATGATATGATATTTGTCTTTGGCTTACTTCACTTAGTATGATAACCTTTAGGTCCATCCATATTGTTGCAAATGACATTATCTCATTCTTTTTCATGGCTATGTAATATTCCATTGTATATATACCACATCTTATTTATCCATTCATCTGTCAGTGGATATTTAGTTTGCTTTCATGTCTTGGCTATTTTAAGTAGTGCTGCAGTGAACATTGGGGTGCATGTATCTTTTTTAACTGTAGTTTTTCTCCCATACTGTTTTGATTATTGTAGCTTTGTAATATATAGTTGGCCCTTGAACAACACAGGTTTGAACTATGTGGGTCCACTTATAAGTGTATTATTTTCAACAGTAAATACTACAGTACTGCACAATCTACAATTAGTTGAATTTCTAGAAACAGAGAAACTGGGGGTAAGAGAGAACCAAGTTTACAGTGGACCAACTGTAAATTCTTCATGGATTTTCAACTGCACAGTGTGCTGATACTCCAATCCCTCATTGTTCAAGGGTTTGAAATTGGATAGTGTAATGCCTCCAGTGTTTTTCTTCTTTTTCAAGATTGCCAGTGTGTTACAGTACTTATGTCTTGCTTTTTTGGTTTTGTTAGATATATAATTAAGCATTTCATACTTCTGAGTAATTATCAATGGTTTCATATTTTTTTGCTTTGGAGTCCACATTTTCATTGCTGACATATAAAAATACACTTGGTTTTTGTGTGATTTTCTATGCTTCCTATGACCTTGTCATCTGAAAATAGAAAAAGTTTAATTTCTTCCTTTTTTATGTATGGCTTTTAATTTCTTGCCTTGTTGCTCTGGTTAGAACTTCCAGAACTATATTAAATAAGAGTTGTGAGAATGGACATTCTTGTCTTATTCTTGGTCTTCAGTCTTTTACCATGAAGTATTGGGTTGGCCAAAAAGTTTATTATGGAAAAACCCAAACAAACTTTTTGGCCAACCCAATATAATGTTACCTGTAGTTTTGTTTTAGATGCTCTTTATCAAATTGAGGCGCTTTCTTTGTATTTCTATTCTGGTTTTTGCAGGAATGAATGTTGTATTTCTTCAAGTGTTTTTTCTATACTGATTGATATGATCATGTGATTTTAAAAATCCTGTTAAGGGGTGGGGGTGGGGAGGGAGATGGGAGGGAGGTTCAAGAGGAAGGGGACATATGTATACCTATGTCTGATTCATGTTGATATTTGGCAGAAACCAAAACAATTCTGTAAAGCAATTATCTTTCAATTAAAAATGAAAAAGAATCTCAAACTTAATTATATATATATATATATATATCTTTAATTTTAAAAAAATCCTGTTAATATGGTGGATTGCATGGATTGGTTTTTGAAATATTGAACCTGTCTTGCATCCCTAGAATAAACCTTAGTTGGTCATGATGTATAATTCCTTTAATATATTAATGAATTATGTTTGCTAATATTTTGTCAAGAATTTTGGCCTCTATATTCATGGGTGATATTGGTATGTAGTTTTGTTTTTTGTACTATATTTATCTGATTTTGTAATCAGGGAATGTGTTAGTTTCATGTGGCTGCTGCAACAAATTACCACAAACAGTAGAAACTTATCCTCTTACAGTTTTTAAAGTCCAGAAATACAAAGTAAGCATCACTGGGCCCAAATCAAGGTGTTTGCAGGGCTTACTCCTTGCAGAGGCTCTGGGGGATCTGTTCCCTGCCTCTTCCAGCTTTTGGGGGTTGCAACTATCCCTTGGCTTGTGGCTTCATCCCTTCATTTTTCATGGTTAGCATCCTCAAATCTCTCTCTACTGTCTTCACATCACTGCTTTCTCTGTGCATCAGATCTTCTTTGGCATCCCTCTCATAAAGGATATTTGTGATTACATTTAGAAGCCATATGGATAATCCAAGATACTCTCCTTATCTGAAGATTCTTAATCACATCTGCAAAGACCTTTATATTTTTGCTATATAAGGTGATATTGATGGCTTCCAAGGATTAGGATGTGTATATCTTTGGGGGGCCTCTTTTTACCTATCCAAGGAAAATACTAGCTTCATAGAATGAGTTTGAAAGAGTTATTTCCTCTTTTGTTTCCTGCAAGAGATTATGTAGTTGTGTTAATTTTTTTTGCTAAAAGTTTAGTAAAATTCTCCAGGGAAACTGTTAGGCCAGAGATACCTTTTTTGGGGGTTGAGTTTCACTTTTTGGTTTTTAAAATTTTTATTGGTGTATAATTGCTTTAAAATGTTTTTTTTTCTTTTTTTTTATTGTGTTGGTTTTGCCATACAATGACATGAAACCGCCATGGGTTTACATATGCTCCCTCTCCAGAACACCCCTACCCCTCCCTCCCGATTCCCTCCCCCTGGGACATCTCGGTGCACCAGCCCCGAGCATTAACCCTGGGCTGGGGATTGATTTCACATATGATAATTAACATGTTTCAGTGCCATTCTCCCATATCATCCCACCCTTGCCCTCTTCCACAGAGTCCACGAGTCTGTTCTATACATCTGCGTTCCTTTTGCTGTGTTAGTTTCTGCTGTACAGCAAAGTAAATTAGTTATAAAATACATATCACAGACCCACTATTTTTAGATTCTTTGGTGAGAATCATTCTTTTTAATTCTTTGAATTATGGATAAATTTTCCTTAATAGTTATAGGGCTACTCAAATTATCTGTTTCATATTGGATGACTTGTGTTTATTTGTGTTTTTTTAATGAATTGCTTCCTTTCATCTAAGTTATAAGTGCAGAATTATTCATTGTTGTTGTTTAGTCACTAAGTTGTGTCTGACTGTTGCAACCCCATGGACCATAGACTGCCAGGCTCCTTTGTCCATGAGGTTTCCCAGGCAAGAATACTGGAGTGGGTTGCCATTGCCTTCTCCAGGGGACCTTGCCAGATCAGGGGTCAAACCCGTGTCTCCTGTATTTCAGGAGAAAGAATGAGCATAAATTATCTTCTGATTGGATAATTAACTCATCTGACCCAGAGTCAAATTACTCAGTGGTATACCAGTTACTTTGTATGGGCTTAAGCATTTTTGACTGAAATACTTCTAAACAAAACATGATATCTGAGAGCACAGGGATACTTGGTACAGAAAATACTACATAAGAAAGCTGATGGAAGGTAGTTGTGTCAGACCTTTAGATTCTTTTTTAAAAAAAATTGAAGTATAGGACTTCCCTGGTGGTGCAGAGGATAAGAATTTGCCTGCAAGTGCAGAAGACATAGGTTTAATCCCTGGTCTGGGGAGATTCCACATGCTGTGGAGCAACTAAGTCCATGCGTCAAAACTACTGAGCTTGTCCCCTAGAGCCCACAAGGTGCAACTACTGAGCCTGTGTGCTGCAACTACTGAAGTCCATGTGCCTAGAGCCCATGCTCTGCAACAAGAGAAGCCACCACAATGAGAAGCCCACATACCACAACGAAGAGTAGTCTTTGCTCGCCGCCATGAGAGAAAGCCCACAAAAAGCACAGCCAAAAATAAATAAATAAAATAAAAAATCTATTGTTATAAATAGATAAGTAAAAACTGAAGTTGATTTACAATATTGTATTAGTTTCTGATGTATAGCAAAGTGATTCAGTTTCACGTGTATATATGTATATATATATATATATACTTTTTCATTACAAGATTGCGTTATTATAAGATGTTGAATATAGTTTCCTTTGCTATACAGTAGGACCTTGTTTATCTGTTTTACATATAAGATCTTTAGATTCTTTAGACTTCTAACAGTTGGTTGCTATATGCAAGAACTTCACAACTCGTTCCTTATTTTATCTAACTAATTCTTCTGAATTAGTTTTAACCTACATCCACTAAACAGTATTAAAGACACACTTTAAAATAAAGATTAGTTGGAAAACATAAAATAATCCTACGTCCCAGTTGAATTTCAGATGAATTAAATTGTAACAGAAATGCAATATTTATTGCGCATATTGTACTAGTCTGCACCGTCATGGGGAGTCCATGTGCATGGAATTTGCATTCCAAGTGTTTTCATGACTGTCTTTGAGTCTTTACTCTATCTCCATTCCTTTTTGAAGTCTTCTGCATGCTTTTATAACACTCTTTTCTGGCTGGTTCTGTTTTTCTCTGAGTTGCTAGATAGTACACAATTTGAGGGTTCTGATGATGTTATCAAAGAAGTCTGAGCAGGAGGACCATTACTGAATAAGAAATTGTTAATCAGTGTCAACATGACCAAGTATGGGTAAAGTACTGTCTCCAGCAGTGTGCAAATGTCTCCACTGGGAGAGTGCATCATAAATATAGTTGATCTTTTTGACTGTGCAGCAAACAGCCATGCTTTTTCTCCAGGAACGTCCAGAGGGAACTGACTTATAAAGAAAGAAAGGAAGAACCATCAAGAAGACAGAATTGAATTATTGCAGCAGTGTTTCTTTTTCTAGCATAAGTTTTCCATTTTGAATTCCTCTTTTGCTTGTTGTCAGCAACATTCTGTTCAGGATGCCCAAAGACGTCAAAAGAGCTACTGCTTTTTTGCTATTCAGACATAGCTTACTTTTTTTCAGGCCCTTATGCAAATATGGCCTTGTTTGGGGTCATTTGATAGAGAGGAACTAGCAATATTTGCAGATGTGGAACATGCATCCTGCATAATCCAAGTGACCTATGCAGGTGCTGCATTTCTTAGTAGCAAGGGTTGGCAATAGCAGTTCATTTTCTGTTGCTGTGGAATGTCATGTGGGGGCTCCTACACAGGGTAGTCCTAAGAATTTCAGCATTCAAGTGGGCCCTTAGATTTTTGTTGGATTTATCAACTAACCTCTGCTGATTGTATGTGTCACTATTGCATTTAAGTCAATCTTAGCTTGATCTTCAGTTTCTAATATTGTCATGTTATCATGAGTGTAATATATTATTAAATATACTTGGGACTTGCATCAAGTCCAAATCCCTTCTAACTAAATTATTACAATTGAATTATGAAGCTGGTGAATTCAAATAACATTTTGGCAGTACAGTAAATGTAAATTAGGACCTTCTCACATGAAAGCAAACTGCAGTTGGCTCTGTTCCTATACTGAGATAAAGGAAAAAAGCATTTGCAGGATCAGTCACTGAGAACCAGTTTCCTTTAGCTTCAGTATTTTTCTACTGTGAAACCAAATTAGGAACTACTGATGCTATGGTGATACTAATTAATTATTGATGGTCTGCTGTTAGTCTCCCTGAGCCATCTACCTGTTTCATGTGCCACCCAGGAACACACAATAGCAACTACATTTGCTATTTTAGTTACTCCAATTACTAAGGGATGACTGAGTCTTAAACTAAAATAAATGCAAATACGGAGATATACACAGGTGAAAAGGGAGGGTTCTGAGAGCACATGGTAAAATAAATAAAACAGAGCTTGTATGTACTTCACTTTTAGTTTTTGATGGTATATATATTTTTAAAAATCCTATTTAACAATTCACCTGAATTCAAACCATGTAGTCAAAACTATGGTCTTTTCAGTAGTCATGTATGGATGTGAGAGTTGGACTATAAAGAAAGCTGAGCACCAAAGAATATATGCTTTCAAACTGTGGTGCTGGAGAAGACTCTCTTTTTTTAAAATTTATTTATTTTAATTGGAGACTAATTACTTTACAATATTGTATTGGTTTTGCCATACATTCACATGAATCAGCCATGGGTGTACATGTGTTCCCCATCCTGAACACCCCTCCCACCTCCCTCCCCATCCCATCCCTCTGGGTCATCCCAGTGCACCAGCCCCGAGCACCTTGTATCATGCATCGAACCTGGACTGGCGATTTGTTTCACATATGATAATATACATGTTTCAATGCCATTCTCCCAAATCATCCCGCCCTCGCCCTCTCCCACAGAGTCCAAAATACTGTTATATACATCTGTGTCTTTTGCTGTCTCACATACAGGGTTATCGTTACCATCTTTCTAAATTCCACATATATGCATTAGTATACTGTATTGGTGTTTTTCTTTCTGGCTTACTTCACTCTGTATAATATTCTCCAGTTTCATCCACCTCATTAGAACTGATTTGAAAGTATTCTTTTTAATGGCTGAGTAATATTCCATCATGTATATGTACCACAGCCTTCTTATCCATTCGTCTGCAGATGGACATCTAGGTTGCTTCCATGCCCTGGCTATTATAAACAGTGCTTCAATGAACATTGGGGTACACGTGTCTCTTTCCATTCTGGTTCCCTCGGTGTGTATGCCCAGCAGTGGGATTGCTGGGTCATATGGCAGTTCTAGTTCCAGTTTTTTAAGGAATCTCCACACTGTTCTCCATAGTGGCTGTACTAGTTTGCATTCCTACCAACAGTGTAAGAGGGTTCCCTTTTCTCCACACCCTTGGAGAAGACTCTTGAGAGTCCCTTGGATAGCAAGGAGATAAAACCAGTCAATTTTAAAGGAAATAAACCCTGAATATTCATTGGAAGGACTGATGCTGAAGCTCCAATACTTTGTCCACCCGATGCAAAGTGTTGACTCATTTGAAAAGACTGTGATGCTGGGAAAGATTGAGGGCAGGAGGAAAAGGGGATGACAGAAGATGAGATGGTTGAATGGCATCAACTCAATCGACCTGAGTTTAACCAAACTCCAGGAGATAGTGAAGAATAGTTCATGGGGTTGCAAAGAGTTGGACATGACTGAGTGACTGAATAACAACAAGAAAGAAGTATTCCCCTGTCAGATATAATATCCATCTGAGGAATTTGTTTAGATGAAGGAGATGTACTTCACTTAAAATCTATTCAAATATTCCTATTTTCTTGCAAACTTTCACTTTAATTCCATCAACTGTTGTATCCCTGTAGCTTTCTAACCTAACTGGCCCTTGTTAGGACTTGACCAACAGATTTTGAAATCACAGTCCATTATTCTTCCATGTCAAAGAGTCCCAGAAAACTTTCTTCTCTGCCTTCTGACCATTTACCTACATATTTCCATATGACCTTTGGGTGCCCATCTGGATGCTGAGCCTGGCTAGAGACTAAGATAAACCTTGAGTTCATACTGATAATAAATGATTGAATGAGGGAGATGGGAAAGCTCTTCTTTAAGGTCCAATGCCAAATAGTATGGAGAAGGAAATGGCAACCTACTCCAGTATTCTTGCCTGGAGAATCCCATGGATAGAGGAGCCTGGTGGACTACAGTTCATGTGGTCACAAAGAGTTGGACATGACTAAGCGACTAAGCACTCATGAACTCCAAATAGTAATATGGAACAAATGATGGAGTTAGAAAAATAACTTTTCGCAACGACTATGGTTAGTAATAATTTAGGCAAGAAAGAATCCCTGATGGATGCCAAAGCTATTGGATGAAAGTTTAACGAGGAACAAAGTATTTACATAGTTTCAAGGTATATTCCTACAGATTACTCATTTATTGCATAGGGAAATTGCTAACTTTACAGTGGCAAAACCTGGTAAACACTACCTTAATAGAAACATAAAAATTTTAATTTGAAAAATCCTTATAATCTCATCTTTTGGAGATAATCAGTCTTAACAATTCAGTAAATATCCTTCCCCTTCATGGGTCACAGCCTTGTGGTGAAGGGGCTAGCATAACTCAATGAAGCTATGAGCCATGCCGTGCAGGGCCACCCAAAATGTATGGGTCATTGTGAAGAGTTCTGACAAAACATGGTCTACTGGAGGAGAAAATTGCAAACCACTCCAGTATTCGTCCTGTGAGAACCCCATAAACTGTATGAAAAGGCAAAAAGATATGACACTGGAAAATGAGCTCCCTCCAGATTGGAAGGTGTCCAGTATGCTACTGGGGAAGAGCAGAGGGCAATTACAGGAATTCTGAAGTTTTTCTGGATATGACTATCTGATTATTCCAGAGACATTTGTTCAGAAGCGTATCCATTCCCTACTGAATATTCTTGATACTTTTGTCAGGCATCAATTGATCATATATGTGTGAATCTATTTCTAAATTCTATTTTGTCTTATGTATACCTTTACAAAAATATTGCACTGTTTTGAAAACTATAGCTTTATAAGTCTTGAAATGAGATAATGTTAGTCCTCAAATTTTTTTCTTCCTATTCAAAATAGCTTCATTTATTCTGAATCATGTGGTTTTATTTCTTTATTAATTTTAGAATCAGCTTGTCAATTTTTAATTATTAAATTTCTTTATTGATTATGATTAATGTTGTTTGTCATATTTTTATTTTAAACTTACCAAGATTGTTTTCTTTGTGTGCTAGTATATGATCATCTTTTATGAATGTTCCATGTATACCTGAGAAAAAGTATATTCTGTATGATCTGGATGTAGTGTTTTCTTTCTTTCTCTCTCCCTTTCTTTCTTTCCTTCGTCCCCCCTCCCTCAAGTCCCATCTTATTGATTAGCTCTTTTATAGCATTACCTATTTCTTTTTTGTTCACTTAATCTGGCTACTTCTATGAATGGTATGTTAAAAGTCTTCCACTAGAGAAAACTTCTATTTCTTCTTGTATCCCTATAGTTTTTAGCTTATGTAGGCTTTTGCTGTGTTACTTTGTGCATAGAAATTTACAATTATCTTTATTTTTATATCTTCGTTGTGAAGAGGGCTTTTAACATTACAAAGTATCCTCCTTTATCTCATATAATTGCTTTTGGAATTCTCCTGGGTATCAGGATTTCAATCCCTGATTTTATATCATTTTCATTTGGTTAATCTTTGTCCATCTCTTTAATTTTAGCCTTTTTGAAAAGCTGTTTTAAGCATGTCTCTTGTATACAGTATTGTGTTGTGTTTTGCTTTAATAAGGCAATGTGAAAATCTATTTCTTTTAATAGATGAAGTAAGCCTATTCACATTTATTTGTATTACTGTTTGTAATATAATTAATAAAAAATGTCCTCAATTTTCTTGTTTTATCTTATGATGTAATTACAGTGTGTAAATGTTATATTTACTGTGTTTCTTTCTCTACTGAATGTTTCCTCTAAATGTTTTTGATTATTAGGAATATTTGTATTTTTATGCTGGTGGTTGTGATTAGTTGCTCAGTTGTGTCTGACTCTTTATGATCCCGTGGACCATAGCCCACCATGGGATTCTCCAGGCAAGAATACTGGTGTGCGTAGCCATTCCCTTCTCCAGGGGATCTTCCTGGCCCAGGAATCAGATCCAAGCCTCCTTTATTGTCTAAGGTACCAGGGAAGCCCATTCTGGTGGTTACCTTTATATTTATCCCTTCTGTGGTATTCTTACTCAACCCTTTTATCTTTTAATTTACATATTTATTTATAGAATGGTATATATTTAAGATGTACAACATGATTTGCTATACATATACATAGTGAAATGATTACTGCAGCTAAACTAATGAATTATCATCTGCTTATAGTTACCATTTTTTGTGTGTGATGAGTACACTTGAAATTTGCTCTCTTAGCATATTTCCAATGTTCAGTATAGTATTATTAAGTATAGTCATCATGCTTGTATATTAGATCTCTAGACTTTATTTATCCTCCATAAATGTAACTTTGTCTCTTTGTTCCATATATCTCTCCCCTTTCCCCCATACCCTTGGTGACCACCATTCTCTCTTTGCTTGTGAGTTTGACTTTTTTATGTCAGATTTCACATATTAGTGAGATCATACAGTATTTGTCTTTCTGTCTAACTTATTTCACTTAGTGTAATGTCCTCCAGGTTCATCCCTGTTGCTGCAGATGGCAGGATTTACTTCTTTTTCATGACTGAATAATATTCTATTGTATATATACCAGATCTTTATCCATTCATCTGTTGATAGATACTTAGGTTGTTTCCATACCTTGGCTATTGCAAATAATGCTGCAATGAGTATTTGGGATAGCAATTTCCTTTCCTTTGGGTATATTCCCAGAAGCGGGACTGATGGATCACATAGTAGTTCTAGTTTAATTATTTGAGGAACCTTTGCATTGTTCTCCATAATGGCTATACTAGTTTACCTTTTTTTTTCTTTTTTTAAATTTATTTTTAATTGGAGGATAATTGCTTTACAGTGTTGTGTTGTTTTCTGCTATACAACAACTTTAATCAGCTATTAGTATACACATATCCCCTCCCTTTTACTTTTTTCTTTATTAATCTTTTACTATCTAATTCGTCTCTCATCTGTCCCCTATACAACAGTCAATAATCTTGTTCAGTTTTAGTTGCATTTTAAAATTATTTTTTAGTCTTAGCTTTGCAGTTAAATATATGAAATGCTTACTGTCAGTTCTTTTGCCAAAATTTTCCCATTCATAGTTTTTGGTTGAAGCTCACTATTTAGTATATATATATTAAAAAAGTTGCTCAGTCATGTCCAAATCTTTGCAACCCCATGGAATTCTCCAGGCCAGAATACTGGAGTGGATAGCCTATCCCTTCTCCAGAGGATCTTCCCAACCCAGGGATCGAAATGGGGTTTCCTGCATTGCAGGTGGATTCGTTACCCACTGAGCTATCAGGGAAGCCCTATTGTTTAGTATAGTGATATACAATAAAACTTTCTGTAGTGATGGGAATATTCTGTATCTGTGTCGTCTAATACTGTAACCAGCCACATGTGGCTACTGAGCACTGGAAATGTGCCTAGAGTGACTGAAGAACTGAATTTTAAATTTTCTTCCACTTTAATTAATCAAAAATTAAATACTTACATATGGTTAGTGGCTACCATATTAGTGCAGCTCTAGCAAATTCCTTATGAAGGGCACACATATTCTGGCATATTTACAACTTTTCCAAAAACCCTTGCTATTTGAAGAGTTTCTTTGGCTGGATATAATTCCCTTTATTCATATTTTCTTAAGTTTCTTGAAGCTACTATATCGCCTTGCTTTGTATGTTGTTTTTGAGAAATTGATGCCAATTTATTTTTTTTTGCCTGGAGGCCCTGAGGAATTTTTTCTTTGTCTTTAAATTCTAGATATATCTCAGAGTTGATTGTTCCAAGTCAATTTCCCTTGATACTCAGTGGGCCCTTTGATTGTTTTGGGATTTGTTTTATGATCCTGGATATGGTCTAGCTTGGTGAACATTTCATGTGTACTTGACGAAACAGTTAATCTCTCAATTTTGTGTGGAATGTTTTACAAAATCATTGGTTGATTGGTAGTATTCAGTTTTCTATATCTTTGTTGATTTTTTTGTCTACTAGTTAGTTCCTTTAATCACTAAGAGAGGTGATAAAGGTTGGCAGCCATGTTTTTGGATTATCCTATTTTTTTTCCGGATTTTTTTTAGTTTTGCTTCATGTATTTTGAAGTTGTATTATTAGGGCAGTCTTCTCCACACCTCTGTTCCCAGGGCTTCCTCTAGTTGGTTAGTTAGGGCTTTCATTTATACCCTGGCATTCACTTTCTACAACTAGGTTTGCCCTTGGAGCCAAGTTGTAAGAGGTTATAAAAAAAGGCAATGGGGATCCTTCTAATACTCTTCAGAACATTATTCCTCTGGTCAAAAAAGAGGATTCTTCTCCCTTAGAGTTTGAGGGGCTTGCTGCTATAAGGTTGCAGCTTTGGTACTGGGATTAATTTTGGAACAGGACTGCATGACAGCAAAGAGAGGCTTTCTCTGTCCCACAGGAGCCCCCCAACTCCTTTTCAATTTTCATGTCTTGTTGGTATACCCACTGACCGTGCTTGATGCCTCTCTCAAGCTCTGTGTTCTCTTAGCCATCTAGTTTATTATGGTGGCTTCAGCTAGTACTGAAATGCTATTGCTTCACAATCCTTGGTCTGTCCTAGCATTCTCTCAGAGCTCCAACATTATATATTAATCTGTCAGCTGGATGTCTCTATCAGTATATGACATAAACACTCCAGCTCAGGTCCAAGATCAATCTCAATCTCCCCCTCTGTCAACCTATTGTGTTTCCTTTTTTGCTAATCTCAGTACATGGCACCGGGGCTTCCCTGGTGGCTCAGCAGTAAAGAATCTGCCTGCAGTGCAGGAGCATGCATGCGTGCTAAGTCGCTTCAGTCGTGTTCGACTCTTTGTGACCCTATGGACCATAGACTCCCAGGCTCCTCTGTCCATGGGGTTCTCCAGGCATGAATACTGGAGTGGGTTGTCATGTCCTCCTCCAGGGGATCTTCCTGACTCAGGGATCGAACCAGCATCTCTTATATCTCCTGCATTGGCATGTGGGTTCTTTACCACCAGTGCCACCAGGGAAGCCCCTGCAATGTACCAAAATGGGTTCAGTCCCTGGCTTGGGAAGATCCCCTGGAGAAGGAAATGGCAAACCACTTCAGTATTACTGCCTGGGAAATCCCAAGGACAGAGGAGCCTGGAAGGCTAGGGCTATAGTCCATGGGGTTGCAAGAGTCAGACACTACTTAGCGACTAAACCACCACCACCATATATGGCACCAGCCTCAACTCAGCTGCTCATGCTGTTATTCCAAGAGTAATATTCTCCCCCTTTCTCTTACATGATAGTAGTTCTGTGTAATTTATAAATGTAAATATATTGTGGTAAGGTCAGAAAATATTCTGATCATATAGTCAAGTATTTTGGAGACTGATGATATTTAGAGAAAATAAAAGTTGAAAATCCCTCCACTGCCTGCCCCTGAATGTTTCTGTAGCCCTTTATCTCATCACTGTCCAAAGCACCATTTTCCTGTCATACTGTGCTATATGTAGTTCTCTTAACTCATCTTGCATGTTCTGTGTCTTTCTGCCTTTTTTTTCATGATACCGCCCCATATTCGTGAGGAAGATTATATTCTTGTTTAAGGATTCAAAGCTCTGCCTCCTCAAGTGAAGTTCAGTCTTTTAACACAAGGTGTAATCTTATTCCATCCCTTATAAAAGCCCATTGCACCTTGTACCCATGTCCAGCATAGCTCCTGTAACATCTCATGGCAGGGGTGTGTTCATATACAGGAATACCTTTGAGATACTACAGGTTTGTTTCCAGACCACTGCAATAAAACAAATATCGCATAAAGTGAGTCACGTGAATTTTTTGGTTTCCCAGTGCATTTAAAAGTCACATTGACATTATTCTGTAGTCTATTAAGTGTGCAATAACATATCTAAAAAAACAATGTACATATCTTAATTAAAAAAATACTCTGTTGTTAGGAAAGGCTAACCATCTTCTGGACAGTGCAGGGTCCCCACAAACCTTCAGTTTGTGAAAAATCATGGTATCTCTGAAGCACAATAAAGCAAAGTGATGTAAAACAATGCATACCTATGTAAGTCTCTTTACTGGAGTATGAGCTCCTTGAGAGCAGGCACTCTCTTTATTTCCTCAGCAATTAGGACAGGTCCAGACACAGAGTGTTAACTCAGCAGTCAGTGGTCTTTTCTCTGTGAATTGAAAAGTTAATACACTAGCAGGACTGTTCTGGGTTTTGTCTCCCAAAGGATAGTATCAAGCAAGACAGAGTCAGATTTCCAGTGCCAGCTAAAGATTGTCACTTGTTCTTTGCCTCTATAAGGGTTAGGTCACAGGCCATTGCAGTCACTGACCTTCAGCATACCCTGAAAGGAGTTGAGGGCAGCGATCAGGAATGAGACAGTCTGTGCTCTGGAAAAAACTAGTAGAGCAGGCCTTCAGATAGATATTTTCAGGAGAAAATATTCTGAACCCAATGTCTTTTATCTTCTCATATCGAGAAAAGCACTAAGATCGTTAACAGAGACTTCTGCCTCTTGTGACCAGCAGCAATCTTCTACCAAGATGTGTGCTTGATTGCACGTACTCCCTTCACCAAAATCACATATATATATTTATCTCCCCTTTCCTTGTCAGAGCAGTTCCTATGAGCTATCTGAAATGCTGTCTCCCAAGCTATAGTTCTCATCTTGCCCTAAATAAAGCTTAACTCACAACTCTCACGTTGTACATTTTTTTTTCAGTTGACACCAGTGAAGCTTTTTCTAGTCAATTTTCAAAAGTGCTCTACTGGAAGAATTAGTTCCCACATATCTTTCCCAGGTGTTCTATCCTGATCATTGCAGATTGTTGTTACAGGGATCCATGTCGTTTGAAGATGTGGCTGTGGATTTTACCCGACAGGAGTGGCACAGACTGGATCTTGCCCAGAGGACCATGCACAGGGATGTGATGCTGGAGAACTACAGCAACCTGGCATCTGTGGGTGAGGATTATTGTCCACCTAACTCCTGGTAGCATGTTTTTCCTTTCTTGGTTGCTACAGCCTGGGCAGTCTTTGTAGAGTTCAGTGATACTTTAGTTCTAGATTCAAGGGGTCACAGATAATTTATCAGTTTGGAGCACCAGGAAGAGTGTGTGTGTTCCTACTTCCCCCAGTGAAAGGTTTCAGTGAGTACCCTTCCTTGTGCAGTTCATGAAGATGCACCTTTCTCCTCCATCAGAGGCCCTAAAGCTCAGGCAACCTGGCCCACGTCCTGTGCCATTTCCCATTAACAGGCCTCTGCGTGGCCAAACCAGAGATGATCTTCAAGTTGGAGCGAGGGGAAGAACTGTGGATATTAGAGGAGGAATCCTCAGACCATGGTTACACAGGTGAGTGAGCAACAATTCAACATATGAAAAGTAGGAGACATAAGACTTCAGGAATTCAAATCAAAGGTTATGTTTGGGTAGTATTTTTCAGGAATTTCTTTTCAGAGGCACTTGCTCTTTGAAAATGACTGGAGGACAGAAGGTCTATATGCTTTAGATACCTAAATCCTACATCCCCATATCACGCTCACACTTAAGTGCTCTCTCCTATTTTATCTTGATTTTTGTAGTTATTTGCCACTTTTGTCTTTCCCTGCCTGCCTCAGCTTAGATATTTATTCTTAGCTAGTCTGTTTCTCTTCAGTTCAGTTCAGTCACTCAGTTGTGTTCGACTCTTTGCAACCCCATAAATTGCAGCACGCCAGGCCTCCCTGTCCATCGTCAACTCCCAGAGTCTACCCAAACCCATGTCCATCAAGTCGGTGATGCCATCCAGCCATCTCATCCTCTGTCGTCCCCTTCTCCTTCTGCCCTCAATCCTTCCCAGCATTAGGGTCTTTTCCAATGAGACAACTCTTCGCATGAGGTGGTCAAAATATTGGAGCTTCAGCTTCAACATCAGTCCTTCCAATGAACACCCAGGACTGATCTCCTTTAGGATGGACTGGTTGGATCTTCTTGCAGTCCAAGGGACTCTCAAGAGTCTTCTCCAACACCACAGTTCAAAAGCATCAATTCTTCAGCACTCAGCTCTCTTCACCATCCAACTCTCACATCCATACATGACTACTGGACAAACCATAGCTTTGACTAGACGGGCCTTTGTTGGCAAAGTAATGTCTCTGCTTTTCAATATGCTATCTAGGTTGGTCGTAACTTTCCTTCCAAGGAGTAAGCGTCTTTTAATTTCATGATTGCACTCACCATCTGCAGTGATTTTGGAGCCCCCCAAAATAAAGTCTGACACTGTTTCCACTGTTTCCCCATCTATCTGCCATGAAGTGATGGGACTAGATGCCATGATCTTAGTTTTCTGAATGTTGAGCTTTAAGCCAATTTTTTCACTCTCCTCTTTCACTTTCATCAAGAAGCTTTTTAGTTCCTCTTCATTTTCTGCCATAAGAGTGGTGTCATCTGCATATCTGAGGTTATTGATATTTCTCCTGGCAATCTTGATTCCAGCTTGTGCTTCTTCCAGTCCAGCGTTTCTCATGATGTACTCTGCATATAAGTTAAATAAGCAGAGTGACAATATACAGCTTTGACATACTCCTTTTCCTATTTGGAACCAGTCTGTTGTTCCATGTCCAGTTCTAACTGTTGCCTCCTGACATACATACAGGTTTCTCAAGAGACAGGTCAGATGGTCTGGTATTCCCATCTCTTGAAGAATTTTCCATAGTTTATTGTTTCTCTTTAGTGTTCTCAATTGTCTTCCTTCTCTCCATTGCTTTGGATGCTTTCTGTTGTCAAGCACTCATACATTCATTTAGTCGTCTACCAAATCTTAAATGAGGGTCAACTTCATGAGGGTCAACCAATGCTGGTCACCTTCTAGATGGGGGGGGTGGTCCATTAGTGAATAAAGGAATATCTCTGTTCTCTTGGAGTTTGCAGTCTAATGAGGGAGAAAGACCAGAAACAAATGAATTCATGATGTTTGGTGGAGAAAAGGAAATTAATTCAGGATAAGAAGAGTAGACAATGATGGTTTGTGCTTTGGGGGTCAGGGAAGGCTCTTTGGGGAAGTTAACATTAGTATAACAACATCAGTGAAGTGAGACAGAGCCATGTAGATTTTAGTAGTATTCTGAGCAGAGAGAACAAATAGTGCCAAGCCTAGTCTGAGGGATATATAATAGGAATAGCAAAGATGCTGGTGTGGATCAGGGTTGGGTAGTGAGAGTGTTAGGAGGTGATATCAGAGGTTAGCTGGGGACTAAATTATGTAGAGTTTTTATAGGCTTTGTTAAGCATTTTAATTTTATACTGTGACAAGGGAAAGCCTATGTTAGGTTTTGAGTGAGAGTGATATGATCTGATTTATTTTTAAAGGCTCTTTTTCACTACCAGGTGCCAACAGTTCTGTTTGGGGTAATTCCCTGAGGCATGATCATGACCTTCAGCATCAGAAGATCCAAACTTTGGATCAAACTGTTGAATATCAGAAAGCCTTCTACAAGAGAACGAGCTTTGTTGGACACAAAAGAACACACACAGGAGAGAGAAACTTTGAATGCAATGAGTGTGGGAAAACTTACTGCAGGAAATCAAACCTTATTGAACATCTGAGAATACACACAGGGGAGAGACCCTATAAATGTCATGAATGTGCAAAAACCTTTAGTGCAAGATCATACCTCATTGCTCATCAGAAAACTCACACAGGAGAGAAGCCCTTTGAATGTAGTGAATGTGGAAAATCTTTTGGCAGGAAGTCACAACTCATTCTACATCTGAGAACACACACAGGAGAGAGACCCTATGAATGTACTGAGTGTGGGAAAACCTTTTCTGAGAAGGCAACCCTCATGATTCATCAGAGAACTCACACAGGAGAGAAACCCTATGAATGTGGCGAATGTGGGAAAACATTTCGTGTTAAGATATCCCTTACTCAACATGAGCGAACTCACACAGGGGAGAAACCCTATGAATGTGGTGCTTGTGGGAAAAACTTTGGTGCAAAAAAATCCCTAAACCAACATCAAAGAATTCATACAGGTGAGAAACCCTATAAATGTGGTGAATGTGGGAAATTTTTCAGATTGAAGATGACTCTCAATAATCACCAGAGAACTCATACAGGTGAAAAACCCTATCAGTGTAATGAATGTGGGAAATCTTTCAGTGTGCACTCATCTCTTGGGATACATCAGCGAATTCACACAGGAGAGAAACCTTATGAATGTAATAAGTGTGGTAATGCCTTCTATGTCAAAGCACGCCTCATTGAACATCAGAGAATGCATTCAGGAGAAAAACCCTATGAATGTAGTGAATGTGGAAAAATCTTCAGTATGAAGAAATCCCTTTGTCAACACCAGAGAACTCACACAGGAGAGAAACTTTGTGAATGAAGAAATGCCTTCTCTGTGAAAGTATGTCTCATTAACACAGGAGAGACCGTTTGAATGTCAAGAATGTGGGAAAGCTTTCTGTCAGAAGGCACACCTCACAGAACATCAGAGAACTCACTTAGGCCAGCCCTTGCCTTGTGCTGTGGAGAAAGCTTCTCTAAGAAGACTCCCCTCACCATTTGATCAAGCCCTTTGATCCATCTGATTACTGGGGCATACAGAGTATACCTGTAACAATATGGCTCCTGCCATGGTGTGAAAATTGTTCTGATCCCCTTAGAGGGTGGCTCATTGTTGTTTCATTTCATTTGGATTTCCCTAATTAGTGGTAAGGTTGAGAATCAGCTTACCTGTTGATGGTCATTTGTTATATTTTTTCTGTGCAGTGACTGCTCACACCCTTTGCTCATTGTTTTCTAATAGGCTGTCTTTTACTTCTTGGTTTAAATGTTGTTTTCCTTATTCTTTAAAAAATATATGGGAGCATAAAAATCCCTTTTCAGTCATTTGTGTTTTAGATATCTTCTCTCAGTCTGTGACTGGTTCTTTAATTTTGTTAACTCTTTTCTTCTGCCAAGGTTTTATGTTTTCATGTTATCAGTTTCAAGGTGATAATATTCTCCTGTACTTTCCTCTAAAGTGAAGGTTTCATTTTCAATGTTGAAAATTTTAATCTACCTTAAGTTTTTTCTGTCTAATATGAAGTCTCCAATATATAATGCTATATTTTAAAAACTTTATATCAGTAGTATCACACTATTTTTGTATATGCAGCTTGCTTTTTTTCATGAAATGTTACCTTTCCAAGATCTATCCATGTTGGTAAATATAGCTCTGGTTTATTTATCTCTCCATTCCCCTAGTGAAAGGCATTTGTATCGTTTCTGTGTTTAGTATTTAAATCTAGAAGTGGCAGTGATGGGTCATTAGGGTGTAGGCAGTATGCCAGTTATTAATGTATTGTGCCCCAGTTCCAGACCTGCCCTTCTATATTGGGGCTTTGTGATGCTGGGGCCATGACTCTATAGAACACATTCCTGTCTTGCCAGCTGCTACTCTCTGTTGTGTCTTGCCAATAAGAGATATGAAGTATAAATATTGAGCCTATGGAAGGAAGAAGGGACTTGCTCTTTTTTTTCAATTCCAGCTGGCTCCCTGTTTATCTGAGTATCAGCCCAGCATCGCTTCTTCACTTGGGCAGCAGCAGATCCTTATGGTAGCAGCAGTTTAATCCAGTTTGCACTTTGCCAGCACTAACAGCCCTATGGTACTGCACCCCCCCAGAGACACTTGCAACATCTGGCTAGTGCCACCTCCTTAGAACTATGAATCTCAGTCACATGAGACCCCACTTACAACCTTCTATTTGTAGTAATTCCAACTTCTTCCCTTTTTACCCAGCCTCACTGCTTTCTGCAGTTGCTGCGTCCATGAGAATTTTAATGTTCTTTTTTGCAGTTATATGGTTAGTAACTTCATAACTAGTTAAAAATTTTTATAATAAATTCTCTCTATTAAAATAACTGGTATGGTTTCTGTCTCGTAGCTGGGTTCTGATTGATATAGAAGTTTTGCAACTTGACTAAATATTAAAGTTTTTAAAAATTGCGCTATTTTACAGTCTCATGAGCAGTTTGAGAAAAAGTTTATATTTCCTCACATATTCACTAGGACTTATCTGTTATTTTTTTTAATAAATTGTTGCCCATCTGAAAGGTGTAAAATGGCTTTAAGCCCTTCCATCCTTGAATGTGTTTGTCTTTTTTATTTAACTCATTTAAAATCTATTAAATTTTAAGTAGTATTTTATGGTTTACTCTAAGAAATTGTCTTTGAAAGTTAATCTTTTAATAGAAAATTTGCTCATATATATGTATATACGTATATTTTAAAATATAATGATGTATTATGGGGTATATCTATCTATCTATATGTTACATGTGTGTATGTATACATGTGTTTATGTCTCCCCAGAAAACACTTTTTTTTTATATATTCATTTTATTTTACCTACATATTTACCACTTTGGTTGTTCTTTATATTTTCCTGCATTTCTTTCATGATCATTTTCTTTTTTACCTGAAAAATATCCTTTAGAGTTTTCTTTGGTGGAGGTCTATCAATGACAAACCTCTCAACCCTGTGAATGTTTCCCCTTGTACATTTTTGATAAGCAGAAACAAATCCTTTACTTTTAGTACTTGGCAGCACTCTGCCATAATAAATTTTGATGCTAAATTACATGATTTTTTTTGCTTTTTCCCCTGAGTGTTCCATAATGATTATGACAACCCAGGGTATTTGAATTAATTGATAGATGCTCCCCAATATAGCATACACTTGAATAAACATATTACACTTTTCTCACTTTGTATACAGCATGCCCTCACCCTTGTTTCCTAAGCATTATGTTTATCAAGATGCCATCTCCTCACTTCTTCCAAATTTTAGTTCATCCATTAAAAAATTAAATCTGATGTTTTAAAATGACTATTATTATGGAAAATGTCAAACATGAAAAAAAGTAATCTATGGTGACAGAAAGCAAATCAGTGGTTGTCTCTGGGGTAGGAATTAACTCCTAAGAGGTAGGAGGGAACTTCCCCAGGTGTGATGGAACTGTTCTGTATCTTGACTGAGTGTGTGTTAATGAGAATACACAACAGTCATCAAATGACTAAATTTAAAATTTGTGCACTTTATTGTATGTAAATTATCTCTCAATTAAAAATTTAAAGCCCAACAATAAAAAGTTCCCTATTTCCATATCAGGAGTCAGATATTGGCTGCCTGGGAGAAAACCAAGAATCTTGGCCACTAGATCAGATGAAAGACACTGGCAATGGGAGATTTCATTCTTTCAAGGCTTTAGAAATGGTTTTGCTCCATGAAAATGACCTTTACTAAGGCCCCCTGCTGGGTTGTGCTGGCCCTCCATTAGCTACTGTCACATATGTGATAACACTGCTGGCCAACACTACTGTATGTATGTGGCTCCTGATAGCCTAAGCACAGTCTCTCCTCATACTCCATTAGCTACCATGATGTAGTTTTTACCCCATGACATGTCTGCACAGTGTCTACTAACACCCCATTAGTTTATAGCAGTTCTTATCACTGCCACTGGTCAAGAGCACAATGTCTACTAACCTACCATTAGCTCACAATAGCTTGTCTTCCTCCACTTTTTGTTCCAGCAGAGTCTGCTCACTCCCTTTAGCTCATATCATCATGTCTCACCACCTCTTTTAGCTGCCGTTACAATTTTTGCTGACCCCCATTTGCTCACAGCATACCATCTTTTCACTCCTTTTGCTTACAGCTTAGTGACTGATGATCTACTATCACATCTTTTTGCCCTCCTTTAGACTCAGCATGGTGGCTAATAACCTCCCTTCCATTGGCTCCCAGAAATGTATCTTATCACCTTCCTTTACACCTATTGTAGTGGCTGTTGACTCCATGTTGGCTCTCACCATTTTGTCTGTTCATTCCCTATCAGCCACCGTACAGTATATTTAACCCAGTGAGTTCTAATTGACATGTCTGCTCATCCTACATTAGATCTCCTCACTATATCTGCTGATTTTTTTTATTAGCCAGCAGTCCAGTGTCTTTGGGGCTTCCCTGATGGCTCAGATGGTAAAGAATCTGCCTGGAAGGTGGGGACCCAGGTTCGGTCCCTGGGACAGGAAGATCCCCTGGAGAAGGGAATGGCTACCCACTCTAGTATTCTTGCCTGGAGAATTCCATGGGCAGAGGAACCTGGTGGGCTACAATCAACAGGGTCACAAAGAGTTGGGCATGACTGAGTGACTAACACTTTCACTTCACTTTCACAGTGTCTTTGACCTCATGAACCCACAATGCAGCATAGTTACACCAGTCTTTATCTGCTGTTCCCTAATTAGTCACCAATAGACTTTGATCCTCTTGAGCCTAGCACAATGTCTGTAGAACTTGACCTTGTCACTCTATCTTCTGATTCCCCATTTACCAAGTTCCAAATTGTTTACTTAAAGGCCCCTAAATAGTCCCCATCATCAATGTATCTGCTGATCACACATTAGTCTTCTGATTTGTTAGACACCCATACAGAGTATGACCTCCTTGAGGACCATGTTTTTTGTTCATACAGTAGCCAAATCCCTGTGTCTGCTGCTGAGTCCTCCTCCCTCACCTTTAACTGCAAGTATTGTGTCTTTGGAGTTTCCCAGGTGGCTCAGTGGTAAAGAATCCACCTGCCAGTGTAGGAGACTTAAGTTTGATCCCTGGGTGGGGAATATCCCTTGGAGAAGGAAATGGCAACCAACTCCAGTATTCTTGCCTGGAAAATCCCGCAGACAGAGGAGTCTGGAGAGCTTCAGTACATGGGATTGCAAAGAGCTGGACACGACTTAGTGACTGATCAGCAGCAGCAGCAGCAGCATTGTGTCTTTGATCCATTGAGGCCATAGAGTTTGCTGACCCCACATTAGCTTCCATCACAGTGTCTGTTGATCTTCAATTAGGCAGCAGTACAGTTTCTTCAATATGTATGAAGTTCCAGCAATATATTTGCTGATCCCCAATTAGCCATAAGATCAGAGACTATCCTCCAGGAGCTTCCAGCACAGTATCTGCTGATTCAACACTAGTCTCACCTTGCTGACCACCAATTAGCAATGAGTACAGTGTCTCTGACCTTCGTAAGTCACAATCATAATGTTGCTGATCCTGCATTAACCATCATCATTGTGCCAGTTGATTCCCCATTAGCCATTAATATGATATCTGAATGCAATGATGCCCCAGTTCAGTGCATGCTGACCACACGTTATAGCCCATCTCCATATCTGCTAACCCTCTACTGGTCTCAACACTGGGACAAATGATTACCAGGCACTAGTTTAGAGTCTTTGTCTCATGTTTTTTCACAGTATCTGCTGCTCATCCTATATTAATGTGTCATCACTGTGTCTGCTAATCTTGGTCACAAGTAGAGGGTGTCTTTGAGTCCTCATAGAAAATCTGATTAGTGTCTGCTGATCTCATATTAGTACTTTATCACCCTGCTGATTAGCCATTAGCCACCACCAAAGTGATTTTTGTCTCCCTCTAAGCACCAGCTCATTTGTTACCCTCAATCTTGTAGATGCCAGTTCTTCATCCTCTGATACAATGTATTATCTTCATGAGCCCCAGCATAATACCTGGGTCTCATTAGAGCCTTCCCTACCATTAGACCCTTCATGGTTTCTGATGATCTTTTATTTTAGTCACCAGTACAGTGTCTGACTCCCATGAACCCTCATAATGATATCTGCTAGTGCTATATTAGCTCCCTTGACTGTGTCTGTTGAATCCTCATTAGTCATTAATATACTGTATTTGATCTCTGTGATTACTCCCCAGTTTCTTTTTTTTTCCTTTCTTATACTACCCAGTTTCTGATGACCCTATGTTGGGATCAGTAATCATTTCCTGATTTCTGTAAATTGGATTGTCGACTGTTTCAATCCCCGTAACTGTTTCTTGGACTCTGGTTGTTCCCTAGTCTTGCAGACTGCTTTTTAAATGTTTTTTATTCCATGCACTTCAGAGACTCTTCCTTGATGTTATTGGCCTGATCCTCAGGGATTAGTCCCTGTTGCTCTGGATCTTTTGTTGCCCCTCTGACAATCTTCCAAATACAAGGACTGTTTTGCGGTCTCTTTAGATATTTGATGATCTTCCCCCACCCCATTTCTCAGGTCCAGACACTATCCCCTTGTCTGGCTAGCTGTTTCCTTGTTTCTCTGGCTGTGCTCTCAGGTTGAGATTGTTCTCTTATCTGTCTGGCTGTCTCCTAGGTATTTCTAGCTGTTGTATGACATTTAGGGGTATTTTCTCCTTCCATTTGACTGTTCTGGAGTCTCTCTGGTTGTCCTCTAATTATAAGGACTGTTTTCTGGTTCTTTGGCCATTTGATAGTTTCTCTGACTGGTCACATCACTGCTGTGACTGTTTACTGGTGTGTGTGGCTCTTTTCTAGTGTCTGGGGCTGTTTCCTCAGCCCTGACCTATTGTCTGGAACCAGAGACTGCCTTTTCTAGTAGTTCCCCAGTACATGAAATAGATTACTTTACCTTCCCTGATCTTACCTCAATTCTAAGCTTGTTCACACTTTCTACTGCTTATTTTCTGGTTGTACCAGTTATTTCTCAGCACCAAGGACTGTTGTATACACTGGATGAGAAAGTGTTGGTCGCACAGTCTTGTCTGACTCTTTGTGACCCCATGGACTGTAGCCCACTAGACTCCTCTGTTCATGGAATTCTCCAGGCAAGACTACTAGAATGGGTTGCCATTCCCTTCTCTAGGGGATCTTCCCAACCCAGGGATTGAACCTGGGTCTCCCACGTTGCAGGCAGATTCTTTACCATCTGGGCCTTAAACAGCAAGTGGTAGTTACAGGCTGCAAAGGGAGCACCTTCCTTCCAGTAGATCCTTTCAGCTGTGGCTGCCCTGAAGAAGCAGACCCTACAGAGTGGCTTAGTTCAGATCCTGATGTGAGTCACTATGTTCCTTCTCATTACTTTTCTAGAAAATCCATTAAGTTGAGTAAAGTGAGTTATCCCTCACCCCCACATTCATGTGTCTGTGTGTGAATCTCTGATTGGAAGAGACTCTGATGGCTGAGAAGAAGCACGAAGAGGGTGGCAGTCCTGTGTGGTGTTCAGCATCGGGTGGAGCTCCATGAGTAGCCTGGGGGCTGGCCCTTCCCTCTCCCAAACCTCAGTAGTTCTCCCTAAAAGATGGGCCTCTTAGTCCCTACCCAGAATCCTTCTGAGGTCTGTGACAGCGTTGGAGGATGATTCATGGGTGCATTCACCCATTGGACTTTTTTTTCAGGTCAAAACACAAAACTATCTTAATAAGTTTCTGTGTAATATTACTAAGAGTGATTTAATTGCTAGATAGGCAGTGTAGTGTTATGATGAAGAACATGAACACTGGAGCCAAATCTATATTAAAATCTTGAGCCTTAGTGGTTTCTTAGCTGTGACACCAAAAAGCACATGCTATAAAGTGAGTGCTTAGTCACTCAGTCCTGTCTGACTCTTTGTGACTCTGTGGACTGTTGCTGACCAGGCTCCTCTGTCCATGGGATTCTCCAGATAAGAATATACTGGAGTGGGTTGCTATTTCCTTTTCCAGGGGATCTTCCCATCCCAGGGGTTGAATCCAGGTCTCCTGCATTGCAGGCAGATTCCCTTGTGGCTCAGCTGGTAAAGAATCCACGTGCAATTTGGGAGACCTGGGTTTGATCCCTAGGTTGGGAAGATCCCTTGGATAAGGGAAAGTACCTACTCCAGTATTCTGGCCTGGAGAATTCCATGGACTGTATAGTCCATGGGATTGCAAAGAGTTGGACACAACTGAGCGACTTTCACTTTCCTTTTCACTTTCTTTACCATCTGAGCTATCAAGGAAGCCCCACATACTATAAAACAAAGGAAATAAATTGGACTTCATCAAAATTAAAAACTTTTGTTCTGCAAATAATACTGTCAAGAAAGTAAAAGGTCAACCCACAGAAATAGGGAAAATATTTTTAAATCATATATCTGATAAAGGATTTATATCTAGGCTGTATAAAGGACTCTTATAACCCAATAATAAAAACATAAGTAAATAATCCAACTTAAACATGGGCAAAGGTTTTGAATGGACATTTCTCCAAATGAGATAAATGGCCTAAGCACATGAAAAGCCATACAGCAACATTAAGCGTTAGGGAAATGAAAATCAAAACCACAATGAAGTAACGCTGCACAACCACTAGTATGACTAGAATAAAAAAGAAAAACAACAATTATTGACGAAGATGTAGAAAAATTGGACTCGTTTTACATTGCTGGTAAAATGTAAAGTGTTTTGGAAACAGTGTTTGGAACAGCTGTTTTGGAAGAAAGCTTGGAACTTTCTCAAAATGTTAAACAGAGTTACCACCTGATCTAGGAATGCCATTCCTGGATATCCACCCAAGAGAAAATAAAACATATATCCATACAAAAACTTACATACAAATGTTCACAGCAGCATTATTTATAGTAGCCCCAAAGTGGAAATAATCCAAATATCCATCAGTTAATGAATGGGTGATCAAAACATGGTATATCCATACCATAAAATATTATTCAGTAATAAAAAGTGATGATGTACCAATATATGCTACAAAATGGAGGAATTTTGAAAACCTGTTATTTGAAAGAAGCCAGTCACAAAAGACCACATATTGTATGATTCCATTTATAGAAAATGTGCAGAATAGGTAAAACTATGGAGACAGAGTAGATCAGGCTTGTCTATGGCCAGGATTCGGAGGAGGAGGTGAGAGGAGTGGACAGTGAATGCTAATGGGCTTCTTTTGGGGATGATGAAAATATTCTAAAATTCTATTGTGATGGTTGAACACCTTTGTGAATATACTAAAATTAATTGTCATATTAAATGAGTAAATTTCATTGTATGTAAATTGTATCTCAATAAAGTTTAAGAAATATTATAAAAA
This sequence comes from Antilocapra americana, assembly GCA_007570785.1. Lineage (NCBI taxonomy): Eukaryota > Metazoa > Chordata > Mammalia > Artiodactyla > Antilocapridae > Antilocapra > Antilocapra americana. Next base: position 772,107 of record ML662903.1, read on the forward strand.
TAAAAAATATTGACTAGGTCAGTATTTCTCATTTGATTGTTTGTAATATTTTTTTAAAAAAACAATTCCTGCTTATGATTTTGAGAAAGAAATCCTGCCTTTTACTAACTGTGTATCCTTGGGGATATCATATTCCTTCTCTATGCCTCAGTTTCTACATCTGTAAAATGGGGGTAAAAATAATGCCTAACTCATAAGGACAGGGTGAACATTAAATGATATATATGTGAAGTGCTTAAAACAGTGCTAGGTACATAGCTCTCTACTAGTTATTATCAGTAATAGTAATGGTAAATGTAATTTAGAACAGTAGTGATAAATCTTAGTAATGACTATTTACATTATTGCAAATAATGTTTTATTAGTGATGATAATTTACAATATTGGAAATACTATATAATACTAGTAATAATACTTTCATGCCCTCTGGCACCTTTAACTCATGATTTTGACAAGTCTATCTTTAATATGCTCATTTGTAATGTTTTTCTTATGATGATGCTCATATACTAATTTCTAAGGTACAGATGCCCCCACTGAGAAATACCAACATTGTCAAAGACTTGTGAGGACAGACACCTCCCCCAAGTGATATTGTTCCTGCTTTTATTTCCAAGTAAGGTCACATTCTGAGATGATGAGGATTATGTATGTGTTTGGAAGACACAATACAACCCATAATAATTCCCCATTATGCAGTCCTCACTATGGGCAAATACCCATGTTTATAAATGTCTACTACTGACAAGAACCTATGACAAATCCCCAAGCCCTGAATAAACAATTCCTTTGAAAAGTGCCCTGTCGTTAGTGCAGCATATCTCCCTTAACACATATCCAAGTGGCAAATACTGTGTTAATTTTCTATCACTGTGTAACAGATTACCACAAACTCAGCAGCCTAAAACACCTATTTATGGTCTTACAGTTCTGTAGGTCAGAAGTCCAAGTGAGCTTGACTAGCTTCTCTACTTAATGGTCTTGCAAAACCAACGTCAAAGTGTTGGCTACGCTGGTCTCTTCTAGAAGGCTCTTAGGAAGAATCAATTTCAATCTTATTCATGTTATTGACACAGTTTAGTTCCTTGCAGTAGTAGTAATGAGGTTCCCATTTCTTTGTTGGCCGTTAGCCTGTGATGGTTGCTCTGTGCTTCTAGAGGCCAAATGCATGCTTCACCGTGTTGGCCTCTTTGTCTTCAAAGTCAATTAGGATGTGCCAACTGGTTCCCATGCTTCCAATTTCTCCAGCATCTGTGTCACCAGCAGGAGGAAACTCTGCATTTCTGAAGGGCTAATGTACTTCTTTCTTTCCCCTTGCCTCTGAGGTAATTTATTAACTTGGTGTGTGTTTTTCCAGATTTTATTTCTGCATTTATATAAGCACATGTGTATCCACAGAAAGATACAGGATTGTTTCGTGAGTTATTTTGTTGTCTGTATGTGGTTTTACACTGTAGATATTTTTCTTAAACTTGCTTTTTCTTTTTTTTAATTCAACAATGAGCAGTAGCCCCCTGTATAGACCTACCTCTATACTTTTATTTTTTTATTTTTATTTTTTCCCTTTTATTGTTTTTGCCATACAATGCCATGATATCACCATGGGTTTACATATGCTCCTCCTCCAGAACCCCCCTCCCTCCTCCCCCCCCCCTCCCTCCCCCCCCCCCCGGGAAATCTCGATGCACCAGCCCCAAGCATCAATCCTGGGCTGGCGATTGATTAGACATATGATAATTAACATGTTTCAATGCCATTCTCCCATATCATCCCACCCTTACCCTCATCCACAGAGTCCACGAGTCTATTCTATACATCTGCGTTCATTTTGCTGTCTTGCATGTTGGATTCTCGTTACCATCTTTCTAAATTCCATATATATGTGTTAATATACTGTATTGTTGTTTTTGCTTCTGGCTTACTTCACTCTGGATAATGGGCTCCAGTTTTGTCCATCTGAGTAGAACTGCTTCAAATGAATTTTTTTTTATTTTTAATGCTGAGTAATGTACTTAATTAGATTAGGCTCATCTGGATAATCTCCCTATTTTAAAGCAGACTGATTAGTACCCTTAATTACATTTGCAATTAATTTGCTATATAATTATCATCAAGGAATTGTATCGCATCACCCCCACTGGTTGACCCACAATCAAGGGAAGATGTTTATATAAGCTGAGAGGGATATTGGAGGTCATTCTTGGAATTCTGCCTCCTGCAATCACATTGTGCTATTTTCTTTTTTTAAAACATAAATTTTAATTTTATCTATTAAAATTTATTTATTTATTTGGCTGCATTGGTCTTTATTGTAGCACATGGGATCTTCCTTGTGTCATGAGGGATCTTTTGCCACAGCACATGGACTCAGTAGTTGCAGAGCACAGCCTCTCTAGCTGTGGTGTGTGGGTTATGGAGTGTGCAAGATCCTGGGCTCAGTAGTTGTGATGATGGGGCTTAGTCACTCTGCAACATGTGGGGTCTTAGTTCCCTAATCAAGGATTGAACCTGTGTCCTCTGCATTGCAAGACAGATTCTTAACCACTGGACCATGAGGAAAGACCTCCACTACATTCTTATTCCCAAATATTCCACTGGCATTGCTCCACTGATGATCCCCACTGGCAAATCTCTCATCTCATAAATATCTGCGTGTGCTCAGTAGCTCAGTTGTGTCTGACTCTTTGTGTCCCCATGGACTGTAGCCCTTCAGGCTCCTCTGTCCATAGGATTGTCCTGGCAAGAATACTGGAGTGGGTTGTCCTTCTCTACATAAATATCTACTTATTGGAAAATCTTTCATTCATAAACCTATTAGGGAAACAAAATCACCCTATAAAAAACCCTTAAAATATCTCCTTTCATGACCCCTCTTGACAAATCTCTTCATTGAGAAATAAAAGCTATTGACATATCAGTAGATGTCTGCCAGTGAAAAATCTTATGCATAAACACCTATTGGATTCTTTATTTATAATCCTTATTGAAAAATGTTTTTATAAATAACCTCCATAATACATACCTCATTGCTGTTTGTCCATTGAAAAATCTCTATAGTCTTAAACATCCACCTGATGGTGTAATCTATTTATGATCTCTGATGACAAATTTCCCTGTTTTTTAAGCACTTGCCTATTGGCATATGTCCTATTGCCCAGCTCATTTTACAAATATACCCATCATAAATATCTTTGTTGACATATACCCCATTGACAATATCTATTATATATCTCTCTATTTGTATTCAACTATCAAAGTATCTCTAATTGACAGCTCCATATTTACCAGGATTACATTCATAAAAGCCTCTCCTCACAACCAGATATAACTTCATTAATGATTACTGGTGAAAAATCACTTTATTCTTACATACTTACCAAAGGTATGTCATTCATTGACAATCCAATTTACAAATCTTTTGATTTGGAAATACCTGCCTATTGGAATTTTTATACATTGAAAATACCAGTTGAACATAAATTTTCACCTACTGGATATTGTCTTACATTAATAGCCTACATTGACATATCTCCCCTTTCTTATTAATAATACTTTCTTAATAAATACTTCTCAATCTATCCCACACTGATAAACACTCAACAGATACAAGGTCCCCATTTATAGATACAGCCTCATTGGCATTCTTGTCTCGAACTCAGGTTATAATATTCCTCACTCATAAAAATCACACCAACTCAAATATATCTCTTACTGATGACGTCCGTGGACAAATCTCCACATTTATAAATTCCTGCCTGTCATTCTTCCAGCCAACTTGGAGTCCCAGGGCCTAGATTTACCCTCATGCCAGGAACAAACATAACAAAAACCAGACAAAGTACATTGAGAAAAAAAAAAAGCAACTGCTTTCAAGACACTAGATATCAGGCAATAAAGAACAGTGATCCCTGAGAAAAGGGAAAAAAATTGAGTCTTATGATTTGTGCAATATACTCCCTTGAGAGAGTTGCCAGGGCACTGCACAGAGAGGGGAAACTGAGGAAGAGACTGGTGATTCCCTGAGTTGAGAAGGAACTGAGAATCTAGGGAGAAAACGGCAGCTAGAATTTGTAGGACATACCACCACAGTGGAGAAAACTGCACTGAGAGAAGATCCAGGTGATCTGCCTAGGGCCCTCCTTGAGTGTTCTCAATTGAGTACCAATCAGTACGTGTGTGAGGAAACTGGGGCCAAGAGAACCATCTGAAAGAATAAGAAGAAATGGTGTCTAATGCTCACACAGGGTTGGAAATAGGGCCTGTTCTCAATAGCTGGACAGGAAAAATAGGGTATTGTGTAGAGAATTCAGGAAGCTATTGCCTCAGTAATGGGGAATAATTAGCCCTAGGCTGAGCACTGCTCCAGGTTTCCCTCATAGCTCAATTGGTAAAGTCTGCCTGAAATGCAGGAGACCCTGGTTTGATTCCTGGGTTGGGAAGATCCCCTGGAGAAGGGATAGGCTACCCATGCCAGTAATCTTGGGCTTTCCTTGAGGCTCAGCTGGTAAAGAATTCACCTGCCACGTGGAAGACCTGGGTTCGATCACTGGGTTGGGAAGATGCCCTGGAGAATGGAAAGGCTACCCATTTCAGTATTCTGGCCTGGAGAACTCCATGGACTGTATACTTCATGGGATCACAAAGAGTTGGACATGACTAGGCGACCTTCACTTTCACTTTGAGCACTGTTCCAGTTACACTTAAAATATTATATTAGCAAGATCTTCCAAGGATCAGACCCCTTCCAAGAAACTTAGCTGTGTCCCAGAACAAAACTCCAGATGACTTCTAGAAATGTATAAATATCTAGTACCCAACAAAATAATATTCATATCTGGCATTCAATTAAGTATTGCCAGGGATGAAAAGAGTTAAGAAAATAGGAAATGTGATGAGAATAATCAAGCAATCGACCAACCCAGAACTGACACAGAAGTTAGTATTAATAGACAAGGATATTTTAAAAGTTCTTCTAAACGTATTCCACATGCTCAAAAAATAAGTAGAGACTTGGGAAAATATTTTAAAAGATCCAATTACAGGACTTCCATTTCCGGGGAAAATGAGCAGATGTATTTTTCCCCTATTCCTCCTCCTAAGTACAATGAAAAACTCTGAAAATGATGTTTATAAAACAAACATAAGCTGACTCAGAAAGGTGGAGTGAAGGAGGTAGACTAGGAACCTCAGGGTTGCAAAGAAAAGAGCATATTGGGAGTTTCCTGGTTGCCTAATGGTTAGGACTCGACACTTTTACTGCTGAGGCCTTGGTTCAATCCCTGGTTGAGGAACTGAGATCCTGCAAGCTGCATGGTGTGGCAAAAAACAAACAAAACCAGAACCCTCCCCCCGAACACACACCACAACAAACAAAAAACACTATTTCCATGGGTTTTCTTTTTGCCTTATATATCTGACAATGGTGGAGAACCTGGCAACCTAGAAATGCCAGTGGGCCCAGACAAGAAAGAAGACCCTAGAAAACCTGTTCTCTCTAGCAAAGGAACCAGGAAATGGGTAGCTTAACAATATGGTAAACTTTCAGAAAATAGTTGCTTTACTGCATCCCAACAGTATAGAAAAAATGTGGCCAAATTCCCACCCATGCCAACAACTGCCAAGTGAGGAGCTTATATTTTCCCCTCAACAGACTGTAAGAGTCATTCCAAACTCTTCCTGAGGTGGTGTCAGAAAAAATTGACTATGAAGCCAGGACTCTTGTCCCCACTGGTTGGTAACAAGTCCTTCCCTATATGGTATCAGTGGAGACCATATGGAGAGCCTAGACTTCTTTCACATGTCAGCATGAAGTCACCCCTCCCTTTTCCCCCAGGATGATGTCATCAGAGGCTATGTGGAAAGAAATAGGGAGGCACTGCTACCTCTTCCAGCCAGGGAAGTATCAGAGAAGCTCTGCTTGTTTGTGGAACTCCCAGGCTTGCTCAGCAGTAGCAAGGAGCCTCTACCCTCTGTTATTAACTGAAGTTGAGTGGGAAAACAAGACTTCTCCTCATAGTTGCCATTAGCAAACTGGCACCCTCCACTCCTTTTCCATCTGGAGTGGTGTCAGAAAAAACCACCTTAGTGGGAAAGCTTAGGGAACTTCCTTGTGGTCCAGTGGTTATGACTTGGTGCTTTCACTGCTGTGGCCTAGCTTCAATCCCTGGTCAGGGAACAAATATCCTGCAAGTCACATGGCTATATTTAAAATGGGTAACCAACTCAGTCCTACTGTATAGTACAAGGTGTGTTAAGTCACTTCAGTCATGTCTGATTCTGCAACCCTATGGACTGATCCTGCCAAGCTCCTCTGTCCAGGGGATTCTCCAGGCGAGAATACTTGAATGGGTTGCCATGCCCTCTTCCAGAGGGTCCCCCCAACCCAAGGATTAAACCCACATCTCCTGCAACTGCTGCATTGCAGGTGAATTCTTTACTGCTGAGCCGCCAGGGAAGCCCTATAGCACAAGGAACTCTGCTCAAGGTTATGGGAGGGGAGTTTGGGGGAGAATGGATACATGTATTTTTATGGCTGAGTCCCTTTGCTCTCCACCTGAAACTATCACAACAGTTTTAATTGGGTGTTCTTCAATATAAAATAAAAAGTTTAAAAAAGCAAAATAAGAAGTTTTTTAAAAAAAGAGAAAAGAAAGCTTAAGAAAACCAGGATCTTATAATATTGAAAATGTTCATTTTTTTCTTTTTTTTTTGACTGTGCAGCTTGGAGAATTTTAGTTCCCCAACCAGGGATTGAACCTGGGCCACAGTAGTGAGGACACAAAGTCCTAACCAGTGGACTGCCAGGGAATTCCCTGAAAATGTTCATCTTTCAGTTGAAAATCACTTGTTATATCACAAGCCAGGAAGATATCAAATTGAATTAAAAATACAATCAATACATGTGAACACCAAGATGACAGAGTTGTTAGAGTTATCTACAAAGATTTTAAAGTAGCCATAATAAAAATGCTTCCACTTGAAACAAATGACAAAATAGAATCAGAGAAAAGAAATAGAAAGGCCTAGCAAAGATACAGAAGATATAAAATAAAAACCAAATGGAAATTTAGAACTGAGAAATAGAATGACCATAATAAAAAAAAAACTCAAAAGATGAACTCAGTGGAGAAACAGATGAAAGAAACAGTGTATTGAAAGACAGAAGAACAAAAGTTACTCAATTCAAATAACAGAGAGAAAATAGAATTTGAAGATGAATGGATCTTCAGGGACTTGTGGGATTACAATAAAATATTCAATAGTCCTGGAGGAGAGGAGAAATAGGGCATGCCTGAAGAACTACTTAAAGAAATAATTGCTGAAGACTTCCTAAACTTGGTAAAAGACAAACTTAAAATTCAAGGAGTTGAGTGTTTATCTGCAAGTGTGTTTATTCTTCATTTTTAAAATAAATTTTTGCTGGAAAAAGATTCTTACTTGGTAGGTCTTTTCTTTTGATACTTTGGATATGTCATTCCATTGCCTTCTAGCCTTTGTTTTTGAAGAGAAGTCAGTTGTGAATGTTATTGGGGTTTTCTTCTGTACGATGAGTCATTTTTCTCTTGCTACTTTCAAGACTTTCTCTTTGTACTTGCCCTTCTGCATTTTTATTATGATGTATCTGGGCATGGATCTTTTTTTTAAAGATTTATATATGGCTGTGTGGGGTCTTTATTACTGTGTGTGGTTTTCTCTAGTTCTTTGAGCGGGAGCTACTCTTTCTCTGTGGCTTCTCATTGCAGCAGCTTCTCTTGTTGCAGATCATGGGCTCTAGGCATGTGGGCTTCAGTAGTTACAGCACATGGGCTCAGTAGTTGCAGCTTGTGGGCTCTAGAGCACTGGCTTAGTAGTTGTGGCACTTGGGCTTTTAGTTGTTCCATGGCATGTGGAATCTTCCTGGACCAGGGATTGAACCCATGTCCCCTGCATTGGCAGGCAGATTCTTAACCACTGGACCACCAGGAAAGCCCTGGATCTTTTTAAATTTATCCTACTTGGAGCTTGTTGAGCTCTTGGTTATGGAGACTAATGCTTTTCAACAATTTGGGAGAGGCTACAAATGGGTCCTGACAGGAATACACTCTGAACTGAGCTCTGCATATATGGTGGTAAATGCAAATGTTCATAGTACTATAAAAGGACCAGAACAGAACACACTGTATTGATTTGTACCACTGAGTTGCATTCTTCAGACCAAAGAACACACTTTAAAACTGTAATAGTCTGCTTGGACTGCCATAACAAAATACTACAGATTGGGTGACAAACAACAGATTTATTTCCTCACAGTTCTGGAGACTGGGAGTCCAAGATCAAACTGCCAGTACAGTTGGTTCTGGTGAGACTTCTTTTTCCAGCTTATAGATGACCACCTTCTCACTGTGTCCTCACATGACATTGTCTCTGTGCATGCACACCACTGGTGTCACTTCCCCTTTTTATAAGGACATCAGTCCTATTAGATGAGGGCTCTACCCTTATGCAGAGAAGGCAATGGCATTCCACTCCAGTACTTTTGCCTGGAGAATCCCATGGATGGAGGAGCCTGGTGGGCTGCAGACACGACTGAGTGACTTCACTTTCACTTTTCACTTTCATGCATTGGAGAAGGAAATGGCAACCCACTCCAGTGTTCTTGCCTGGAGAATCCCAGGGACAGTGGAGCCTGGTACACTGCCATCTATGGGGTGGCACAGAGTCAGACAGCTACCCTTATGAGTGGTGAGTGGCGGAGTGCTGGAGCAGCGAGTGGCTGAGAGGAGACACCCGACATCCAAGGCCAGGAGTGAAGGCCTTGAGGAGATACCACATGTCCAAGGTAAGGAGCAGGGGCTGTGCTTTGCTGGCGCAGCCATAAAGAAATACTCCACGTCCAAGGTAAGAGAAACCCTAGTAAGTCAGTAGGTGATGAGAGAAGGCATCAGGGGGCAGACAGACTGAAACCACAATCACAGACAACTAGCCAAACTGATCACAGGGACCACAGCCTTGTCTAACTCAATGAAACTAAGCCATGCCATGTGGGGCCACCCAAGATGGACGGGTCATGGTGGAGAGGTATGACAGAATGTGGTCCACTGGAGAAGGGAATGGCAAACCACTTCAGTATTCTTGCCTTGAGAAACCCAGGAACAGTATGAAAAGGCAAAGAGCTAGGACACGGAAAGATGAACTCCCCAGGTTTGTAGGTGCCCAATATGATACTGTAAATCAGTGGAGAAATAACTCCAAAAAGAATGAAGAGATGGACCCAGAGAAAAAACAACACCCAGTTGTGGATGTGACTGGTGATAGAAGCAAGGTCCGATGCTGTAAAGAGCAATATTGCATAGGAACCTGGAATGTTAGGTCCGTGAATCAAGGCAAATTGGAAGTGATCAAACAGGACATGGCAAGAGTGAACACTGACATTCTAGGAATCAGCGAACTAAGATGGACTGGAATGGGTGAATTTAATTCAGATGACCATTATAGCTACTATTGTGGGCAAGAATCCTTTAGAAAAAATGGAGTAGCCATCATAGTCAACAAAAGAGTCCAAAATGCAGTACTTGGATGCAATCTCAAAAACAACAGAATGATCTCTGCTCATTTCCAAGGCACACCATTCACTATCACGGTAATCCAAGTCTATGCCCCAACCAGTAACACTGAAGAAGCTGAAGTTGAATGGTTCTATGAAGACCTACAAGACCTTTTAGAACTAACACCCAAAAAAGATGTCCTTTTCATTATATGAGACTGGAATGCAAAAGTAGGAAGTCAAGAAACACCAAGAGGAACAGGCAAATTTGGCCTTGGAGTACAGAATGAAGCATGGCAAAGGCTAATAGAGTTTTGCCAAGACAATGCACTGGTCATAACAAACACCCTCTTCCAACAACACAAGAGAAGAATCTACACATGGACATCACCAGATGGTCAACACCAAAATCAGATTGATTATATTGTTTGCAGCCAAAGATGGAGAAGCTCTATACAGTCAGCAAAAGCAAGACCAGGAGTTGACTGTGGCTCAGATCATGAACTCCCTATTGCCAAATTCAGACTCAAATTGAAGAAAGTAGGGAAAACCACTAGACCATTCAGGTATGACCTAAATCAAATCCCTTATGATTATACAGTGGAAGTGACAGATAGATTTAAGGGACTAGATCTGATAGACAGACTGCCTGATGAACTATGGGTGGAAGTTTGTGACATTGTACAGGAGAGAGGGAGCAAGACCATCCGCAAGAAAAAGAAATTCAAAAAAGCAAAATAGCTGTCTGAGGAGGCCTTACAAATAGCTGAGAAAAGAAGAGAAGAGAAAAGCAAAGGAGAAAAGGAAAGATATGCCCATATGAATGCAGATTTCCAAAGAATAGCAAGGAGAGATAAGAAAGCCTTCCTCAGTGATCAGAGCAAAGAAAATGAGGAAAACAATAGAATGGGAAAGACTAGAGATCTCTTCAAGAAAATTAGAGATACCAAGGGAACATTTCATGCAAAGATGGGCACAATAATGTACAGCAATGGTATGGGCCAATCAGAAGCAGAGACATTAAGAAGAGGTGGCAAGAATACACAGAAGAACTGTGCAAAAGAGATCTTCATGACCCAGATAATCATAATGGTGTGCTCACTCACCTAGAGCCAGACATTCTGGAATATGAAGTCAAGTGGGCCTTAGGAAGCATCACTATGAACAAATTTAGTGGAGGTGATGGAATTCCAGTTGAGCTATTTCAAATCCTGAAAGATGATTCAGTGAAAGTGCTGCACTCAATATGCCAGCAAATATGGAAAACTCAGCAGTGGCCACAGGACTGGAAAAGGTCACTTTTCATTCCAATCCCAAAGAGAGGCAATACCAAAGAATGCTCAAACTCCTACACAATTGCACTCATCTCATATGCTAGCAAAGTAATGCTCAAAATTCTTCAAGGCAGGCCTCAGCAATACGTGAACCATGAACTGCCAGATGTTCAAGCTGGATTTAGAAGAGGCAGAGGGACCAGAGATAAAATTGCCAACATCCACTGTATCATCGAAAAAGCAAGAGAGTTCCAGAAAAACATCTATTTCTGCTATATTGACTATGCTAAAGCCTTTGACTGTGTGGATCACAATAAACTGAGGAAAATTCTTCAAGAGATGGGAATACCAGTTCACCTGACGTGCCTCTTGAGTAACCTGTATGCAGGTCAGGAAGCAACAGTTTGAACTGCACATGGAACAACAGGTTGGTTCCAAATAGGAAAAGGAATACGTCAAGCCTGTATATTGTCACCCTTCTCATTTAACTTATATGCAGAGTACATCATGAGAAATGCTGGTCTGGATGAAGCACAAGATGGAATCAAGATTGCTGGGAGAAATATCAATAACCTCAGATATGCAGATGATACCATCCTTAGGGCAGAAAGCAAAGAAGAACTAAAAAACCTCTTGATGAAAGTGAAAGAGAGGAGAGTGAAAAAGTTGGCTTAAAACTCAACATTCAGAAAATTAAGATCATGGTATCTGGTCCCATCACTTCATGGCAGATAGATGGGGAAACAGTTGAAACTGTGGCTGACTTTATTTTTTTGGGCTCCAAAATCACTGCAGATGGTGACTGCAGCCATGAAATTAACAGATGTTTACTCCTTGGAAGGAAAGTTGTGACCAACCTAGATAGCATATTAAAAAGCAGAGACATTACTTTTCCAACAAAGGTCTGTCTGTCTAGTCAAGGCTATTGTTTTTCCAGTGGTCATATACGGATGTGAGAGTCCGACTGTTAAGAAAGCTGAGCACAGAAGAATTGATGCTTTTGAACTGTGGTGTTGGAGAAGACTCTTGAAAGTACGTTGGACTGCAAGGAGATACAACCAGTCTATCCTAAATGAAATCAGTCCTGGGTATTCAGTGGAAGGACTGATGTTGAAGCTGAAACTCCAGTACTTTGCCACCTAATGCGAAGAGCTGATTCATTGGAAAAGACCCTGATGCTGGGAAAGATTTAGGGCAAGAGGAGAAGGGATGACAGAGGATGAGATGGTTGGATGGCATCACTGAGTCAGTGGACATGAGTTTGAGTGAACTCTGGGAGTTGGTGATGGACAGGGAGGCCTGTCTTGCTGCAGTCCATGCAGTCGTAGAGTCGGACTCGGCTGAGGGACTGAACTGAACTGAACCCTTATGACCTCATTTAAACTGTAATTACCTCCTTGAAGGATCTATCTCCAAATATAACCACACTGAAGGTCAGGGCTTCTAAATATAAATCTTGCAGGAACACAATTCATAATAATTTTCCACCATAATAATTCATAATGTGCAACAATGAACAAAGAGATATTCTAAGAGAATTGCTTTGATAGAGAACAGGCAATTGAAACATTTGTTGTCTAAAACTGGGGGAGTGGGACTTCCCTGGTGGTCCAGTGGCTAAGACTCCATGCTCCCAAGGCAGGGGGCCCAGGTTAGATCCCTGGTCAGGGAAGTAGATCCCACATGCCATAACGAAGAGTTTACATGTCACAACTAAAGATCCCATATGCCACAACTAAGACCTGGGGCAGTCAAATAAAAAAATAAAAATGATAGATATTAAAAAATAAAACTGGGAGAGATAAAAGCATGAAGGGCTGACTTTCACGTCTTCATAAGCGTGTGCTCACACTCAACATGAGGATGGCCAAGGGAAGTTCTCCAATAGATTCCTTCACTTTTTGGAAGAATCTGGGGAAAAGGAGGAGGAGGATGCCACTATGACCATACAGTTCTCCCTCCCTCCCCAACCGGATCAATGTTGTTTTATTCCTACCTCATGCAGTGGTCCCAAGACCAGGGCCACAATTGCAGGGGCCAGAAGCATGGATGATTCCTAAGCAAGAAACTTTAATTGTACTTTCAAACTTTAATGTCAGAGTTTGTCATGGCCTCATGTGATAGACTGTTCCTTCACCCACTTGGAAAATTGGGGTCGATGGTGAATACAGCTGTATTATCTAGTGGTTTAGACAGACCATGAGTTCCACACCTATGCAATGATACCCTATACAAACGGGAGTAGGCTGAAGAGGAAACATTTGCTAGGCTGATATTGCTGATGAACATCTGGACCAGCACAGGGGCTGAACCTATTGTCTCTTTCTAAGATGGAAAAGTTTGGGTCAAATTCAATGATAAATGGAGGAAAAGAGGAATATAGCTGAAAGTAAAAGAATGAATAAATAAGTTATGCAACAAGGGAAATGCATTACATAGGTGCCCTGAGAGGCTCAGATTAAAAGATAATACTGTCTCAACTCAATTAAACCAGATGCCAGAGAGAATGAAGCCATTTGTTGCCAAGACTACTCTTACTTTTGAAACCTGAGAAGGTCAAATGAAGTCTGCAAATGTGAGCGATATCATTCTGGGAGATGAACTGGACTAATTGTTGATAACCTACTGGGACTCTAGTAATGTGCCAGTATCTTTTGATATATTTTATTTTGGAAAAACACTTAACAGTACATCTACTCTTTTGAAAAATTTTAAATGTAGAGTATATAATGTTAACTATAGGCACAATGTTGTATGCAGATTACACATATTATCAGTGTTGTATGCATGTTACACTACTATCACGATGTAACACTGGCATTGTTGCTAAGACTATCTTTGTATTGATGGTCAAATATATGGGGAAATTGAGTTAAAGGATTTTTCAGGATATAATACTGATGGCAAATGACTAGCTTGAGGAAGAACCGGATTTAGCTAATCATAAGCTAATCTTTATGCTAAATAGTTCCACACAAGTTTATCATAAGGTACAAATGGAGGCAGATCAGAGAGGAAGAATAATCAAATTGGCATAAAATATGAAAATATATTTAATGGCTTGACAGGATGGATTGGAATGATTAAAACTGAGGGTGTTCTTAGAGACCCTTGAACTTGCAGTTGGTGTTGGAAGTGAGGGCAGTCATGTAGGGACTGTTCCCTCTAACTTCTGCCCAAGATAAGCATAAAAACATCAGTTGCTTTTCTGCGTGTGTGCTAAGTCGCTTCAGTTTTGTCTGACTCTTTGCGACCCACCAGGCTCCTCTGTCCATGGGATTCTCTAGGTGAGAATACCAGAGTGGGTTGCAATGGCCTTCTTCAGGCAATTGCTTTTCTACATACTAGTAATTAACAATAAGTAACTGAAAAAGAATGAATACTATACAATAAAGTGTAAATAAAACATCAAGTAAAATAGCATCAAAATATGAAATACTTAGGCAACAATTTGTCAGAAGTTGTGAAAGGCCTGTACACTGAAAACTACAAAATGCTGTTGAGAGAAATTAAATGGAGAGATATGCCTTATTTATCAGTTAGAAAACAATATTGTTAACATTTCAATCCTCCCCAAATTGATCTATAGATTCAAACCAATCTCAATAAAAATCACAGCAGCTTTTTATGTTGTTGAAATGAACAAACTTATTCTACCATTTATATGGAAATGTTAAGGACCTAGAGAGCTGAAACAACTCTGAAAAAGAAACAACTTTATTGAGGTATAATTTAGGTTCCATATTTAAATTGTACAGTTCAATGACCTTTTAAAAAAGTTTATTTTTAAATGTACAACAGGCTCCAAGACAACACTTCATTCTAGATATGGGTGGCAATAGATGTTATGGCAGGGAACTCGGATGCTTAAACAGGAATGGAATTGAGGATCACTTCAATGACCTTCATTAAACTTACCTAGTTGTGCAACCATCACCACAGTCGAGTTTTGTAACATTTTTATCTCCCCAATAAGATTCCTCTTACTAATTAACAGCGAGTGATGATTCCCATTCTTACCCCTATGGTCAGTAGCTCAGTCGTATCCTATTTGTGACCACATGGATTCTTCTGTCTATGGAATTTTCTAGGCAAGAATACTGGAGAAGGTTGCCATTTCCTTCTCCAGGGGTTCTTCCAGACAACCACTGATCTACAGAGCTTTATAGACTTTACTTTTGTGGACATTTCATACAAATGCAATTTTCAAATATAATACTAGATCTTTTGCATCTCACTTCTTTCACTTAGCATATTTGTGAAGTTCATCTATATTGTAGTATTGGTTTTTGTTTTTTTTGGCTGAATATACCATATTTTGTCTATTTGTAAGTTGATGGATATTTAGATTGTTTCTACTTTTCTGCCTTGTATGAGTAATGCTGTTACTAATATTCAAGTGCAAGTGTTTGTATGAACATATGTTATATATCTCTTGGGTAGATAATTGAAGTGGCAGCACTGGGTCCTCTGGTAAATTTATGATCAACTTTTTAAGAAATGGTCAAACTTTTCTAAAATGGCTATCATTTTAATACAGTCACACCAGAAATGCAGGAAAGTTCCTGATATTCCCTATCTGTGCCAACATTTGTTATAATTGTCTTTTCTTAATAGCCATTTCAGTACATATAAAGTGGCATTTCACTGCAGTTTTAGTTGCTGTTTTTTAGTCACTAAGTCATGTTTGACTCTTTTGTCACCCCATAGACTAGCCTGCCAGGCCCCTCTGTTCATGGGATTTTCCAGGCAAGAATACTGGAATGGGTTGTCATTTCCTTCTTCAGGGGATCTTCCTGACCCAGGGATTGAACTCACATCTCTTACATAGCGAGGCAGATTCTTTACCACTGAAGCCAATAGGGAAGCTTGTGGTTTTAGTTAGAATTTCTCTAATGTGTAATTATGTTGGGAATCTCTTCACATATTTATTCATATATAAATTCAGTTCAGTTGCTCAGTCATATCTGACTCTTTGCGACCTCATGAATCTCAGCACACAAGGCCTCCCTGTCCATCACCGACTCCCTGAGTCCACCCAAACCCATGTCCATCAAGTTGGTGATGCCATCCAGCCATCTCATCTTCTTTTGTCCCCTTCTCCTCCTGCCCTCAATCTTTCCTAGAATCAGGGTCTTTTCAAATGAGTCAACTCTTCACATCAGGTGGCCAATGTATTGGAGTTTCAGGTTCAACATCAGTCCTTCCAATGAACACTGAGTCCTTCCAATGAACACTCCTTTAGGATGGACTGATTGGATCTCCTTGCAGTCCAAGGGACTCTCCAGAATCTTCTCCAACACCACAGTTCAAAAGCATCAATTCTTCGGCGCTCAGCTTTCTTTATAGTCCAACTCTCACATCCATACATGACCACTGGAACAACAATAGCCTTGACTATATGGACCTTTGTTGGCAAAGTAACGTCTCTGCTTTTTAATATGCTGTCGAGGTTGGTCGTAACTTTCCTTCCAAGGAGTAAGCGTCTTTTAATTTCATGGCTGCAATCACCATCTGCAGTGATTTTGGAGCCCTAAAAAATAAAGTCAGCCACTGTTTCCACTGTTTCCCCATCTATCTGCCATGAAGTGATGGGACCAGATGTCATGATCTTAGTTTTCTGAATGTCAAACTTTAAGCCAACTTTTTCATTTTCCTCTTTCACTTTCACCAAGAGGTTCTTTAGTTCTTCTTCAATTTCTGCCTTAAAAGATAAATTAGACTTCATCAAAGAGCCTGCCAGGCTCTTCTGTCCATAGGGATTCTCCAGCAAGAATACTGGAGTGGATTGCTATGCCCTCCTCCAGGGGATCTTCCCAACCCAGGTGCTGAACCCAGGTCTCCTGCATTGCAGGCGGATTCTTTACCATCTGAACCACCAGGGAAGCCCAAGAATACTGTAGTGGCTAGCCTATCCCTTCTACAAGGGATCTTCCTGACCCAAGAATCGAACCGGGGTCTCTGGCATTGCAGGCAGATTCTTTACCAGATGAGCTACCAGGGGAGCTTATATAGTTTACAGTTAGGCAGAAGATTTGAAGAGAATTGTAAACTGGGTTGCTTGTCTTGTTTTTATTGAGTTGTAAGAGTTCTTTATATATTCCAGATACAAGTTCTTTATCAGACAAATGTTTGCTCCCAGTCTGTGCTTTGTCTTTTCATTTTCTTAATGGTATCTTGAAGTTTGAACCTTTTTAGTTTTGATGAAGTCTAATTTATCATTTTTTCTTTATGGATCATGCTCTTGATGTTGTGTTTAATAATTCCTTGCCTAATAGAAGATCACAGAGATTTTTCTCCTATGTTTTCTGCTAAACTTTTTATAGTTTTAGCTTTTATATTTACATTTCTGATCCATTTTTAGTTAATTTTTAGTATGGTGTGAAGTAAGATTTAAATTCATCTTTTTGCATATGGATATGTAATCATTCCTGCACCAAATGTTGAAAAGACTTTTCTTTCCCCAATGAATTCCCTTCACATTTTTGTAAAAAAAAACTATGTTTACCATAAGTATCAGGGTTTATTTCTGGATTCTTTTCTATGCCATTGATCTCTACCTCTGTCTCCACACTAGTACTGTACTGTCTTGATTACTGTAATCAAGAAATTGGGAAGTTACTGTCCTTCTACTTTGCTTTTTGGCAAATTCCTATTTGCTATTTTTGATCTTTTCTATTTCTATATAAATTTTAGGATTAGCTAATCAATTTCTGGGGAAGGAAACCTGCTGGAAATTTGATAAAGTTGTATTCAATATGCAGATTATGTGCTTTATGTGATTTTTCTTTTTTTACCCTGTATATATAATACAGTAGATTGCAGTGACTGATTTTTGAATGTTAAAGCAGTCTTACATCACTGGAATAAATCTCACTTGGTCATGATGTATAAACCTTTTATATGTTGCTGGATTCAATTTTCTAATATTTTGTTGCAGATTTTTACATCTATATTCAAGAGGAATGTTGCTTGTAATTTTCTTGTGATATGTTTGTATGGCTTAAGTATCAGAGTAATCCCAGCCTCATAGAGTTAGGGTGTGTTCTTTCCTCCTCTATTTTCTGAAATATTTCTACTCAAATGTTTAATGCACTCAACCAGTCAAACCATCAAGCTTTGGGTATTTTTGTGTGGGAATATTTAACGTTATTAATTGCTTACTATTGTTGGTGAGATGTAAAATGGTACAGTCACATGAGAACCATTCCTAAGTTTCAGATCTGAGATATCAGTCGACTGTCTTGGGAAGATACTTCAGTGGGGTTGGAGGATAAGAAAATAAAAATTAAATCAAACTGAGATATCACTATACATCCAGCATAATGGCTATAGTTTAAAAAAAAAGATGGAAAATACCAAGTATTGACAAGGAGCAACTAGAACTCATATATTGTGCTGGTGGGAGTGTATATTGGTGCTGTCACTTTGGAAAACTAGTTTCATAAACTAGCTGATCGTATGGATACAATATAACCGGGGAGTTCATCTCCTAGATATATGCCTAACAGAGTTCATAAATATGTTCACCAATAGATAGGTACTAAAATATTTATACTAGCACTATTTCCAATAGCTCTAAGCTGCAAACAACACAAATGTCCATTAACAATAGAATGGATAAATATATTGTCAAATATTCACAGAGTGTAATTTAACATGACAATAAGAATGAATTATCTACAACTACATTTAACAATATGGACAAATCTCACATTTATAATGTGAATGAAAGAAGATAGACACTTAAGAGTATATTACCAAAATATGAAATATAACTATTGATTGAATTTATATAAAATACTGAGCAGACAAAACTATTTAAGTCAAGATAGTGTTTACCTAGTGGGGGAGGTGGACAATAAGACCTGGAAGGGAGCACAAGGAGTTTTTCTAGGGTGCTAGTCATGTTCTGTTTCTTGATCTGAGTGTGTTCAGTTTGTTAGAATTCATTGAACTGTATGCTTATGATATATGCATTTTCAGTATGGATTATACTTTAATAAAAAAGTTTAAAAACAAAATAAAACTACATGCTAGAAAGAAAGCCCCTTATGAGTATTGTAAAAATTTTTAATTAAAAACAAAAAAGTGTTTACATATCAGTGCTTAAAAAAAGCAGTGCTCTTTTGAGAGAAGTCTTCCAGTTATTCAACTATAAGTATAATCATATCTTAGGCTAAATAACTAATGCAACATGACTTTATCCCATAGCAATCCACACAAAATTACTCTTAATGTGTACATAAAACTGAATATATCAAATTAACTAACTTGGAAGAAAACCCACCATTTTATGTATTGAAACCCAATTTCTTAACAGTTGTTTGTCAGACAGGAATCCCAAAGAAAGCAGAAGCTTCAGTGGAATTCCAGAGTGCTGTGGCTCAGTTTCATAGTCTTAGGTTCAGTTGATAAGGTGTTAAGAAGTTTATGGTCTGCAGTTTACCTAAATGTTAGCTTTGGGAGTACAGATTAGAAGGTATGCTCACCACTTTCACCTGCTGCCACAGCATGGAATTGATAAGGGAACAACTGTCACCTTTAGGCATATGTAACATTTAATAACTACATTCCTGTAACAAAGGCTAGAGCTATGCCTAATTTGCCAATGCATAAATTCAGAGACTAAATTTAAAAATTTTATTTCACATTTTAAAAACATACCATGGTGATGTCTCAAAGGGAAGAAAAAGAGTGCTTCCTCAGGGCAATCTTTTCCACGTCTTAAATGTCAATTATCATAAAAACTTCTGGCTTCTACTCATAGGTCTATTAATATATTCCCAAATTGTTTTTTGCCTTGACTTCAATGCCCTAAAAGTGTTTGGACAATTAATGCTCTTCTCCCCACCCTAGAAATTTGAAAAAAAAATTGGTCAGTATTGAGTAGTTTTACATTTCAGGATGTGAAGAACAAATCAGTGCTGAATTTTAAGCCCTTTATCCAAAAAGTGAAGCATAAGAGATTATAAGTCGTCTCCTGGGGTCTCTATTTCTACCATTTGCAGGAGAATGAGAGTGTCTGTGTGAATCATGAAACCAACCAGGGCTATTGCTCAAATGCTTTACCAAAGTGGCTCCCTACACATATAATTGCATATCAACTTGTATTCCACCTGACTGAAGAATACTTGGCTTTGCTGACCTTCTGTTCACTTAAGCTATTTGTAGTCTGTCATATTTACTCCCCCTGTGCAATGATTGCAGCATCAGGCACTCCTTGTGGCCACTGTGAGACAGCTGGTGCACATTCCATTATGATTTCCAGCTGAAGGTATTTTTAGTCACTGGATTTATAGTTTTTTTTCACTATGAGTTTTCTGATGTTTAATAAGATTTGATCTGTCAGTGAAGGCCTTCTGACATTGTGTGCAAGCATAAGCTTTCTTTCCTGTGTGAATTATCTGATGCATACTTAGTGTTGCTTTCTGGATGAAAGCTTTCCCACACTTACTGCATTCATAGTGTCTCTCTCCAGTATGAGATTTCTGATGGATAGAGAGGCGTGACTTCCAGGTGAAGGTTTTTCCACAATCACTACATTTATAGGGTTTCTCTCTAGTATGGATTTTCTGGTGTGTTATGAGATTCGACCTGTCAGTGAAAGCCTTTCCACATTCAGCACATATGTTGGGTTTCTCTCCTGTGTGAATTTTTTGATGCACTCGGAGTTGTGACTTCTTTGTGAAGCATTTTCCACAGTCACTGCATTCATAAGGCTTCTCTCCAGTATGAATTCTGTGGTGTGCAATGAAGTGTGATTTTTGGATGAAGGCCTTCCCACATTCAGGACAAGCATAGGGTTTTTCTCCTGTATGGATTCTCTGATGCACACTGAGTGTTGATTTCTGGATAAAGGCTTTTCCACATTCATTGCATTCATAGTGTCTCTCTCCAATATGAGATTTCTGATGTATTTTGAGGCGTGACTTCCATATGAAGGCCTTTCCGCAGCCATTGCATTTATAGGGTTTCTCTCCAGTATGAGTTTTCTGGTGTTTAATGAGATTTGACTGATCACTGAAAGCCTTCCCACATTCAGCACACATATATGGCTTCTCGCCAGTATGAGTTTTCTGATGTGTAGTGAGATTTGTCCTATGAGTAAAGACCTTTCCACATTCTGTGCATATATAAGGTTTTTCTCCTGTATGAATTCTTTGATGCACATGGAGCTGTGATTTCTTAATGAATGATTTTCCACAGTCACTGCATTCATAAGGTTTTTCTCCAGTATGAATTCTCTGATGTGTATTGAAATGGGATTTCTGAATGAAGGCCTTTCCACATTCAGTGCATATATAGGGTTTTTCTCCTGTGTGAATTCTCTGATGCATCCTGAGTGCTGATTTTCTTGTGAAGGCTTTCCCACATTCACTGCATGCATAATGTTTTTCTCCAGTATGAGTTTTCTGATGTATACTGAGGTCAGAGTTCTGAGAAAATCCTCTTCCACATTCATTGCATTCATAAGGTTTTTCTCCTGTATGAATTCTCATATGTCTAAAAAGATATGATCTGTGGAAAAAGGCTTTTCCACATTCACTGCATTTATAGGGTTTCTGCCCAGTATGAATTTTTTGATGTGTAATGAGGTTTGACCTGAGGGTAAAAGCCTTCCCACATTGAGTACATATAAAAGGTTTCTCTCTTGTGTAAACACTTTGAGGTACCTCAATTTGTGGCTTCTGAGTGAAGATATTCTCATCCTTATTGCAGTCATGGGATTTTTCTCCAGCATGAATTCTCTGATGCTCAAAGAGATGTGACTCCTGGGTAAAGGTCTTCACATATTCAGTACATACATAAAGTTTCTCTCCAGTATGCATTTTCTGATGGTGGGTGAGAACTTGTTTGTGGTCAAGATGTTTTTCACATTGATTAAGTTCATAGGAGTTTGCTCCTATATTAGCATTCTCATTCTTAGTAAAGGAAGAGCTATGTGCAAAATTGTTACCATTTCTAAAAATCTTATCAAAGTTCTTTGTTGCATTGCTTTTATTGCAATTATGTAAATTTAAAGTATGCTTCAAACTTTTTCCAAATGTATCAAAGTTATGGAGTCTTTTAATTGAAGGAACAAGCCTGGTACTCACATGAATTATTTTTTCAGTGTTTTTATATTCATAGCCCGTCTCCTTAGTCAATACTTTCACATGACTTAAAGGGTTATTTTGGTTTTCTTGATTTCTTTCTAGCTGGTCATTACCTTGCCACAGTTCTTCTAAAATGGAACATAATGAATCTTTTCCTATGGATTGACCAATTTTCTCACTGTGGAATGAAACTTCTCCAGAAATTCTCTGTTGTTGAGTTTGCCCAATATCCTCATCTAAAAAGAAAGAAAAAAATGAAAATGACTTCAGAACAGTTATCATGAAGTTTGGACAGGATGAACAAAGAAATGGAAGAGTCCATATTACAATAATGAAAATTCTTCTAGAACACTTAATATATGAAAAACAATTATATACCATTTGTGATGTACCAGGTA
Organism: Antilocapra americana; assembly: GCA_007570785.1. Lineage (NCBI taxonomy): Eukaryota > Metazoa > Chordata > Mammalia > Artiodactyla > Antilocapridae > Antilocapra > Antilocapra americana. The sequence goes on from ML662903.1 coordinate 794,401, forward strand.
CTATTTCTGAGTGTTTTACACAAAATAGCTCATTTACTCTTCACTAAACCCTAATGGGTATCTATCATTATCAATCATGTTTCACAGATGAGAGAACAGAAGCACAGAGAAGTTATGTAACTTGCTGAAGATCAAATAGCTAAATAAGAGATGGGGTTTGAACCTTGGGAATCCATATCCACTATATAGGAAGTCAGGACAGTGAGTAGTTTAATCAGAAGAAGAAACTGAAGTCTGTTATGGGTGAAGCATGAAAGGAAGAAATATTTCAGAATGCATGTCCTTATTATACATTAGCTCTAAAAACTTAATAATCTCTCTGCTTCTTTTTGTTTTTCCCTCTGAACTATTATGAGAATCTCCATTAAACTTATAGTCCTCAAATACCAATTCCTCTATATCTATAGGAAAAATATATGCTTTGAACAAGTGTCAAATAAGGCAAGCCATCCATGGTAGAAACTGCAAGCCATTCACCAGTATCTATTCACCTCTTCTTTTACAGAAATAGAACATAGCTGGGCATTACCTTTACCAGTCTCACTTTGTTCTTACCAGTAGAGTGTGAGCAGAAGTAACATGTGCTGCACCAAAGCCAGGCCTTAAGACAGTGGGCAAATATCCTCCATTTCTCCTTTCCCCAGCCCAGAGGACTGAACAATGACCCAACATCAACCACCCAGCTGACAACAATGGCCTGGGAGATGGCAGAGCAATAACTTGGAACATGGTCTCTGAATGACCCAACAAGATCAGAGTTGATTTGTTGAATGGACCCATTCACCTGAGAATGCTTATGTAAGAGAGGATATAGCTATATTAAGCTTGTCTCTTTGCTCCTCTGTGTATATTCAAAACGTATTGCCCTTGATATCAGTTCTAATTTCAGTACACCTTTAGTGAAAGTGAAGTCGCTCAGTCATGTCCGACTCTTTGCTACCCTGTGGACTGTAGCCCACCAGGCTCCTCTGTCCATGGGATTTTCCAGGGAAGAATACTAGAGTGGGTTGCCATTTCCTTCTCCAGGGGACCTTCCCAACTCAGGGATTGAACCCAGGTCTCCTGCATTGCACACAGATGCTTTAACATCTGAGCTACCAGGGAAGCATGCACACCTCTAGGGAGGTGTATAAATGAATGTCTGTTACGAATGTATCAAGCAGATATGGTACCACTCATACTGATACTCAATTTGGCACAATTCTATTATAACATAAAGAATTAACACACAAAGGCTGAAATTATTAACATTTCATGCAATTATCTTCCCTTTCTAAATACAATCTATGGTCTTTTGAATTTCTCTGAGCATACACTTGAAGAATCCTTCTGAAAGAGAACAAAGTACCTTCCTCTGCCTATCTCTGCAAATTCAATAAATTTAAGTTTAATAAATATTCTCCATGTTTTGCTTCAGAAAAATTGAAGAATAAGTGCTTCGGTTATCGATTTATTGCCTCTTAACCCCAAATCACACTTCCTTGCCCACTCTACAAAACTGGATCTGAGTCTCTTTTCCTTTGGTAGCCGGCATGATGTTGAACCTTGTCAATACAGGGTGATGGAGAAACACTGGAAGAAAGGGTTTTGCTTCCTGGTTCTAGTGAGCTCACTCAGCAGGCTCCTCCAGCAAGGGCAGCTTGTTTAGCACCAGGTTCCAGAATTGTGGTGGCTTCAGCAGCCAGATCTTGAAGTGCAGGTGACTTCTTTAGCGCCCAACTCCTGCTGCTCCCAAGCACCCAGCTTCTGCAATTCTTCTGCAATTCTTTGCAGCCAGAAGCACCCAGCAGTTTACCCTGGCACTCCTCTCAGATTATTTGCAGTGGAATATTTCTAATGAGACACTTCCCCATGATCAGTTTTTTCTGGAACTGAAGAGGACAGATTTACAGCAAGTTCCACCAGTGCAACACAACAGCATCTCTTCTGCCATGCCATGAGCCATGGCTATGCCCTCCCTATAATGTCTATATTCATCTGTGGGAAGCAGAGGAGGCTCTTCTTTGGGTGTTCCTTCACAGCCCTTGAGGTACTCTCACACACTAATCTATTATTTCTTTATTCATTAGAGTTCTCTTTACTCTTACTGGCTAATCCCTTGTTACTTCAATCCCACAATAGCCAATAATAAATGTTAAAGTTTTCCTGTTCAAATTAGTATGTGGTTACTTTCCCCAGTTAGGCCCTAAATTATGCAATAAGAAACAGGCTTTCTTTCTTCAGTGTAAGAATGTATTTTTTAAAAAAATTCTTTTTTCATTATGGTTTATTATAGGATATTGAATATAGTTCCATGTGCTATACAGTAGGACCTTGTTGTTTTTCCATCCTATATATAGTAGTTTGATCTGTTAATTCCAAACTCCCAGTCCACCCCTCCTCCACCTGGCAACCACAAGTATGTTCTCTATGTCTGTGAATCTGAGAAGTAGGCTATCGTATAGTCACTTTGGAAAACAATTTGGCAGTTTTTAAATAAAGTTAACATATACTTACTATACAACCCAGCAGTCTGACTCGTAGATGTTTACCCAAGTGAATGAAATCTCATCATCACATAAAATATGTAAAGATATTTATAGCACTTTTATTCATTATCACCCAAACTGGAAAGTATCCAAATATCCTTCAGATTATTGAAGATGGCAGAGTAGAAGGATGTACGCTCATCTCCTCCTGTGAGAGCACTGAAATTACAACTAGCTGCTAAACAATCATTGACAGGAGGACACTGGAACCCACCAAAAAAGATACTCCATGTCCCCAAACAAAGAAGCCACAACAAGATGGTAGGGGGATTGCAATCATGATAAAAATCAAATCTCATACCCAGCAGGTAGGCAATCCATAAACTGGAGAACAATGATACCAAAGAAGTTCTCCCACTGTCATGAAGGTTCTGAGCCCCATGTCAGGCTTTCCAGCCTGGGGATCTGGCAAAGGGACTAGGAATCCACAGGGAATCTCACATTGAAGGGCTATGGGATTTGATTGCAGGACTTCCACAAGACTGAGGGAAACAGACTACTCTTGTAAGGCATACACAAAATCCTGTACACAGCAGGACTCAGGGGAAAAGAGGAGTGACTCCACAGGAGACTGAACCAGCCATACCTGCTAGTGTTGGGGGATCTCCTCTGGAGGTGTGGGTCAGCAGTGGCTTACTATGGGGATGGGGGCAATGGAAGTAGCAGTCCTGGGAGTTGCCCTTTGGTATGAACCCTCTTGGGAGTTTGGCATTCGCCCTACCATAGAGCCTGTAGACTCTAGGGCTGGGTCACCACAGGCCAAACAACTACCAGGAGGGGAGCACAGCCCTCACCAATCAGCAGGCAATCAGATTAAAGTTTTACTGAGCACATCCAGCCCACCAGAGCAAGACCCAGTTTTTTCCACCACCAGTCGTTCCCATCAGGAAGTTTGCACAAGCTTCTTAGCCTCATCCAGGAAGGCAGACAGAAGAAACAAAACTACAGTACTGCAGCCTCCAGAATGAAAACCACAATCACAGAAAGTTAATCAAAAATGAAAAGGCAGAGGATTATCTCCCAGATGAAGGAACAAGATGAAACCCCAGAAAAACAACTAACTGAAGTGGAGATAGGCAACCTTCCAGAAAACGAATTCAGAAAAATGATAGTAAAGATGATCCAGGATCATCCAGGATTTTGTAAAAAGAATGGAGAAAATGCAAGAAATGTTTACCAAAAAGCTAGAAGAACTAAAGAACAGAGATGAACAACACACTAGAAGGAAGCAATATAGAATAACTGAGACAGAAGAATAGATAAGTGACCTGGAAGACAGAATGGAGGAAATCACTGCCACAAGTATAGAAATATAGAAAAAGAATACAGAAAAATAATGAAAAGAAATGAAGACAGCCTAAGAGACCTCTGGGACAACATTAAACACACCAACATTCACAATACAGAGTCCCAGAAAGAGGAGAGGGAGAAAGAATCCACAAAAATAATTGAAGAAATAATAACCGAAAACTTCCCTAACATGGGAAAGGAAACAGTCAACCAAGTCCAGGAGGCACAGAGAATCCAAAGCAGGATAAACCCAAGGAGGAACACACCAAGACACATACTAATCAAACTGACAAATACCCTTCAGCTGGTGAATGGATGAACCGTGGTACATCCATGCTATGGAATACTACTCAGCAATAAAAAAGGATCAAGCAATGGAAAACACAACAGTAGGAATAAGTTTTAGATGCATTATGCTAAGTAAAAGAAGACAGGCTCAAAAGATTCATACTGTATGATTCCATTTATGTGGCATTCTGAAAAAGGCAAAACTACAGAGACAGAAAAGAGATCAATATTTTCCAGGTCTGTAAGCAGTGGGAAGGAGTGACATAATAAAGGACTTGAGGTAATTTTTGTTTTATATCTTGGTTATTGTGATGGCTACATGACTGTATGCATTTTTCAAAATTCATAGAATTATTATTATTATTATTTTATTTTGTGCACACTCTGAGCTTGTGGGATTTTTATTCCCTGACCAGGAATTGAACCCAGGCCTTCAGCAGTGAAAGCACTGGGTCCTAGCCACTGAACTGTCAGGGAATTCCCCAAAACTCATAGAATTATTAATAAAAATAAACCTCATAGAATCATAAGATATGTTAAAAGTGGAGTTGAGCAAATGTTATACAAAATATACAGACATACGTTTGAATTGGAAATACATGGCCATGTTGTTTGTCTTTTTGAATAAACAGTTATATGTGAATAATATTAGGTTTTTTCATAAAGCTAATGTCAAGTAAAACATTTTAGGCAATGAAATCTGTCATTAGCATTTGAAATAAAAAGAATGGAAGCAGCAACTATAATCAGTAATAGAAAAATTATAATTCAGGCATAAGAAAATATGGAGCTGGTTTTGGGTGGAACTGAGAGGGTAACAGGCAGGAAGGCCAGGAGTTTCCAAATGGAGGAAATAGGCTGCAAGTGTCAGACATTTTTTATTTCTGTCTTAAGTGGCAGGAGGAAACAAACTACAACTGCCAGGTTTTTTTCCCTTTTCTATAAAATTTAAAAGGGGGTTTCTTTTAAAATTCTGTGCTGCCATGGTAACACCTGGTTCCACCTGAACTTAACTTTGACCTTATGGAAATGTTTTCCTTAAGCTATGTTAATGAACATATTTACCCTAGACTTGGTCTTTCTTCAAGTCAGTTCCACCTAAAACTCAAAACCAACTTCACAAACCAGTATGTTTTACTCATGCAAATGTTCTCTTAAGCTATGTTAATGAGACTATGTCTTTGCTTGGAAACCTGCCTTTCTTCAAGATTCATGTCAATTGTTTAATGGCCTGGGACAACTCACCTTGTGCCGAAGGTTATCTCAAAATGCATGTTGTGAGTGAGGGGCCTGGTGCCAGTTATGTTTTGAGACATTTCCTTTCTCTAATTAGAAACCTGCTCAGTTCAGTTTAGTCTCTCAGTTGTGTCTGACTCTTTGCTAGTAGCTATATAACTCCTGGCTAAAGAGTAGAAGCTTTCTTTATCTCTTTTATCCTTTAATAAAACTTTATCACACAAAAGCTCTGAGCAATCAAGCCTCATCACTGGCCCTGGACTGAATTCCTCTCCTCCAGAGGTCAAGAATCCTGGCATCTTTAATGGCTTAGCAACAACCTTTCAGAACTAAGAAGATGGGAACTAAGAAGATGAATTGAGAACTAAAAATGATATTTGCAAAAATAAAAAAGCAGTAGATACTGTAGAGTGATTAATTTAAAATGACTGAAAGATTTTAGAAACACTGACAGAATGTGACAAAAGTTGGAAGGTGAAAAGGGCTTCTGATATATGAGTTAAAGATTTCAATTTCTGATATATTGAGTAGTAAGAGAAACATCTCAAGGGAACTTTCTGAGTAGCTAAATATAGTACTATAAAGTACTAGGGAAAAACAGACTTGAGATGTCAAAAGCAGAGTCATCAGAATTTCAGGATGGATGAATCCTTGCATATATATAAGACTGGTGAACACTAGGCAGTCTCCATAGGGCAAACTCATTTATGAGGATAATGAGGAGATACCTGGAAAACTGGGAAAATAAAAAAAAACTGGATGCAAATCAGTATGAACCAAAGTAAATTTAATCAAAACAAGGGGAAGATGAGCAAGGTCACTCAAAGAGTGAAACTCAAAAGAGACCACAACAGGTCAATGATGAAATGCTCAAACTAAGTACTGGAGAAATGAGAAATAAAAAATGAGATTCCACTTTATACCCATTGTTGGCCAAAAAATGAGAAACTTTGGTGCTATTAATTGTTGGCGGAAACTCAAGGAAAGCAAGAACCCTGTGCCCTACTCTGGGAGTATAGATTAGTGTAGCCAACTCAAGAAGAATACAGCGGTGCTTGGTCAAATTCAGGATGAGAATATACAATGATCAGGCAAACTCTCTTTTCTATATATATCCCTGAGAAAATCTCACACTCTATAAAGGAACATTTGTGTAGAAATTAATTATAGAATTGTTTGTCTTAGATGGGCGTTAATGAAAACCTAGTTTCCACCACTGGATGAATGGTTCAATAAGATGTGGTACTGGCACACTGTGGAATACTATGCAGCATAGTATTCTACTGTAAACGACCCAGATGCTGGAAAAGATTGAAGGCAAAAGGAAAAAGGGGTGGCAGAGAATGAGATGGTTAGATAGCATCACCATCTCAATGGACATGAATCTGAGCAAACTTCAGGAGATAGTAAAGGACAGGAGAGCCTGGCATGCTGCAGTTCATGGGGTCACAAAGGGTTGGACACAATTTAGCAGCTGAACAACAACCACAAATAAATTCATACTTTAGGCTTTAAGAGAATACCACACAAATTCAAAGATCAAATACATTAGATCTGTTACCAGTGGGAGGAGGTATAAGGGATGGATATGAGAAATTAGAATAAAAGGGAAGAAAAATGAAAATACCTGAATGTACAAGGAAAGTACCTAAGATAAGAGGGTAGGAGTGGAGTAGGAAGAACAAAGAGTTCCCAGGTAAGATAGTTTCCCAGGTAGCACTAGTAGTAAAGAATCCACCTGCAATGCGGGACACACAAGAGACATGGGTTCAATCCCTGAGTTGGGAAGATCCCCTGGAGAAGGAAATGGCAACCTACTCCAGTAAGATAGTGTGCTATATATGTGCTGGTACAGAGGGTACTGAGGTTAGAGACAGCTCTTTTATCAAAAGCAAAGAAGACAGTGGATATTGGTGAGGGTCATACTTGGGAGTTGGCTCTCAGGTATTAACGGGGCTTCTGTCAACTCTCTCCAAGTGACTGCAAAAGTTTAGAGCCTTCAAGACAGGTTATCTTCAGAGCCTTTCAAAGGTATCAGCCTCTCCTAGAAAAACAGATCTGCTCCACATCCCCCATTTTCTTAGGTCACACTCACTCACCTGAGCAGCTGTGATGTGGAGTTTCTTTCTCCAATGTCCATGACCCCTCTCCTTGCTCCAGTCTGAAGATGACCTCTGGTTTGGGAACTTGGTAACCTGTGAACAGGACACGATACAGGATTGGGTCCAGTTAATTGGGTTTCTAGGCCTTTCAACCACGCTTCTATTTGTTCTTCAGGAAAGTAATCCCATTCCCTGGGAATAGAGTAATAATCACAGAAGTGTAAAAGGACTGAAGAATCTCAGGCAAATCAAAGATGACATCATTACACACTTGAGATGCCCAGAGCTTTCAGCAGCTGAGAATGGAGGCAGCCTCCCTGAGGCCCCTGGGAGGTGCACAGGGCAGCTGTGCTTACCCACTGCACACAGGTGCCTGTAGGTCTCCAGTGTCACATCCCAGTACAGGCGCCGCTGAACAGGGTCCAAGTGCTGCCATTCCTCCTGGCTGAAGTCCACGGTGACGTCCTCAAATGATATCTGTAAAAATACAGTTCCATGCAAGATGATATGGTGAGCACTGGGCAATGGAGGGAAGAGGACTAGGAAGTTAGTTGTTTCTAATGATTTTTGCCATAATGTATCATGTAGGGTTTTCATTCAGCACCCAAGTTTGCATTTTATTTTGTGAGAGAAAAACACACTAAAGTATCTTGACATTTGCTATGTATTACATTAATTCATTTATTCATTCAGTGCCTGTTTTTTTAAAAAAACTTAAGTCCTCAAGTTTATGTAGGAACTATATATATAATACATGTACTGGTTGATTATGTGCCAGCCAATGGCAATATAGAATTGACTAAAATAAAAAACAACTTGAAAAAAAAAAACAACTTGGACAACCAACATAAGAAGATACAAATGGGTCTAAAAGGCATTTCAAAGAAATGTATTGAGGGAAAAAGCAAAACAATAAAACCTTTAATAGGTAACATAGGGGAAAAACATAGTATAGATGAATATCTTCATGATCTTGGATTGTGAAAATAATTCTCAAACAGGATGCAAAAAACACTAACCATAAAGAAAAGATTGATATCTGTCTACATAAAGTTTAAAATTTCTCTTTTTTTAAAAGAGCATATTATAAGAGAGAGAAAAAAAGAAAATCCACCAAATAGAAGATATCTTCAATAAATATTACTGACAAGGGGCTCCTATCTAGAGAAATGTAAAGAACTCTTAGAAACCAATTTTGAAAAAGAGGCCAGCTAGTAGAAAAGTGGGCAAAAGATTCGAACAAGCATTTTATGAAAGAGGAAATGCAAGGCATTAATAAACACAAAAAGAGTTCAACCTCCTTAGTAACCAGGGAATGTACATTCAAGTAATGAGTTACCATTACACAACTTCTACAATGTCTTCAATGAAGAAGAGTGGCAATATCAAGGATGTGGAGAAAAAGTACCCTTATACACAGTTGTTGAGAAGGTTAATTGGTACAGCAACTGTGGAAAACAGTTCCTGAAAAAACTAAAAACAGAACCACCATATGATTCAGCAGTTCGACTCCTGGGTATAGATCCAAAGAAAATGAAAACACTATTTGAAAAAATATGTGTGCTCCAATGTTCATAGCAGCACTATTTACAATATCCAAGGCATAGAGGCAACCCAAGTGTCCATCTGCAGAGTAATGGATAAAGAAGATGTAGTGCATATATATATTAAAAAATATATACACAATGGAATACTACTCAGCCATAAAAAAGAATGGAAGTCTGCCATTTGCAACACCATGGATGGACTTGGAGGGTATTAGGCTGAGTGAAGTAAGTCAGACAGAGAAAGCCAAATACTGTACGATATCACTTATATGTGGAATTTAAAAAATAAAACAAACTAGTGAATATAACAAAAACAGAAACAGACTCACAAACATAAAGAACAAACTAGTGGTTACTGGTGAGTAGAGGGAAGAGAGGAGGGGCAAAGTAATGGGAGGGGATTAAGAGGTACAAACTACTATGTATAAAATAAATAAGCAACAAGGATATATTGCAAAGCACAGGAAATATAGTCAATATTTTATAATAACTATAAATGGAGTATCATCTTTAAAAACTGTGAATCACTATGTTGTACACCTGAAACATTTATTATAAATCAACTTTACCTAAATAAAAATTTTTTAAAGACTGGCAATATGAAGTGTTGAAGAAACATGGTGCAATGAGAACTCTCATATGGAGGCGTCTGATGGAGGTGTAAATTGTACAACCACATTGGAAAGCATTTTGGCTTCTCCTGGTAATGTTGACGCATGCATACACAAGGACACAGTGATTCCATCCACGGAAATATGCTCAGTTGGAATATATGCTCATGTGCAACTAGAGCCATGTCCAAGAATATTTACAGCAGCATTATTCAAAAGGAATGTAATATTTCATGATAAAAAGTTTTAAGTTAACAGTAACATAACAGTATCTACTTTCTCTGTGGGAAAATATCAAGGATATTTTCTTAGTTGCTTTTATCTACATGATCTCTAAGCATATACCATCTACCCATCAACTAATTAAGCCTGGTGTTTTGGTTAGGGAGATCTGTAGGATTGGGGGAGAGAACCGTGTGAATGTATTACTTATTTAAAAATTAAGTTAAAAATTACCAATGGGTCCAAAATGGAATAGACAGAATTCTCCCTATTTCTGGTACTAAGTACAGCTATGATCTCTGGACATTAGATATTAAACAAGGAAGACTGTCAGTTGGAGAGAAGGATGTTGTTACCTGGTTAGGGACCTTGGAACCTGAGGAGTGACACAGTGGTGATTTCCCTGAGTTTTCTTTTTGTTCCATGTATCTTGGACTTAGTGATGGAGAATTTGGCAATCCAGAATGCCAAATGGTGCAGATAAAAAACAGCCCTGACAAAGTCTGCTCTCTCTAGCCAAAGTACCAGGAAAGGGGCAGTGTAACAAGGGAGAAAAATTTAGATAATTATTGCCCCATCCCCATTCCCATCAGTAAATGCTGAACATGGAGTCCTGGTTTTCATCCCTGCCTGGGAATAATGAGGCCTCTCCCTGACAGTGTAAATTTAAGCCACTGTAAATCTGGGGGGTCTTGAACTTCTATCCCAACCCAGTAATGAGGTGTCTTTTTGTCTCCCCACCAGGGTGGTGTCAGAGATAGTCTGGTGCAGAGCATGAAATTACACATCCACACAGCAGCAGCAAGATGCTTGTCCCCTCGAGGGTGTCAAAGGAGGTCAAGTAGGGACCTGAACTTCCACCTCCACCTGGCAGTGAAAGAGATTCTCCTTTTTTTTTGGTAGAACAGTATTGGAGGGAGCTTGCTAAAAAACAGGATTTAAATAGTATCCAGAATCTCAGAGTTCTCAAAATATCCAGGACATAAGTGAAAATCAGGCATCATGTGAAGAAGCAGGAAAATCTCAACTGAAATTAGAAAAGACAATCAACAGATAGCAATACTGAGATGATACAGATTAGAGTTATCAACAATTGTAAAGTAGCCACCATAAAAATGCTTCAATGTATTTAAATGCAAAAATAGTCTCATAATGAAAAAGGATACAAAGAAGAACAGAATGAAAATTTTAGAACAGAAAAATATAACTAAAATTTTAATACTCAATGTATGAGCTCAACAGCATAACAGAGAGGAGAGAGGAAAGAATTAGAGAACTTGATAAAACAATAGAAATGATCCAATCTGAGGAACAGAAAGAAAATTGATGGGAAAAATGATCAGAGCCGCAGGGAAATCTGAGACGATAATAAAAAATCTGGCATTCATGTCTCCAGGGGAGAGGAGAAAGTATGGGGCTGAAAAGTATTTGAAAAAAATCATAGCTAAAAATTTCTTAAATTTTGTGAAAGATACAAACAGAGTTTTAAGATGCTGACCAAACCCCAAAAAGATAAGCCAAAGAAATTATACCAAGACACATTATAGTCAAACTTCAGAAAGCTAAAGACAAAGAAAAAATCTTGAAGTCAGCAAGATAGAAATGATACCTTACCTACAGGGGAAAAATACATTAACAGCATGTGAAACCATGGTAGAGAGAAGGGGCACAACATATTTCAAATGCCGAAAGAAAAGAACTGTCCACTCTGAGTTTCATACCTGGCAAAATTATCCTTAAGAAATGAAATGTCATGGCAAATAAATACATGAAAAAATGCTTAGCATCATTAATTATCAGGGAAATGCAAATCAAAACTACAATGAGATACTACCTCATACTCACTAGGATGGCTAGATCCAAAAATTCAGATAATAACAAGTGCTGAGGAGGATGTGGAGAAACTGAAAACTTCACACACTGCTAGTGGGAATGTAAACTAGTGTGGCTGTTTTAGAAAATGGTCTGGCAGTTCCTCAAATGATTAAACAGAGTTATCATTTGACCCAGAAATTCTACTCCTAGGTATATGAATACTTGAGATAAATGAAAGTATATGTCCACATAAAAACATGTACACAAATGTTTACAGGCAGTATTACTTATGACAGCTGAAAGGTGGAAACAATCCAAATGTACATTGGCTGATAAATGAATAAACAAAATGTGGTATGTTTGAGCAATGGAATACTATTCAGCCATGAAAAGGAATGAAATACTGATACATGTTACAACATGTCCATGCTACGCTTCTTCCCTATTTGCCTACTTACATATATACCTACTAAGCTATCATATGGACTGGTAACTTTCTACTTTATTTAGTGAGTTATAACCTATTATTATCATGATTTATTTTGCTACTCAAATTGTCCCAGACTTGGCCAGAGTGAGCTCCTTGAAAACATTATGCTGAGTGAAACAAGTCAGACACAACAATCACATGTTATATGATTCAATTCATGTGAAATGTCCAGAATAGTGAAGTCTATAGAGACAGAAAGCATATTAGTGATTGCTTAGTGTTGGAGGAGGCAGGGAGGTGAGGTGGAGGAGAGTGATGGCTAAAGGGTATGGGGTTTCTATCTATGGTGATGAAAATGTTCTAAAATTGATTTTAGTAATAGTTGCACATCTCCATAAACATACAAAAAACACTGAATTGGACACTTTAAATGAGTAAATTGTACGGTAGGTGAATTATATCTCAATAAAGCTGTTACTAAGAAAGAAGACATGAAGGGGGAAATTAAGATATTCTCAGATGAAGGAGAACTAAATAATCTGTTGGCAGCAGATGTACCCTTAAAGGAAGCTCTTTAAACAGGAAGGAGGAGGCAGTACTAAGATGGTGGAGGAATAGGACGGGGAGACCACTTTCTCCCCAACAAATTCATGGAAAAACATTTAAACGCTGAGCAAATTCCACAAAACAACTTCTGAATGCTGGCAGAGGACATCAGGCACCCAGAAAGACAGCCTATTGTCTTCGAAAGAAGGTAGGACAAAATATAAAAGATAAAAAGAGAGACAAAAGAGGTAGGGACGGAGATCCGTCCTGGGAAGGGAGTCTTAAAAAAGAGAGAAGTTTCCAAACACCAGGAAACACTCTCTCCAGCGGGTCTGTGGCGAGTCTTGGAATCTCAGAGGGCAAAATAACTGGGAGGAAAAATAAATAAATAATTAAAACCCACAGATTACCTGCCTAACAGCAACTCCCAGTGGAGCAGCAGCCCAGAGGCACACATCCCCCACTAGCAAGTGGGGGCTTGACAGGGAGGGGCGGGCTGCATAGCTTTGGGTAAGGACTAGGCCTGAATGCCCCGGAGGCAATCTGAGGGAACTAGCTTGAGATAGCAACCCAGACTATGGGGTAGCTATCCTTTGAAAATCCCTAACCTAAGACACCTCCAGGCCCACTAACAGAACAAAGGACTGAGCAGAGCTAGCCAGCTGTGGACCAGCCCATCCCCTGCTAAGACAGGCAGGCAAGGGCAGCCAGAGCCTGAAGGGGGCAAGTGTGGCCCCAGACAGGCATCCTATACCAAACTGCAAGCAGACTTCACTGCTAACCAAGACTTCTTGGGATTCTGGATGGTCGACATCCACTGGGAGGGTTGCAGCCAGAGATAAGCTCCCCAGAAGAGAGAGACACACAGCACACCTGAGAAGGCATGCTGGTTGTACACCCAGAAAACCAAGTGGCAGGGACGGGGTAAGGGATAAGTCGCAGCCCCCGACTGTGCTCGGCAAACACCTGGTCACCTGAGCTGCTCAGACCTGGGAAGGGCACAAAACCCAGGACCAACCAAGTCAGCACTTTTGTGGAGTACCCGAGAACCTGAAACTGAGTGGCTTAGACCTGGGAAGTACAGGCAACCCAGGGGCCCATCTCAGACAGTTCCTGGCAGAGCAACCTAGAGCCTGAGCGGTGTAGACTGGGAAAGCACATACACCGTGAGAAGAGGCAAACCCAGTGTGGCTGAATCACTGTGAGCACACACCAGTGATATTTGTTTGCAGTGTTCCTTCCTCCACACAGCACGACTGAACAAGTGAGACTAAAAAAAAAGTGACCACCACCACCCTTCTTGTGTCAGGGTGGAAATTAGACACAGAAGAGACCAGCAAATAGAAGAAGCTAAAATAAACAGAGGGAACCGCTTTGGAAGTGACAGGTGCAATAGATTAAAACTATAAAACACTGGTGAAAGTAGTCAAAGAGGACACAAATAGATGGAGAAATATACTGTGTTCATGGATCAGAAGAATCCATATAGTGAAAATGGGTATACTACCCAAAGCAATCTATAGATTCAATGCAATCTCTATTAAGCTACTAACAGTCTTTTTCAGAGAACTGGAACAAATAATTTCAAAATTTGTATGGAAATACAAAAAGTCTCGAATAGCCAAAGCAATCTTGAAAAAGAAGAATGGAACAGGAGGAATCAACCTGCCTGACTTCAGGCTCTACTACAGAGCCACAGTCATCAAGACAGTATGGTACTGGCACAAAGACAGAAATATAGATCAATGGAACAAAATGGAAAGCCCAGAGATAAATCCACGCACCCATGGACACCTTATCTTTGACAAAGGAGTCAAGAATATACAATAGAGAAAAGACAATCTATTTAACAAGTGGTGCTGGGAAAACTTGTCAACCACTTGTAGAAGAATGAAACGAGAACACTTTCTAACACCATATACAAAAATAAACTCAAAATGGATTAAAGATCTAAATGTAAGACCAGAAACTATAAAACTCCTAGAGGAAAACATAGGCAAAATACTCTCCAACATAAACCACAGCAGGATCCTCTATGACCCATCTCCCAGAATATTGGAAATTAAAGCAAAAACAAACAAATGGGACCTAATTAAAATTAAAAGCTTCTGCACAACAAAGGAAACTTTAAGCAAGGTGAAAAGAAAGCCTTCAGAATGGGCTAAAATAATAGCAAATGAAGCAATGGACAAAGAATTAATCTCAAAAATATACAAGCAACTCCTTCAGCTCAATTCCAGAAAAATAAACGACCCAATCAAAAAGTCGGCCAAAGAACTAAACAGACATTTCTCCAAAGAAAACATACAGATGGCTAACAAACACATGAAAAGATGCTCAGTATCACTCATTATCAGAGAAATGCAAAACCACAATGAGGTACCATTTCAGGCCAGTCAAAATGGCTGCTATCTAAAAGTCTACAAGCAATAAAGGCTGGAGAGGATGCGGAGAAAAGGGAACCCTCTTAAACTGTTGGTGGGAATGCAAACTAGTATAGCCACTATGGAAAACAGTGTGGAGGTTCCTTAAAAAACTGCAAATAGACCTGCCATATGACCCAGCAATCCCACTGCTGGGCATATACACCGAGGAAACCAGAATTGAAAGAGACACGTGTACCCCAATGTTCATCGCCACATTGCTTACAATAGCCAGGACATGGAAGCAACCTAGATGCCCATCAACTGACGAATGGATAAGAAAGCTGTGGTACATATACACAATGGAATATTACTCAGCATTAAAAAGAATACATTCGAATCAGTTCTAATGTGGTGGATGAGACTGGAGCCCATTATACAGAGTGAAGTAAGCCAGAAAGAAAAACACCAATATGGTATACTAACACATATATATGGAATTTAGAAAGATAATAACAACAACCCTGTATGCGAGACAGCAAAAGAGACACAGATGTATAGAACAGTCTTTTGGACCTTATGGGAAAGGGCGAGGGCAGGATGATATGGGAGAATGGCATTGAAACATGTAAATTATCCTATGTGAAACGAATCGCCAGTCCAGGTTCGATGCACAATACAGGGTCCTTGGGGCTGGTGCACTGGGATGACTCAGAGGGATGGGATGAGGAGGGAGGTGGGAGGGGTGTTCTGGATGGGGAACACATGTACACCCATGGCGGATTCATGTCAATGTATGGCTAAAGCAATGCAATATTGTAAAGTAAAATAGAAATAAATAAAGGAAAAAAATAAAAAGAACAACAACAAAAAACAGGAATGAGATGATAAAAGAAGTCCTGCAACATCAGGAAAGAAGAAAAATGGAAAAAGAAAAGATATGAATAAATATAATAGACTTTTTTTCCTGTTTGGTTTTCTAAATTGCATTTGATAGTCAAAGCAAAAAGTATAACATTTTTATGATGTGGATCTCCATGTATATAAAGGAAATATTTAAGACATTAGTAACAGGTGAGGGTAAAGGGACTTAAAAGGGAACTAAGTTTTCTACACTTCACTCTAACTGATAAAATGTCAACACCAGTAAAGACTTATACAGTGATGGAATAATTCTGTATCCAGATTATTGTACAGGAACCTACACATGTGTAAAATGGCAGAGAATGATAAGAACACTGCAGAAATGTCAATTTCTTGCCTGTGATAATTGCACTCTAGTGACAAAAGATGTAACCATTAGGGGAAACTGGGTAAAGGGTTACATGAGACCTCTCTGTACCATCTTCACAACTTCCTGTAAATTTATAATTATTTCCAAATAGAAAGTTTTATCAAACTACTAAATTATCCTCAGAAAGACTGGAATAGGGGCACAGCAAAAAAGATCAATATATTATTAAAATGGAGCCTTCAGAGGGGTTCCCTGGTGGTCTAATGGTTAGGATTGCAGGCTTTCACTGCTGTGGCCCAGGTTCAATCCCTGGTCAGAGAAGTGAGATCCTGCAAGTTGTGCAGCACAGCCAAAAAAAAAAACAAACAATCAAAAAAATAAAAGGAGCATTCCCTTCTTTCCTGTCTATCTGCTTACCTGTGTACCTACCTACCTATTATAGGAACTGGTCACTTTCTACTTTATTCAGTAGATAATAATCTATTACTATTATGATTTCTTTTGCTACTCAAATTGTCCCAGATTTGACCAGAGGGAGCTCTTTAAAAGTGGCTCCTATGTCATTCTGACATGTTCCCATCTTTTGAGTGCTTCATTACTTCCCAGTGTAATGAGCTCTTCTATAATCATTTTGTACTTTTCTCTGTTCTAACCCTGGAATAAGTCATTTCTTCAAGAAGTTCTAGTTCCTATTAGTGACAAATGGTAAATCAAGATGCGCTCATTGTGCCTGGCATATAATTGTCCTTTCAGCACTCAGATCAAGGAATGTTCTCCTTATATGAGACTGCCAACTAATCAATATAGAAGAAATGATGGAATCAGAAAAGCACCATTAGAAAAATAGCACAGTTATTAATTGCTACAGGCAAGAATCATTGCTTGATGCTATAATCAATGGACAAAAGCATGAGAAATAAGATATTCACATAGTCCCAAAGTATTTTCCCACAAAATATTGGGTTGGCCAAAAAGTTCATTCAGAGTTTTCCACAAAATGTTACAGAAAAACTCAAATGAACTTTTTGGCCAACCCAATAGTTATTCATTACAAAGAGAAAGATAGTAACTTTATATAGTACATGACAGGCAACATCTTAGCCAGGTGATCAAAGTTAACATTACCAATAAAGGACAAATTAATATTGAATGCTTGCTTATATGACACACTGAGAACACAGCATCATTTCTGTGATATTCCTGACAAAAATGAATAACCTGAATCTAATTATGAGGAAGCAAGAAACAAACCCAAATTGAGGGACATTCTTCCAAATGATCAGTGTCGTGAGAGTCAAGGAAGGGCTAGAACTCTTTCAGGTAAAAGGCTAAAGGGACATGAGAACTAAACACAATACATGCACCTGGCTGCTGCTGCTAAGTCGCTTCAGTCGTGTCTGACTCTGTGCGACCCCATAGATGGCAGCCCACCAGGCTCCCCTCTCTCTGGGATTCTCCAGGCAAGAACACTGGAGTGGGTTGCCATTTCCTTCTCCAATGCATGAAAGTGAAAAGATAAAGTGAAGTCGCCCAGTCGTGTCCAACCCTTAGCGACCCCATGGACTGCAGCCTACCAGGCTCCTCCATCCATGAAAGTTTCCAGGAAGGAGTACTGGAGCGGGTTGCCATTTCCTTCTCCATTCAGGTAAAAGGCTAAAGGGACATGAGAACTAAATACAATACATGTGCCTGGATTGGATCCTGAATTGGGCAGAAATGCCAAAAAGGACGTATTGTGACAATTGGGGAAACTATTTACAAATTGTATGTTAGTAGAGAATTAATGCTTTCAAACTGTGGTGCTAGAGAAGATTTTTGAGAGTGCCTTGGACTGCAAGGAGATCAAAACAGTCAATCCTAAAGGAAATCAACTCTGAATATTCATTGGAAGGACTGATGCTGAAGCTGAAGCTCCAATATTTTGGACACCTATGTGAAGAGACGACTCATTGGAAAAGACTCTGATGCTGGGAAAGATAGAAGGCAAAAATAGAAGGGGGTGACAGAGGATGAGGTGTTTAGATAGCATCACTGACTCAATGGACATGAATCTGAGCAAACTACAGGAGATAGCAGACAGAGGAGCCTTTGCGTCCATGGGGTCACAAAGAGTCAGACACAACTTAGTGACTGAACAACAACAGCATACACATAAATACATAAATTGAGAAGAGAAAGCAAATGTGTCAAATGTTAACAGTTAGTGATTTGGGGTGAAAGGCAAAAGAATCAAGAGTTTCAAAATGATCATTGCTTTAAAACTCAGGAGAAAACACAGGTGAACATTCATTTAGGCCTTGGAGTAGGCAAGGATTTCCTAAACAAGACAGAAAATGCACTAAGTATCAAGACAAGATCTAGTGATTCAGCTATGAGGAAATGAGGAGCCTTTATTCATTGAAAGACTCTCTGTTCTTTGGGGGCCCTTATTAGTAAGTGCACAGGGACACAGAGCAGGCACAGAACTCATAGTACCTGCTCCACCACCAGCAGCTCCAGAGGCAGATCCACAAGCACTGGGCCATGCCCAGCACTTCTCCATCCACCAGTTCTCCGGAGCACAGCCTTGAGGGTTGCCAAGAGGAAGAACTCCACCTGAGCGTCTAGCAATACACCTGACCTGCTCTCCCTCACTGCCCAAGGGCACTCACCCAGGGAAAGTCCCAGGGTCAGGCTGGAGGGAAGCTCTCATTCTGCCTGCCCACCCTCCTGATCCTTGTTCTCTTGTCTGTGACCTGAGCCAGGACAGACTGCGAGGTGTGTAAGTGACACAGGGGAGGAGCCTCAGATGTGGGGGAGGAGTGGCTACTTGCCAACTAGTGTGGAAAAATTAAAATATTCTACCATTTGGCATTGTTAAACTTTTTTTAACTTTAAAAAAAAATTAATTGAATGATAGTTAATTTACAATGCTGTGTTATTTTCAGGTATACAGCAAATATATATATATATATATATATATATATATATATATATATATATATATGTCAGGCAAGTGTATTCTCCTCGATTCTGTCCTGTTACAACAAAGATTTGGAGTGATGGACATTAAAGACTTCAGCGTATCACAGCTTTTGGGTCTTGGACAGACCATGTTATAGCTCTTAGACAAATCAGTGTTACAGCTCCCTGTTACAGCTCTATTTTATTTAGAAAATAGCAGGAGAATCCATCCTCGAGGCTTGAGGGCATGCCAACCCAAAGACACAAAGAGAAGAGAGTGGGGGAGCGTGCCAGTGTGCAGTTGAGGAAGAGAGAGAGAGAGAGCCCTTTGGCTCCTATTTTTATATGTCTTTTCCTCCCCCGGGCCTGCCCTATGTAAACTGGGCTAGCCAGGAGTGCTGTTTGTTCTACCTGAGGTCCTCACTCAGGTGCTCGGACCTTCCTTTGTTCTATTTTCGTGGGCTTTTCCCTTCCTTGTCTTTTGGCCACCGCCATTTTGGACTCCTATTTCCTATTCTAACCACCTAACAGTTTTCTGGCCCATATCTACCATGGAGGATGGCCTATGTCTCTGCCACCACCAGAACCCCTACAAGGACTTCCTCATCCTATATGCGAATCCTTGCTAAGCCCCTGATGGCTTGCCAGTGAACCACACAGCAATGTCTCCCTTCAGGGTCTCTGTCCCAGAACTCTCAGTCCTGGGGCACGCTGTGCTGTCAGGATCCGTCACTCACTGCCCATTTTGTCCCTGGCCATCTGCTCTGTCCCACCCTCCAGTTAGCCTGCTGAGGCTCAGTCCTCTACCTTCAGAGCTGCTCTCACTCCTGCCCCAGCACACTTCTCCATCACCTCCTGTGAGATGATCCTGCCCTTCTAAACCCTATCCCAGCCTAGCAGATGGGTTCTCACGGCACTTAATAGGCTGCCTGAAAAAGTGTGCAATGTAGTTCACTCTGCCCTTACTCAGGGCTAGATATCCAACTTCTCTGCATGTTCTTACTTAGCTGGGGGTGCCCTGGTCTTTCCTGCTCCCTCTGCCTGTTTCGCTTCTCATCAGATTGTTCTCTGTGTACTCTTCCCTCTGTCTTTCCCTGCCCACCTGTTCCCTGACTTCTCCTGCTCCTTCTACTGGTTCTTATTTCCTCTGCATGGTCCTCATTCTGACTCTTCCTTGGTCCCTCTGTTTACTGTTTCCTCTAAATGTTTCTTGTTATTTCTGAGTGTCCTCTGCTCTCCTTCCTGATGCCTCTGTTTATTACTTCCTCTGACGGTCCCTTGTTTCATTGTTCCATGCCTCCTGTTTCTTCTTCCCTCCAAGTGATCCCTGGTGCCCCTGACTGTCCTGTGTTCCCTTTGGCAGCTGTTCCTCTAGCTGATCCTTAGTCTGTGGCACCATTCTGGTTGTGCCCAGTCCATATGGCTGTTCCCTGGTCTTGATGAGGCTTTATCATTCCTTCTAGTTGACACAGACTGACTGCCCTTTGAGTCTTCTGACTTCTCTCTAGACTCAATTCTTTCCTGCCCCTTGGGCTGTCCTTGAATGCATTTCTAATATGCTCTCATCTGATGCTCCTGTGTCTGGTCCATGGACCACACTCTGTGGAATGCTGGTCTACCTGGCTCCTAGTCTAGGCTCTTGATCATCAGTGTATACTACTTCTGTGTGCTCCAGGCCACTGTACTTTCATCTCCATCACTTGCATTATGTCTGCCCTTCAGTTCCTTTGACTGTTTCTTGGGCAAGGTGAACAAGTGTCCCAACATGCCCAGGACTTTCCCTGTTTTAGCACCAAAGCCCCACATTCCAGGAAGCCCATATTGTCCTATCCTTCTGGAACTCTGGATGTTCCCTGGCTTCTGCAACTCTCTATTAACCCCAGTGCCCACTACATGGGGCCTCTGGCTTTTGGAATGGATACTATGCTTTCCAGCTCTTCTCTAGTCCCTCTAGTTGTTTGCTAGTAAGTTGGGCTGCTGTCCAATACCAGATACACTTTTGATGCCCACTGTGCTGTTCCCTAGTCCTCTGGTTAGGCCCCAGAACTTCTAGAGAATACCCAGCACAGCTTTGCTGTTCCCCAACCTCAGCAACTGTTCCTTGTTGCCCCTGGTACCCTTGGCTACTCCTCAGCTTTGGAGGCCCCTTTCTGTCTCTCCAAAGGTCCCATGGTTCTGTCACTTCCCTGCTCCTCCAACCTGTTCTACAGCTTCAGCAGCTGTACCAGCTTCCTCTGGCTCCTACCTACTCCCAGGTTCGTCTTTCCCATTTCTCCCCATTTCCTGTCCCCCAGTACCTGTGCCTTTCCCCACCCCCTCAGATTTTCATCTGACCCTGGTATCTCTTGAAGTGGCTTATCTGGCAGGCTCTTACCCAACACACCAAACCTTTTTGTTTTTTCCATCTAGCTGAGTCTTCTGTTTCCTCATCCCTCTGGC
Organism: Antilocapra americana; assembly: GCA_007570785.1. NCBI lineage: Eukaryota > Metazoa > Chordata > Mammalia > Artiodactyla > Antilocapridae > Antilocapra > Antilocapra americana. Next base: position 815,995 of record ML662903.1, read on the forward strand.
TGGTCTCTGTTCCCTCTGGCTGCTATCTGATTCCTCTATCTCCTGGTCTCTCCTCCTATTTTGAAATCTTTCTGATTGTTCTCATACCTTCTGGCTCTTCCATGCTCCCCACTGTTACCACTTCTCCAGCTTAGACTACTGTTTCTTGGTCTCTTTGCTGCCCTCTGGCCTCTGGCTCTTGTTTTTCCATTGCCTGTTTGTTCCACTGCACTCCCACCTGTCTCCTGTGCCCCTTGGCTATCTTCTGTCTAGAGTATGTGCTCCATGATCCCTCTAGATGTTCCCTGTGGTTTTTCCCTATCTCTCTTTCTTTTACTGACCCCTCGTCCTGTTTTTCAGCTTCAGTCACTATTTCTTAGCCCAACTGGTTGTTCCTCACCCCCTGGGACATTTTTATTGTTCCGTGGTATCTCTGCCCATTTCTTGCTTCTTGACATCTAATGAATAAACTAAGAACTTAACAAATAAATACGTGAATAAATAACATTCACTAGGGTCTTTGTCATTTCCATCTCTTCTTGAAATCAGGGCATAAGTCTATGGTTGGCAACAAAAGCCTACTATTATATAGCACAGGGAACTCTGCTCAATGTTATGTGGCAGCCTTGATGGGAGGGTGGTTTGAGAGAGAATGGATACATGTATATGTATGGCTGAGTCCCTTCACTGTTCACCTGAAACTATCACAACATTGTTAATTGGCTATACCCCAATGCAAAAATGCTTTTGGTGTTAAAAATATAAATTAAATTAAAAAATAAGTCTATGGTTGGGAAGGAAGACATAAGTCTTGTGCCTTGCAGAGACCAGAATCATTCATCCAGAAATTCCCATACATTGGCTGGGCAAGTGGCCATGTGCAGAAGGCCTGGGGAGGACCACATTGCTGTGACCCCAACTCGTGGGTCTGCGACTGATCTGATGGAGCAGAAACCAGAAAAGGAAAATTTTCCAGCATGGAAGTGCCCTATTGTTAGGCAGCAGTTTGTTTATCATTCAATGTCCCTATACCTTTTACTCAAAATATAACTTCAGTGACTTGGGCAAAAAGATTTAAATGTACGAATTTCACCATAGCAGTTTTCATCACAATAGAAAACCTCAAATGCACTAAGTTCACATACAGTGGACTGGTTAAATGATAGTTTATCCAAAGAATAAAAAGCTACTATGTTATGTATAATGTGAAGAAAAATATTTACTGTCTAGAAAATTATACTAAAGCGCCAAGTTAAAAAGGAAACAACCAAATATTACAATTTCATTTTTAAACTTCAGCTGTATCATGTATATGTGTGTGGTATGTATGTACACTCTCAGCTCCACATGTGTATATTCACATACCCACATACATGCACATACAAAGGGAAAAAACTGTAAGGAAATATAGCTAAATGTTAACAATGGTTAACTTTGACTAATGCTGAAATTACAAGTAATGTTTTATTCTCTTCTATTTGCTTACCTGCATATTCTCAATAATGAAATTATTAAATAATAAATATCAAAATAACTTTTAAAAGCTTAATGTTTTTCTAATGAGCACATGATCTTGAGCCCCTGTGGTAACCAGCCTATCCCCAGAGTTGACAGCAGACTCAGTACAGTCAGAAGGAGGGAGCTGTGGGGCAGGGTCTGGCTCCCTTGTCTTCCTCTGTTTACACAATTTCCAGGGAACTTTTAGGGGGAAAGCTGGTCTTGGCTGGAGCGTGGTGAGGGTAGAGGACACAGTCAGGAGACCTGGTACCAGTCCACTGCTGTCACTCACAACCCCAGGGGCCTGGGCAAGTCATTTACCTTCTCAGGCCACTTTATTCATCTTTGAGAGGAGGAGGAAGAACTAGAAGGGCCCTAGAGACTGTGCTCACCCTACTACCCTGCCATCCTCTAAGCTCCAAAATAGGGGGCTTTTCTCCCTAGATCAGGATAGAGAGGGAATCAGCAAATCCCCAAGGATCAGCTGAGTGCATGCACAGAGCCAGTGGGTAGTGGAGGTCTATGCTGGGCATCAGGGATAGTGTCTCCATGGCTCGGGCTGGAGGTCACAGAGGTGACTCTGCAGGAGTCACTCTGCAGGGAGCTGCTTCCCCTTCCCCAAGGCTGTGTGGCTGACCTTCCATCCCACCTTTCCTCAATTGGCTGCATCATATTTTCCACTGAAACAGGAAGGGATCTGGATGGGGGACACCAGCCACATGGTGCTCACCCTCAGCAGGAGGATGGTGATTCATTTCAAGGGCAGCAAGTCTGGAATTTGCCCCTCCTGTCTCCGCCCTGAGTCCCTAGCAACAGGTCAGAGCCATCTCCTCACTGAATGAACTCCTGCCCCTGAAGCCTTCTCCCTCCTCACCTCACACATGCTGCCTTGTCCCTCTGCAGCCAGGTCTGGGGACCACTGGGGATCGCTCTGGTTGGCTGGCATCTTCCTCAACCCTTGGGCTCTCTTGCTCACAACGCTGCTCTTCCTGGGACACTGAGGCCAGGCTGGTCCGTGGACTCAATGTGAGCTTCTGGGGCTGGAAAGAAGATCCTGCAGCCTTCACTATCGGGTCTGGTCGAAGGGCTCCGCAGAGACTCCAAAACACCTGGAAAGGCAGTGCCCATGTGGTCAATCATTCAGCATTCAGCATTCAACCCACAAGCGTTTCCTGGTTGCACCAAAGAATAGTTAACACTGGATAGTGTGGAAAAGTTCAGTAACTAACACCTATGTAGAATGTGGACAAAATTCATGTAAAACGAATGAGAATTTTAATTCCAGCTCTTCTGCATTCTAGCTAGAATCTAGGGAAGTCACTTTAGTCTGAGTTTTTTCACTTTAAAACTGAGGATGAAAACACCCTCTCAAAGGGCTATTAGAATTAAATGACACGATACTTTAAAAGTACTCGCTCCTATTTGGCACTGGGAAAACACACACCTTGATATTAAATATTGCTGTTATTATAAGATGCAAGGAATGTTTTGTTAGTACTTCATTTAATTTTCAAACTCATCATATGAACTAGGTATTACTTTTTCCTATTATTCTCTTTACCATGAGATAGAGCTGTTTGTAACTATTAAGAAATTTGCCCCTGGTCAGGGAACTAAGATCCCACAAGCCACGTGCTGCAGCTATATATATATATATATATATATATATATATATAAAGTTACCCCAAGATTACTTAGATTAGGGGAAGGACAGGTATTCAAACCCAGGTCTGCCTAATTCCAAAGTACATTTTCTTTAATTACCAGTTAAAGAAGTGGTATGGTATTCTATATGTGGAAGAATCACAACAAACATTATTTCTGTTTCTTGCTGCCTTTAAAGTGCTCTGGCTGAAGGGTGACCATATCACATATGCATAAATCAATCTTTTGTATAATTCAGTGTACATTCTGGGAAATTTATAGAGCCCACTCTCTTTTGCCAAAGATGGAAACATATACTCTTTGTACCCTCTCCCCCAATTCCCATCTGGTCCTGAAAGTCAACATGTCTGCACAGGCTCCTAAATTGGTAACCTACACTGTTTGACAAAAACTGTGTCCCAAATAGTGCCATCAACTGGTTTCCTTAGGCTCTTAAAATAATCACCAACACAGGCAACACAACTTCAATAGAAAATCAACTATTGGGTCCAACCTGACTTCCTGTAGGACTCCATACCTCACAGCCCATATATTGAGTAGTGATTCTCATAAACCCCTCAAAAATAGATCATCACATACTAAATCAAAAGGTCCTGCAATTACCAATGTTCATAGGTCCCAATCAATGACTCCTATAGGGTTCCTAAAACTGACCCCTAAAGACCTGAAATCCCAGGCTTACAATGAATCTTTTACCACCTCAGTGTCCCAATCAATAACTCTCATGGACTGATCGATGACTTCAGATACTTTAGATGACTTCAGATTTCCAACTCTTATAAAACCTCAAGAATTTCTACAGAGATCCCAATTACTTACCCACATATCTCTAATTATGATTTTCAAGGATTTCCCAAGATTATCACTCACTGATTCAACATGATGAGATCTATAGGCCCCAAATTATCTAATCTGCAGTTCAGTTCAGTTGCTCTTTGCGACCCCATGGACTGCAGCACACCAGGCTTCCCTGTCCGTCACCAACTCCCAGAGTTTACTCAAACTCATGTCCAATGAGTCAGTGATGCCATCCAACCATCTCATCCTCTGTTGTCCCCTTCTCCTCTCAACTTCAAACTTTCCCAGCATCAGGGTGTTTTCAAATGAGTCAGTTTTTTCCCATCAGGTGGCCAAAGTATTGGAATTTCAGCTTCAGCATCAGTCCTTGCAATGAATATTCAGGTCTGATTTCCTTTAGGATGGACTGGTTGGATCTCCTTGCTGTTCAAGGGACTCCTAAGAGTCTTCTCCAACACCACAGTTCAAAAAGCATCAATTATTCAGTGCTCAGCTTTCTTTATAGTCCAACTCTCACATCCACACATGACTACTGGAAAAACTATAGGTTTGACTAGATGGACCTTTGTTGGCAAAGTAATGTCTCTGCTTTTTAATATGCTGTCTAGGTTGGTCATAGCTTTTCTTTCGAGTGAGAGAGTCAATTCCTAGGCAGATCGATAAGAAGTCTGGGGTCGCCAAGAAGGAGAAAGGGGCCTGGGGCTCTCAAAGCAGAGATAGGGGGTCTGGAATTCTCAAGGAGGAGGAAAGGACAAACATCTTTTTTCTTTACATTCTTTAGTCTTAGTCACATAAAAACACTTTTTTAAAGTCTGAAACTGATGATTAAACCACAAACAGCTAAGTTTAAACTCTGTACTAGTGATTATACAACAGCAGTGTATTCTGATTGAGGACAGTTTCTCCATCCTGAAAATTTTCTGACTATTAAAAATTATATAACTCCCTTTCTAACACTTGTTGGGGGCGGTGGCATTCTCCATCCCCTTCTGATGTGTATGTCAGAAGGTTTCTCTGTCCCTTTTCTTACTTTAATAAAACTCTGCTACACAAAAACAAAAGCTCTTAAGTGATCAAGCCTGGTCCCTGGTCCTAAAGCTAAATCTTCTTCGAAGATCACGAATCTGACATCATTCACCATAAGCTATCACAAGGAGCAAGTGTCTTTTAATTTCATGGCTGCAATCACTATCTGCAGTGATTTTGGAGCCCCCCAAAATAAAGCCTGTCACTGTTTCCATTGTTTCCCTATCTATTTGCTATGAAGTGATGGGACCTGATGCCATAATCTTAGTTTTCTGAATGTTGAGCTTTAAGCCAACTTTTTCACTCTCCTCTTTCTCTTTCATCAAGAGGTTCTTTAGTTCTTCTTTACTTTCTGCCATAAGGTGTCATCTGCATATCTGAGGTTATTGATATTTCTCCTGGCAATCTTGATTCTAGCTTGGGCTTCATCCAGTCCAGCATTTCTCATGATGTACTCTGCATTTAAGTTAATTAAGCAGGGTGGCAATATACAGCCTTGACGTACTCCTTTCCCAATTTGGAACCAGTCTATTGTTCCATGTCCAGTTCTAACTGTTGCTTCTTGACTTGCATACAGATTTCTCAGGAGGCAGGGCAGGTGGTCTGGTATTCCCATCTCCTTAAGAATTTTCCACAGTTTGTGGTGATCCACACAGTCAAAAGCTTTGGCATAGTCAATAAAGCAGAAGTAGATGTTTTTCTGAAATTCTCGCTTTTTCAATGATTGAACAGATGTTGGCAATTTGATCTCTGGTTCCTCTGCCTTTTCTAAATCCAGCTCGAACATCTGGAAGTTCTCGGTTCACGAACTGTTGAAGCCTGGCTTGGAGAATTTTGAGTATTACTTTGCTAACGTGTGAGATGAGCGTAACTGTGTGGTAGTTTGATGATTCTTTGGCATTGCCTTTCTTTAGGATTGGAATGAAAACTGACCTTTTCCAGCTAATCTTATTGGACTCTAACTCCATGATCCTCCCCCACAAAAATCCTTGCAATCCTTCACTCCCAGAGGAAACAAATCAATCCCAAATCTGGTTTGGCAATGAATTTAAAGGGTAAAAAGAAACCTTAAAAAACTGCCAGGGGGGACTTCCCTAGTGGTCTAGTGGCTAAGACTCCATGCTCCCAGTGCAGAAAGCCTGGGTTCAATTCCTGATCAGATAACTAGATCTCACATGCTGGAACTAAGAGTTTGCATGCTGCATCTAAAGATCCCGAATGCTGCAACTAAGACTGAAGATATCAGGTACCACAACTAAGAACCAGTGCAATCAAATAAATTTTAAAAATAAATACATAAAAATAATATCACATGAAAAGCTTCCATTAAAAGAATAGTTGTAAAAAAATGCTCCCAAGCAGAAACAACATGCTATTTCCAATGGAAAGGGATCACAATGGCACTAGACTTATTTGCAACAATTAAAAACCATATTAGACAATAAACATCTCAAAATTATTGCGAGAAAGGGGACTGAGATTTAAGAATTCAAAACCCACACACGCTCAATACTATTCTTCTGTCAGAGCAAAACACAATTTTAGACATACAAACATTTACAGCATTATATGGCAATATTAGCATCTGAGGAGAATACTCAAGGGAATAATGTAAACAATTACAAAGTAAATAGTAACAGAAAACTCAAAATTGGAGGAATGCACTTTTGAGAAATGATTATTGCAACGGATATATAGTTATAACTCAGTAAAGAAAGATAACGTAATTGGGCATTTGGAACAAATAACACTGTTATTTTGTGGCTCAGCTGGTAAAGAATCTCCTGCAATGCAGGAGATCTGGGTTCAATCCCTGGGTTGGGAAGATCCCCTGGAGATGGGAAAGGCTACCCACTCCAGTATTTTGGCCTGGAAAATTTCATGGACTATATAGTCCATGGGGTCACAAAGAGTCGGACACGACTGAATGACTTTCACTTTACTATTATTAAGTGGAAAAAAATTTAAATAACCTATCCAAAGTCACATAGATTGTAAGTCTTACTCCAGAGCCTGTGCTCTTAATCATTATGCTATACCACCAATATGCATGTACAGATATGAGAAAGTGAAAGTGAAGTCGCTGAGTTGTGTCTGACTCTTTGCAATTCCATGGACTGTAGCCTACCAGGCTCTTCCATCCATGGGATTTTTCAGGCAAGATTACTGGAGTGGGTTGCAATTTCCTTCTCCAACAGATGTGAGAGTTGGATCATAAAGAAGGCTGAGTGCTGAAGAATTGATGCTTTCTAACTATGGTGATAGAAAACTCTTGAGAGTCCCTTGGACAGCAAGGAGATCAAACCAGTAAATCCTAAAGTAAATCAATCCTGAAATATTCATTGGAAGGTCTGATGCTGAAGCAGAAGCTCCAATACTTTGGTCACCTGATGCAGAGAGCTGACTCACTGGAAAAGACCCTGATGTTTGGAAAGACTAAAAGCAAAAGAAGGGGTGAGCAGAGGATGAGATGGTTAGATAGCATCACTGACTCAATGGACACAAATTTGAGAAAACTCCGGGAAATAACGGAGAACAGAAGAGCATGATGCTACAGTCCATGGGGTCACAAACAGACACAACTTAGTGACTGAACAAAAATAACAACAAATGCTGAAAACTATAAAACACTGATGAGGCAAATCAACAAAAGATCTAAATAAATGTATAGAGATACTGTGTTTATGGCATGGTAAAAATACCAATTTTCCACCAGTTGATCTGCAGATTTAATACAATTTCTACCAAAATCTCGACAAGAGTTTTTTGTAGATATAGGCAAAATTATTCTAAAATCTATGTGAAAAGACAAAGGATATACAATGGAGAACAGTTAAAGCAATTCTGACAAAGAATAAAGGGGGAGAAATCAACATACCTGATTTCAATACTTTTTATTTACCCTAGGTGGCGCTAGTGGTAAAGTGCCCAATTGCTAATACAGAAGACTTAATAGATGCGGGTTTGATCTCTGGGTTGGGAAGATTCCCTGGAGGAGGGCACAGCAACCCACTCTAGTATTCTTGCATGGAGAATCCTATGGACAGAGGAGCCTGGCCGGCAACAGTCCATAGGGTGGCAAAGAGTCAGATACGACTGAAGCAACTTATCACATATGCATAGGAATCAAGACAATAGGGTATAGATGAATGGATAGGCACATAGACCAATGGAAAAGAATCAGTTCAGTTCATTTCAGTCGTGTCTGGCTCTTTGCGACCTCATAGACTGCAGCATGCCAGGCATCCCTGTCCCTCACCAACTCCCAGAGTTTACTCAAACTCATGTCCACTGAGTCAGTGATGCCATCCAACCATCTCATCCTCTGTCGTCCCCTTCTCCCAACTTCAATCTTTCCCAGCATCAGGGTCTTTTCAAATGAGTCAGTTCTTTGCATCAGGTGGCCAAAGTATTGTAGTTTCAGCTTCAGCATCAGTCCTTCCAATGGATATTCAGGACTGATCTCCTTTATGATGGACTTGTTGGATCTCCTTGCTGTTCAAGGGATTCTCAAGAGTCTTCTCCAACACCACAGTTCAAAAGCATCAATTCTTTGGTGCTCAGCTTTCTTTATAGTCCAACTCTCACATCCATACATGACTACTGGAAAAACCATAGCTTTGACTAGATGGACTTTTGTTGGCAAGTAATGTCTTTGCTTTTTAATATGCTGTCTAGGTTGGTCGTAACTTTTCTTCCAAGGAGTAAGCTTCTTTTAATTTCATGGTTGCAGTCACCATATGCAGTGATTTTGGAGCCCAAAAGAATAAAGTCTGTCATTGTTTCCACTGTTTCCCCATCTATTTGCCATGAAGTGATGGGATTGGATGCCATGATCTTAGTTTTCTGAATGTTGAGCTTTAAGCCAACTTTTTCACTCTCCTCTTTCACTTTCATACAGAGACTCTTCAGTTCTTCTTTGCTTTCTCTCATAAGGGTGGTGTGTCATCTGCATATGTGAGGTGATTGATATCTCTCCCAGCAATCTTGATTCCAGCTTGGGCTTCATCCAGTCTAGCATTTCTCATAATGTACTCTGCATGTAAGTTAAATAAGCAGGGTGGCAATATAAAGCCCTGACATACTCCTTTACCTATTTGGTACCAGTCTGTTGTTCCATGTCCATTTCTAACTGTTGCTTCCTGACCTGCATACAGATTTCTCAAGAGGCAGGTCAGGTGGGCTGGTATTCCCATTACTTTATGAATTTTCTACAGTTTGTAGTGATTGACACAGTCAAAGGCTTTGGCATAGTCAATGAAGCAGATGTTTTTCTGGAACTCTCTTGCTTTTTCAATGATCCAGCGCATGTTGGCAATTTGATCTCTGGTTCCTCTGCCTTTTCTAAATCCAGCTTGAACATTTGGAAGTTCATAGTTCACATAATGTTGAGGCCTGGCTTGGAGAATTTTGAGCATTACTTTACTAGTGTGTGAGATGAGTGCAATTGTGCAATAGTTTGAGGATTCTTTGGCATTGCCTTTCTTTGGAATTGGAATGAAAACTTACCTTTTCCAGTCCTGTGGCCACTGCTGAGTTTTCCAAATTTTCTGGTATATTGAGTGCAGCACTTTCACAGCATCATCTTGCAGGATCTGGAATAGCTCAACCAGAATTCCATCACCTCCATTAGCTTTGTTCCAGTGATGCTTCCTAAGGCCCACTTGACTTTGCATTCCAGGATGCCTGGCTCTAGGTAAGTGATCACACCATGGTGATTATCTGGGTCGTGAAGATCTTTTTTGTATAGTTCTGTGTATTCTTGCCACCTCTTCTTAATATCTTCTGCTTCTGTTAGGTCCATACCCTTACTGTTTTTATTGTGCCCATTTTTGCATGAAATGTTCCCTTGGTAGCTCTAATTTTCTTGATGAGATCTCTAATCTTTCCCATTCTATTGTTTTGCTCTGTTTCTTTGCACTGATCACTGTGGAAGCCTTTCTTATCTCTCCTTGCTATTCTTTGGAACTGTGCATTCAAATGGGTATATATTTCCTTTTCTCCTTTGCTTTTTGCTTTTTTTCTTTTCACAGCTATTTGTAAGGCCTCCTCAGACAGCCTTTGTTTTTTTTTTACAAATTTTTTACAAAGGTACAAAAACAATTCAACATCTTTTCAACAAATGGTGCTAGAGTAATTAGATATTCATAAGCAAAAATCAAACAACAACAAGACAAAAACAAAACAAACAAAAAAGCCCAAATTAATCTCATTCTAATTGTTACACTGGGGCTTCCACAGTGGCTCAGCAGTGAAGAATCCGCCTACAATGCAGGAGATGCTGGTTCGATCCCTGAGCAGGGAAGATCCCTTGAAGGATGGCATGGCAATCCACTCCAGTATTCTTGCCTGGAGAATCCCATGGACAGAGAAGCCTGGTGGGCTACAGACCATATGGTTGCAAAGAGTTGGTCAGATATAACTGAAGCAATTGAGCACGAGAATGCATAAAAAATTAACCCCAAATGGATCATAGATTAATGTGTAAAATATAAAACTGTTGGAAGAAAACAGAAGAGAGAATTGTCAGGACTTAGGGCTTAGTGAAGAGTTCTTAGGTATGACACCAAAAACAAGACTTTTAAAAAAAGAAAAAAAAAGATACATTTATCAAAATTAGAAATTGTAGCTCTGCAAAATACCCTCTTAGGAGGATGAAATGACAAGCTGCATACTGAGAGAAAATATTCACAAACCCCTTATTTGACAAAAGAATAATATTTATAACATATAAATAACTAAATGGGCAAAAGACATGAATAGACATTTCACCAAAGAGAATATGTGGAGGGCAAATAAGCAATGAGAACATGTTCAACATCCACAGACAAGCATATTCTAAAATTTATATGGAAAGACACAACCCCTAGAATAGCTAAAACAGTCTCTTTTTTTTTTGGCCATGCCATGTGGCAAGCAGGAATTGAACACACACCCTCTGCAGTAGACTTCAGGGTCCAGTGGACCCAGAGCTAAACTAGTCTTAACGAAGAAGAATAAAGTGGGAGAATCATCCTAATGAATATTACAAGTTTACTACATGGATATATTAATCAAAACTGATTTGGGCAGAGGGACAGACACATATCAATGGAACAGAATAGAGGATCCAGAAATAGCCCCACAAAAGTATGACCAACTGATTTTTTTTACAAACATGTAAAACAACTCAATGGTGCTACAATAATTGTACATCCAGAGCAAACTTCCAGGTTGAATATAGATGTTCTGTGAGGAAGGCATGTCCAGAGAGGGCATGGAAGCTCTGTGCCTCTCCCCCCATAACTTGCCCTGTGGATCCATTCCATTTGGCTGTTCTTGAGTTGTATCTTTATAATAAACTGGTAAACAGTGTTTTCTTGGTATCTGTGAGCTATTCTAGCAAATTACTAGACCTGAGGGAGAGGTCCTGGGAACCTCCAATTTATAGCCAGTAAATCAGATGTATGGGTGGCCTGGGACTTGCAGTGACTGGCATCTGAAGTAGGGGCAGTGGGATTGAGCCCTTTAATTTATGGGATCTGATGCTAACTCCAGATGGTTGTTGTTTAGTTGCAACTCATGTTTATCTCTGAGACCCCATGAACTCCCTGGCAAGAACTGGTAGGCAATGTCAAAACAAAAAGATGGTAATGATAACCCTATATGTGAGACGGCAAAAGAGACACAGATGTATAGAACAGTCTTGTGGACTCTGTGGGAGAGGGCGAGGGTGGGATGATTTGAGAGAATAGCAATGAAACATGTATATTATCATATGTGAAACAGATCACCAGTCCAGGGTGCTCAGGGCTGGTGCACTGGGATGACCCTGAGGGATGGGATGAGGAGGGAGGGGGGTTCAGGATGGGGAACACATGCACTCCCATGGCTGATTCATGTCAATGTATGGCAAAACCAATACAATATTGTAAAGTAATTAGCCTCCAATTAAAATAAATAAATTTAAAAAATTGAATGGAGTTATTGGACGTTCAGTTGGTGTCAGAGAATCAGAGAATGGCAAAGTTTTTAGATTGGACACCAAAAGCATAATCCATAAAAAGAAACACTGATAAACTGTGTCTTGTCAAAAATTTAAAAACCTTTGCTCTGAAAAAGACCAGAGGATGGAAAAGATGAAGAGAATGAAAAGACAGGCTACTGACTGTGAACAATACTTGAAGATAACATATCTTACAAAAGACTGGTATGTAGAATATATAAAACACTCTCAAAACTCAACAGTAAAATCATTCAAACAATTCAATTAGAAAAATACTAACAGACATTTCACCAAAGAGGATACATAGATGGCAAATAAGCATATGAAAATAGTTCCCATATTATCTACCAGGGAAATGCAAATGAAAACTACAATGAGATATCACTACACATATATCAGAATAGCTAAAATAAATACTGACAATGCAAAATGCTGGTGAGGATGCAGAATAACTGGATCTCTCCTACATTGATGAAAAATGTCAAAAGTTTATATACTGAATGATTTGATCAATATAACAATTTTTGAAGTGACATAATTTTAGACATGGAGAACAGGTTAGTGGTTTACAAGGGTTAGTAGAGACAAGTGGTGAAGAGTGTGGTTATAAAAGGGCAATGCTAGGGATCACTGTGATATTGGAACCATTCAGTATTTTGACTATGGTGATGGATATACAAAGCTACACAGGTGATAAAATTGTATGAAACTTAGTACACACATATACACATACATGAATGAGTAAGACTGAGGAAATCTGACAAACACGGTTGAATTGTACCAGGGTCAAAATTTTGGTTGGTATATTATATTATACTTTAATTTTGTAAAATGTCACAACTGGTGGAAACTGAGCAAAGTACACAAGGGATCCTTTGCATCTTTTTTTTTTTTACAACTGCATGTGAATCCACAGTTATCTCGAAATATATTTCAATTAATAAATTTTTAAATGATGTTCAATGTCAATGTTTAAAAAACTGTCCAAAGCTTTTGTAAGCAAAGGAAACCATTGACAAAATGAAAAGACAACCTACTGAATGGGAGAAAACATTTGCAAATGATATGACTGATAAGAAATATCCAACATATTATATATAAACAGCTTATACAACTCAATATAAAAAAACAAATAATCCAATTTAAAAATGGGCAGAAATGATAATGTGTATAATACCAAACCCTATATATGCTGTATACCTATGACAAAATTAATTTACGATTTGGGTACAATAAGAGATTAACAACAACTAATCATAAAATAGAACAACTATAACAACATACTGTGACAAAAGTTAGGTAAATGTGGCCTCTCTCTCTCTCTCTCTTAAAATATCTTATTGAATGGAAATGCAGATATAGAGAACAGACTTGTGGTGCAGGGAGGAGAGGATAGGACAAAATGAGAAAGTAGCATTGACATATATACACTACCATGTATAAAACAGATAGCTGGTGGGAAGCTGCTTTATAACACAAGGAGCCCAGCCTGGTGCTCTCTGAAGATATAGACATGTGGGATCGGGTCGGGGAGGCTCAAGAGGGAGGGGATAATATATATGTATAATTATGGCTAATTCACATTGTTGTACAGCAGAAACCAACACAATACTGTTAAGCAATTATCTTCCAATTAAAAACACACACAAAAAAGTGGGCAGAAGAACTGAATAGACATTTTTTCAAAGAAGAAATGAAGATGGTCAACAGGCACATGAAAAGATGCTCAACATCATTAATCATCAGGGAAATTCAAATCAAAACCACGATGAGATATCACCACACACCTGTCAGAATGGCTATTATCAAAAAGCCTACAAATAACAAATGTTGGCAAGGATATGGAGAAAAGGGAACTCTTGTACACTGTGATGGGAATGTAAATTGGTACAGCCACTGTGGAAAACAGTATAGAGGTTTCTCAAAAAGCTAAAAATAGAACTATCATATGACCCAGCAATACCACTCCCCATCACTTAACTTAGAGAATATTGACTTAAACAACAAATATTTATTTTTTACAATTCTGGAGGCTGGTAAATCCAAGCTCAAACGTCAGCAGATTTGGTGTCTGGTGAGAACCTGCTTCCTGATTCACAGACAGCCATCTTCTTGTGTCCTCCCATGGCAAAAGGTGGAAAGGAGCTCTCTGAGGTTTCTTTTATAAGGGCACTAATCCCATTCATGAAGGCTCAACCCTCATGACCTAATCACCTCCCAAAGGCCTTACCTCTTAATACCATCACACTGGGATTTAGGATTTCAAGGTGTGAATTTGGGTGGGAGGGGGCACATAAATATGCAGTCCATTGTACACATCAAAAGATTCTCAACATTCATTAGGGAAATAGAAATCAAAACCACAATGAGACACCACTTCACAATCATTAAGATGGCTAGAATTAAAAACAAACAGACAATAACAAGTGCTAAGAATGACACATTGGAACCTTCATATATTGCTGGTAGCATGTAATATGGTACAACTATTTTGAAAAACAGTTTGGCAGGTCTTTAAAGGTACTGTATGACCTAGCAATTCCACTTCTGAGAGAAATGAAAATATACATCCACACAAAAATTTGTATACAAATGTTCACAGCAGCATTATTCATAGTAGCCAAAAAATGAAAACAACCCAAATATCTATCAACTGATGAATGGATAAACAAAATGTGGTATATCCACACAAAGGAATGTTATTCAGTAATAAAGAATGAAGTACTGATACATGGTATAATATGGATGAATCTTGAAAACATTCTAAGTGAAAAACGATAGTCACTGAAGAGTATATATTGTTTGATTCCATATATATGAAAGGTCTAGAATAGGCAAATTTATAGAGACAGAAAGTAAATCAGTGGCTGCTTGCAGCTGGAGGTATGGGGTGGGAATGTGGAAACAGTACAATGTTTCCTTTTGGAGGTGATGAAATGTTCTAAAATTGGATTATGAGGGTGATTTGTACAACTTGAACATACTAACAACCATTGAATTGTAAGCTTTAAATGTTGAAGTTTGTGGAAGGTGAATTATATCAATAAAGCTGTTAGAAAAGGAAAAGATCATGTAGTTAGTAAGTGGCCATGCAGGACTTCAAATCCAGCATCTGGAAAGGGGAAGGTATTCAACAAACATTTATTGAATGAATGAATGAATGAATATCCTTCACTTCCAAATTAGCAACAAGATAGAGGTTCTCTCTATCAAGTATCATTCAACATTGTTCTGAAACCTCTAGCTAATGCAATAGAAAATGAAGTAATCAGAAAAAAATTGAAAGGAAGAGAGTATATCATTGTTAATTGAATGTGACATGATATTATATCTGGAAAAACTAAGAGACCATAAAAGGCAACTATAATTCACATGAGAATGTGATAACTGGATTGGATAAGAAATAACATACAAAAAAGAAAAAAAATTAAATCAATATTTTTCCCCTATGGAAATAGAGAAATGTGCTATTTATTGTGATGATTAAATCAAGTGTAAAATATCTAAGAATGAACTTTTAAAAAAGGTTCTGAATCTATGAGAAGAAAACTACAAAATATAGTTTTAATTGTTGCTTTTGAAGTAAAATAAAATGGTTTTTAAAAATGCTAAAAAATATTAAAGAAAACAACCAAAGAAAGGAAGAGTGAGGGGATTAGCACTTTTAAATTTTAAAAGTATTCCTAAAGTCAAAACAGTTTTCTGAAAGGGAGTAGATACATATATAGAAGAAAAAATAAAGTTCAGAAATAGAACAATATACATTTGGGAATTTATGTGACAAAAGTGGCATTTAACTGAGTTTGAAAAGGGTATTCATTTAATGATTGGTGCTGTCAAATTTTCTAACCAAATGGAAAATACAAACTTGAATCTCATCTCATACTACACACCAAAATTTTCCAGTTGGATTAAAATTTAACCCTAAAACAATGAAAATTTAAATTTAAGTCATATATTTACTTAAGCACCAAATCAGGGAGAACTCACTAGGCAAAACATGATGTTTAGAACTTGTAAAGAAACAATATCTAATCAGATGACTATTTTTCTAATTATATATGAAGACATGTTTCAAAAATCAAGATATAAAGAGAGATAAATGGGAAAATTACAATAAATTACAGAAGGTCAATATCCACAAATTAGTGAGAAAGACAAACTACATAAAGGGAAAAAGAGCAAAGGATATAAAAAATTTTTAAATTCATTTCAATGGCCAATAAATATGAGATGTTCGGCCACCAGTTGTCAGGAAGATGCACATCAAAGTAAGCTACATACTGTTTTGTTTGGCCCTCAGAGCAGAAATTTAAAAAGCAGCAACAATCAGTGTGGGAGATGATTTTGGAGTGAGCCCTTTTATATGCTGCTAGTGGGAGATGTAATTTTACAAAAGTTTTGGAAAATAGTTTAATACATACCATCCACTTTCAATACATACCATCTACTTTAAGGAATATCCATTCCTGCACCTAATGATCACTCAGATGACGGTCTCTTGCTATAATTTAGAAATCAATAACAAACATTTCAACTTTGGGGGAAATCAAAATTTCCTACCTAAATAACTCAGGGATCAGAGAGAAAATCACAACAGAAATCAGAAAACATTATTAATGAACTATGGTGGAAGTGTTACATATAAAAACTTTTGACATGAAACTAAAGTGTTCTTAGAGAGAAAAATTCATGAACTTAATGCTTATACTATAAAAGAAAATTATGGACTATTAATTGAGATAAGCATTCAATTTAGGAATTAAAAAATAAGAATAAAAGAAGAAAACCTAAAGAAAAGAAATAATGAAATCAAGGGCAGAAACTAATGACACAGAAAACAAAGATATAGGAGGACCAAGAAGGTCAAAAGTAGGTTTTTGAAACAACCACATCTCAACTCTAAAACCACCAATCACTGATCCCATGAAGCAGTGTGGGGCCCATGGGCCCCGCTGTCACTATCAACAGACCCAAATAAATGTATCATTCATCTCACAGAGCTCCATTACTCACACCACAGAAACCTTGAGCATCCACCCAATAAACCCAATCATATACCTTATAGACCCTGCAACACTCATCCCACGGCCCTCATCACTCACCTCAAAAACTCTCTCTCACTCACTGAATCTCCAATCCTCACCTCACAAGCTGTCCACCATTCACTCTACAGACCACCCATTACCCTCCAAAAGATCTTCATCACTCACATCACTGAACCCCATCATTTAACTCACAGACCGCTCCATCACATACCTCAGTAATCCCCATGACACCTCACATTCCCTGCACAGGACCTCCAAGCACTAACCCCACAGAGCTCGAATCACATCTCTGACTGACATCGGATCACTCACACCACAGTCTCCATTCCTTACTCCACTTACCCCTGGTCACTCACTAAACAGACTTCCACTGCTTATCCTGCAGACCCAGTCACTTACCCCATCAGTGGCCCCCAAGGAGGCTCATCACTCACCCTACAGACTCCTCATCGCTCATCTCATCAATGCCCCCTGCTCACCTTAAAGACTCTCTACCACTGACCCCACAGATTCCCCAAAATTCAGCACACAGACTGCTTATTACTTTCCCTTCTGCCTCCATCAATCAACCCAAAACCCCTGTGTCGCTCTATGCACCTCCTCATAGACTCCAGAGAAGCCCCATTACTCACCCCACAGAGTATCATCACTGAGCAAGAAAGCCATGTCCTAACACCCCCATAATTATGTAAATGCTTTACTGGTGCTAAATCGCCGTCTCAATTAAACTCAGTCCCAGAGCCCAAAGTGTTGAAACTGCCTCTGCAGGACGCTGACGTTTCTGGACTTCACAGTGCACATGCTCAGTGTCGGCGCTGAAGCTGCCGTCCACCCCAATTACACCGGGTGCACTCACGAGGTGTCAGTGCGTGCGCGTGTCTGTGTGTGTCGGAGGAGAGGAAGGCTTTCCAATTTTCTTTAGTGACTTTGTCAGACCACTAACATGGCTGTCCTCTTGGGAGTGTCTCTCCGGGAGTCGCCATCTTGGGAGAGTGGGCATCTCTGCGGCTGCGGAACCAGCAGTCCCTCACCGGACCTGCCTCGGCGGGGTTTCCTGGGAGCCGATCCAGCCCAGCATGTCGGGCTGCGGCTCCCAGGCTCCTCCCTCCTGCGCCGCATCCTCCACCGTTACCCCAAACGTAGGCCTGGTGTCTTCCCTTCTCTGCACCCTTGGGCCCCACCCTACAGCCGTATCCCCAAGGGGCCGAGGCATCTTCACCCGTAGTAACTCCCCCTGCCCTCTCCCCTATCCTAGCTAGAAAGACACCTCCAAGCCACCAGCCAGACACTGGCGCCCCCTCCCCAGCCCCCAGCCCCCTTCTCCAGGTGCGGAAAGGCCCCTGATCTGGGCAGGCGGCTCACGGCAGCAGAGCCCCGGGCGCCGCTGCGTGCCCACCTGACGGCGCTTCTGTCCACCTGTCGGCTGGGGGCGTCGCCCGGCTCCAGCTGTCACCGACCCTGGGTATTTGCTACGGGGGAATAGTACGTGTCAAATTTAGGCCAGGAAGCGGAAGTCGCCCGCAGCGAGAGTTTAACCACTGTGGGCTCGGGGAGCTGAGGTGGTTGAGCGCCAGAAACCAAGTATCTGTGCACGGAGCAATGTTGGGGGGTGGGTGGGCTTGTGACATCAGCAATGGGACATTTCATCCATTAAAACAAGAAAAACAAAATTCGAGTACTCAGGCTTTCCTGTTTACATTTATAAGCATGAAGGCTAAAACTCTCTTCTAAAAATCCAAGGTTTCAAGGTTTTTTGTTTGTTTGTTTTTTAAGATTTATTTATTTAATATTGGACTGGGCTGGTTTTCTTCCTTGCTGCCTGCGGGTTTTCTCTAGTTGTAGCGAGTGGGCTTCTCATTGCCGTGGCTTCTCTGGGAGCCCGTGCTCTAGGCACCCGGCTTCAGTAGTTGTGGCACAGGGGCTTAGTTGCTCCTCAGCATGGAGGATCTTGGAGCCGTTTTCCACTGGATTAGCAGGTAGATTCTTAACCACTAGACCACCAGGGGAGCCCCAACTTCCAAGTTCTTATTTGATTCATTTTCATTAGTATTTGGTTTCAAGTGCTAATTTGAAACTGTTTCCCCCTTTTGACCCAAGGATAATTTAGAAATCCAGAGTCAAACTTGAAAAACTTCTCCAAGACTCAAACTTGCCTTAAGCCTCAAGTATGGGATCCAGTTTTCGACAATGTTTCATTTCTTGATTGAAAAGACTTTATTTTCCAGCTATTGGGTTTAAAATATGTGTTTATTGGTTTGAACTGGTTAGTGTGTGTGTTAGTTGTGAAATGAAAATATCTCCTGCCACATTAATAAACAAGAAATGTTGAAGGAGGAAAGAGACAGAACAGGCTCCACCTTGAAAGCAGGGCTGCATCTTGGGCAGGACTGTGGACTTTGAGCTATATGCTCAGTATCTATGGAAACAACAATACCAACTGGAAAACCAGACCCCCCACACCCCCCATGGAAGAGCCCCAGGGCTCGTACCTAGACTCTCCATCACCTAGAAGAATACTCTAATTATCTATGTAACCGATTAGAATTATAAATTCTATTATGCTTTTTGGGGTATGACCACAGGCCTATTGTTAATTGTTCACTCTTAACTACCTAGGCTTAAGGCATACGAATCATGCATTAACTTTGTATTTTTCTTTTCCTTTGTTCAGACTAGTTTCAGAGAATTTGAGGAGGTGGGTTTGAGCACGTACACTTAAGGTATATAAGGTTTTCACAAAAACTGGTCGGGGTCCTTGGCTAAGAAGAGACTCTCGCTTGGGCCCGCTGGTGTAATAAATTGTATCTGCATTGTCTTTCTGAGTGAGTTTGTTTCCAGGAACGCCAGGCTACAACAATGTCACAGCCACCAGCTATTTCTGGCCTCCAAATATGAATGATCATCCCCAAACTGCGATCCAGCGGGCGGTGCCATTCCCCATAGTGATTGCTGAGGAGCTGGGGGAATATGAGAAGCAAGGTGAACAAGGAAACAGGATTGGCCCCAAATAGCTGAAGTGCATATGAAAGGAATGAATTCAGTGAGCCCAGAGGCTTGCATCTTTCCATACATAGAAGGCTAAATTCCTTAACTTGATACCTGCTCCCTTTGTTGCAAACTTGCATATTGCCTGACTTCCCTTCCTCCCTCCTTGGAGCAGTTTTCTCCGAGCTACTGAGATGCTGTCTACCCGGCTCAGAGTCCTAAACATTCCCACCAAATAAAATAACCCTCTACTTTCAGGTTGTGACTATAGTTTTTAGTCGACATAGTGTTAGTTGCTCAGTTGTGTCTGACTCTATACGACCTCATGGCCTGTGTGGCCTGCCATGCTCCTCTGTCCATGGAATTCTCCAGGCAAGGATACTGGAATGGGTAGCCATTTCCTTCTCCAGGGGATCTTCTTGATGCAGGGATAGAGCCGGTATCTCCTGTGTCTCCTGCACTGGCAGAAAGATTCTTTACCACTAGCGCCATCAGGGAAGCCCTTGAGCTATTTAAAATGTGTATGTTATTCCTGATGATTTTCTTCTGCTTGCTCTCTGAGTTAGTGAGAGAGATCTCCCACTGTACTGGTAAGTCAGATTTTCATTGCACCAGTCAATTTTTGCTTCCTATATTTTGAAGTTATACTATTAAATGCAAGGGTATTGTGTTGAAATCGATACAGCCAAATCACTTCCCCCAAATATTTTAACATTTCCTACTCCCAACATCGCAGTATGAGTCCACCAAGGCAAATCTTTAGCACTGAATGTTGATGCTCTAATTTTTGCCAATCTGAGGGGTAATTTAATTGCTTTAACTTGCACTACCCTGACCACTTGTGAAACTGAAGCTCTTTTTCTGTTTATTGACCATTTAGATTATCTCTTTGGCAAATCTTCATATCCTTTGTTAAGTTTTCTTTGCAGTGATTTGTCTTTTTCTTATCAATTCGGAAGAGCTCTTTGTAAGCTAGAGCTACTTGTTGCATTGCAATATTTCCCCCCTAACTCATTTTGTCCTTTGCATTTTGTAGGTGTCCTTTTATGTGTGATTAGAAAAATGTATTCTTTCATCAAAAATAAGCTTTCTCGGACTTCCTTGGTCATCCAGTGGTTAAGAATCTGCCTGCAGGGGACATGGGTTCAATACCTGGTTCAGGAAGATTCCACATGCTGTGGAGCAACTAAGCTCATGCACCACAACTACTGAGCCCATGTACCTAGAGCCCATGCTTCACTAGGAGAGAAGCCACTGCAATGAGAAGCCCACATACTGCAACAAGAGTGGCCCCCACTCACCACAACTACAGAAAGCACAGCAACAAAGACCCAGTGCAGCCCAAAATAAATATTTTTTAAAAAGCTTTCTTTTCTGGCTTCTGTGTTTCCTGCCTTGCAGGGACCCCCTTCTCCATTCCAGGTACTCCTAAAAAGATAGTCTTAACATTTATTTCATTTTTGTTTTAAAATTTTCTGCTTATACTTTTAATCTAGTTGAAATTGACTCCGATGTATGGTATGAGATTAAGATCAAGCTTCATTGTTGCTGCATCAAATAGAAACAAATCCAGACTTGGATAGGGAGAGACTAGAAAGAAAGGCTATTGCAAATAGGGAGAGAATCTCCATCTCAGAAATCTGAAAGCATTTCAAAACCAAGCAGAAAAAGGCTTTTCTTTTATAGATAGGGTAAGGAGGAGGCAAGCCAAGATAAGCAGACTCTGTGGAAGAGAACCTGCACAATCAGGGAAATGACCATTGGAATCTGACAGGAGAGTGTCCACTGTGGTCAGCCAATTCTCAGGAGATGCTGAGAAAAGGGCATGTTCCACATTTTTGGGGGCTTCCTCAGGCTTGAGGGCAAGAAGAGTTCAGGAACCTGTAGGAAAGAGAGAAGCTTGGCTAAAGTTTGGCTAATCAGCATTTTGTTGTGGTTAATCAATATTTATGGGGAAAAAGAATGAGAATTTGGAGGGTCTGTGTCTGGCCATGTTGTCAACAAACAAGTGTGTCTATGAGTCCAAAGTCATACAGGGAAGGGAGGATCTTTGCCATAAGCAAAGAGCAACACAAAAGAACACCTAAGTATAAGCGAATTTCTTAACCTTCACTATTTACTAGGATCACAGGGCTCAGGTAAAATTCAACATTATCAGCTGGCACCACTTATGGAACATATTACCCCAAAGCCCCTGAATTAAATGGCATTTCTGTCATATAAGGTCACAAATACATTTAGCTTAATCTGAACTCCATCATGTCTCTGTAATCTATATAATTTCAAAAGATTTTTGTTCTCACAGATTTACTTTTTCTAGAAACTTTGAAGTTTAAAATCATTTTATAAAGTTTAAAACTGAATACTACCCCTCCTCAAAAAAACCCTCCACAAAACAAAACTATTGTAATTCTGATTGGAATTGTATTATATCAATATTATACTTCGGAAAGAGTTAATGCTTTTTATTACAACTTTGAGGAGATACCTCACATCCAAGGGCAAAGGAGAAGCCCCAGCAAGATCATAGGAGGGGCGAATTCACATTTAGAATCAAACCTCATTCCTGCCATGTACTCTCAGAGGGCTCAAACAAACCTTGAGTTCACCAGGACCCAGAGACCCCACAGAGACTGAGACAGAACTGTGTCTGAGTGTCTCCTGTGGAGGTATGGGTCAGCAGTGGACTGCTGCGGAGGCAGGGGCTCTGGGTGCAGCAGACTTGGGTATGGCATAAGCCCTCTTGGAGGAGGTCACCATTAACCTCACCATAGAGCTGCCAGAACTTACACAGGACTGGGAAATAGACGCTTGGAGGGCACAAACAGAACCTTGTGCACACCAGCATCCAGGAGAAAGGAGCAGGGACCCCACAAGAGACTGACCCAGATTTGCCTGGGAGGGTCCAGGAGTTTCCAGCTGAGGCGTGGGTCTGTAGTGGCCTGTTGCAGGGTTGGTTGCACTGAGTGTAGCAGTACAGGTGACCTTTTGAAGGAGGCCGCCATTATCTTCATTACCTCCACCATAGTTTGAAATGAAAGTGAAGTCACTCAGTCATGTGTGGCCCCCATGGACTGTAGCTCACTAGGCTCCTCTGTCCATGGGATTTTCCAGGCAAGAGTACTGGAATGGGTTGCCATTTCCTTCTCCAGAGGATATTCCCAACCAAGGAATGAAACCCGGGTCCCCCACATTATAGGCAGATGCTTTACCATCTGAGCCACCAGGGAAGTCTTAGGGGCCACCAAAGCTTGGCCCCAGGTAAATAACAGGGAGGGAATACATCTCCACCTATAAACAGAAAATTGGATTAAAGATTTACTGAGCATGGCCCTGCCCATCAGACAAGACCCAGTTTCCCCCTCAGTCAGTCTCTCCCATCAGGAAGCATCCATAAGCCTCTTATCCTTCTCCATCAGAGGGCAGACAGACTGAAACCACAATCACAGAAAACTAAGCAATTTGATCACATGGACCACAGCCTTGTCTAACTCAATGAAACTATGAGCCATGCCATGCAGAGCCACACAAGATGGACGGGTCATGGCGGAGAGTTCTGACAAAATGTGGTCCATAGGAGAAGGGAATGGCAAACCACTTCAGCATTCTTGCCTTGAGAACCCCATGAACAGTATGAAAAGGCAGAGATAGGACACTGAAAGTTGAACTCCCCAGGTGGGTAGGTGCCCAATATGCTACTGGAGATCAATGGAGAAATTAATCCAAAAAGAATGAAGAGACAGAGCCAAAGCAAAAACAAAACCGAGTTGTGGATGTGACTGGTGATAGATGCAAAGTTCAACGCTGTAAACAGCAATATTGCATAGGAAATTGGACTATTAGGTCCGTGAATCAAAGCAAATTGGAAGTGGTCAAACAGGAGATATAGCAAGAGTGAACATCGACATTTTAGGAATCCGTGAACTGAAATGGACTGGAATAGGTGAATTTAACTCAGATAACCATTATATCTACTACTGTGGGCAGGAATCCCTTAGAAGAAATGGAGTAGCCCTCATAGTCAACAAAAGAGTCCAAAATGCAGTACTTGGGTACAATCTCAAAAACAACAGAATGATCTCTGTTCATTTCCAAGGCAAATCATTCAATATCACAGTAATCCAAGTCTATACCCTGACCAGTAACACTGAAGAAGCTGAATTTGAATGGTTCTATGAAGACCTACAAGACCTTCTATAACTAACACCCCAAAAGGATGTCCTTTCATTATAAGGGACTGGAATGCAAAAGTAGGCAGTCAAGAAACACCCAGAGGAACGGGCAAATTTGGCCTTGGAGTACAGAATGAAGCAGGACAAAGGCTAACAGAGTTTTGCCAAGAGAATGCACTGGTCATAACAAACACCCTCTTCCAACAACACAATAGAAGATTCTACACATGGACATCACCAGATGGTCAACACTGAAATCAGATTGATTATATTATTTGCAGCCAATGATGAAGAAACTCTATACAGTCAGCAAAAACAAGACTGGGAGCTGACTGTGGCTCAATTCATGAACTTATTGCTGAATTCAGACTTAAGTTGAAGAAAGTAGGGAAAACCAATAGACCATTCTAGTGAATGAATGATATGACCTAAGTCAAATCCCTTACAATTATACAGTGGAAGTGACAAATAAATTCAAGGGATTAGATCTGATAGACAGAGTGCCTGAAGAACTATGGACAGAAGTTCATGACATTGTACAGGAGGCAGGGATCAAGAGCATTCCCAAGAAAGAGAAATGCCAAAAAGCAAAATGGTTGTCCATGGAGGCCTTACAAATAGCTGTGAAAAGAAGAGAAGTGAAAAGCAAAGGAGAAAAGGAAAGATATATCCATTTGAATGCAGAGTTCCAAAGAATATCAAGGAGAGATATGAAAATCTTCCTCAGTGATCAGAGCGAAGAAAACGAGGAAGACAATAAAAATAGGAATGACTAGGGATCACTTTAAGAAAATTAGAGATACCGAAGGAACATTTCATGCAAACATGGGCACAATAAAGGACAGAAATGGTATGGACCTTACAGAAGCAGAAGATATTAAGAAAATTTGGCAAGAATACACAGAAGAACTACAGAAAATAAGATCTTCATGACCCAGATAATCACAATGGTATGATCACTCAACTATAGCCAGACACCCTGGAGTGTGAAGTCAAGTGGGCCTTAGGAAGCATCATTATGAACAAAGCTAGTGGAGATGATGCAGTTCCAGTTGAGCTATTTCAAGTCCTAAAAGATGATGCTGTGAAAGTGCTGCACTCAATATACCAGCAAATTTGGAAACCTCAGCAGTGGCCACAGGACTGGAAAAGGTGAGTTTTCATTTCTATCTCAAAGAAAGGCAATGCCAAAGAATCCTCAAACTATTGCACAGTTGCACTCATCTCATGCATTAGTAAAGTAATGCTCAAAATTCTCCAAGCCAGGCTTCAACAGTACATGAACCGTGAACTTCCAGATGTTCAAGCTGGATTTAGAAAAGGCAGAGGAACCAGAGATCAAATTGCCAACAACCGTTGGATCATCGAAAAAGCAAGAGAGTTCCAGAAAACTTCTACTTCTGCTGTATTGACTATGCCAAAGCCTTTGACTGTGTGGATCACCACAAACTGTGGAAAATTCTTCAAGAGATTGGCATACCAGCCCACCTAACCTGCCTCTTGAGAAATCTGTATGCAGGTCAGGAAGCAACAGTTAGAAATGGACATAGAAAAACATACTGGTTCCAAATTAAGAAAGGAGTATGCCAGGGCTGTTTATTGTCACCCTCCTTATTTAACTTAAATGCAGAGTACATCATGAGAAATGCTGGGCTGGATGAAGCACAAGCTGGAATTAAGACTTCCAGGAGAAATATCAATCACCTCAGATATGCAGATGACACCAATCTTATGGCAAAAGCGAAGAACTAAAGAGCCTCTTAATGAAAGTGAAAGAGAGGAGAGTTAAAAAGTTGGCTTAAAACTCAACATTTAAGAAAACTAAGATCATGGCATCAGGTCCCATCATTTCATGGCAAATAGATGGGGATACAATGGAAACAGTGAAAGACTATTTGTTTGGGCTCCAAAATTACTGCAGATGGTGATTGCAGCCAGAAAATTAGAAGACGCTTATTCCTTGGAAGAAAAGTTATGACCAACCCATACAACATATTGCAAAGCAGAGACATTACTTTGCCAATGAAGATCCGTCTAGTCAAGGCTATGGTTTTTCCAGTAGTCATGTATGGATGTGAGAGTTGGACTGTAAAGAAAGCTGAGTGCCAAAAATTGATGGTTTTGAGCTGTCATGTTGGAGAAGACTCTTGAGAGTCGCTTGAACTGCAAGGAGATCCAACAAGTCCATCCTAAAGGAATCAGTCCTGAATTTTCGTTGGAAGGGCTGATGCTAAAGCTGAAACTCCAATACTTTGGCCACCTGATGCAAAGAACTGACTCATTTGAAAAGATACTGATGCTGGGAAAGATTGACGGTGGGAGGAGAAGGGAACAACAGAGAATGAGATGGTTAGATGGCATCACCGACTCAACGGACATGAGTTTGAGTCAACTCCAGGAGTTGGTGAGGGACAGGAGGCCTGGCATGCTGCAGTTCATGGGGTCACAAAGAGCCAAACATGACTGAGTGACTGAACTGAACTGATTATAGTAAGACTTTATATCTAAGGATTTGATGTGTCTCTATTTTATTATATCT
Source organism: Antilocapra americana (assembly GCA_007570785.1). Lineage (NCBI taxonomy): Eukaryota > Metazoa > Chordata > Mammalia > Artiodactyla > Antilocapridae > Antilocapra > Antilocapra americana. The sequence continues at coordinate 842,689 of ML662903.1, forward strand.
TGTATTATATGCTGCAATGATGTTTTATGGTATTCTTCTTGTAAGTCCATCATCTTTTTGGTTAAATTGATCTTGTGTGTGTGTGTGTGTGTGTGTGTGTGTGTGTGTGTGTGTGTGTGTGTATGCTCAGTCGCTTCAGTTGTATTCAACTCGTTGCAACCCCATGGACTCTATCTAGCCTGCCTGGCTCCTCTGTTCATGGGATTCTCCCCACAAGCATACTAGAGTGGGTTGCCATGCCCTCCTCCAGTGTATCATCCCAACCGAGGGATCAAACGTACATCTCCTGCATTGCAGGTTGAGTCTTTACGAACTGAGCCTCTTGGGAAGCCCAAATTGATTCTTAGATATTTGTATTAGATATTCTTATATATAATATTTGTATTGTCATTGTTAATACTTATTTTTGCTAATCCTATCTGCTAACTGCTAGTACAGTAAGAAAAGACCTATTTTTATGATTTTTTCTTATATTCAGCTCCTTACCAAAACTCCCTACCGATTCTGGTAGCTTCTTAGTAGAGTCTTTTAGGTTTTCTAATTGTATAATCATATCAAATTTAGATAATAGTATCTGCTAATTGATGTGATTAGTTATTTTTTCACTGAATTAACTGTCCAATATGGTAGCCTCTAAGCTTATGTGATTATTTAAATTTAAATTTATTGAAGCTATATAAAATTTATTAATAAAATTCAGTTTCTTAATCACCTAGACACATTTTATGTGCTCAATGGCAGCACATGGCTTGTGGCTACTGTATTAGGCAGCTCTATATATAGAACACTTCATCATTGTGGAAAGTTGTTTCAGACAGTGCTGAGATAGAACCTTCAAAATAATGTTGAGTAATAGATATGATAGAGAGCATTCCTATCCTGTTGTCACTTTTGATGGAAATTATTTTAACCATTTTACCATTTAGTATAAAGTTTTCTGGCAATTTTTGGAAAATTGGATTTGTCAATTTTAAGTAGTTTCCTTCTATTACTGTTTTTTTAGTTTTATTATTAATATAATAGCTCACGAATTGCATTATATACCTTTTTATATTAATAGTGTTACATGGCTTCTCTGAAGTGTTGGTGTAATGAAGTATGTCAATTGATTTACAAATATTAAACCATACTAGCCTTCCTGGGATCATCTTAATGGTTATGGTGTATTATTTTCTCAAGACATACCTGGATTTATTTGATATGTTGATATTTTACTTTAAAAAATAACCATATTCATGAAATATTGTGCCTAGTTATCTTCTTTTTCAAGCAATGTATTTCAGCTTTGGTATTAAAATTATTCTTTTATAAAATAAACTGGGAAACTTCCATCTTTCTCTTTGAACTGGATTCTATAGACCCATTTAGTCCTGATTTATTTTAGAAAGTGTTTCTTAATTTCCAACTGATTAAAATATTTCGATAACATTTGAATTTATTTCTGTTTTTGTTGGCTTTTATCAGAGAATGTGATCTGCCAAAGTCCCACTTTAAAAAACTGTGTCAGTCATTTCTCTGAGGCAAAATTAGACAATTGAATGTTTTTTAATGTTGTAAGGACATAAGAGTAGAGATTATATAGTCTGCTAGTAAGATTCAAAATTCTTTTATGTCTTTTAAATGTGGCTTATTGATTACAATTTTCATATCTTTTCTACTTTCAATTGTTTTTGTTAGCTTGATCTATCATATTCTGAAAGAGGTATAACCTCCCACTATAAATTATGAATTTAGAATTTTGTTCATTTTCTATGAATTTTTGCTGGTGTTATTGGTATTAGTGTAAATATTTATACACATTATTAAATATATCTTCATCTAATGTATGCTTTGTTATTACACAATGTCTCTTTCTAAATATCTGTTGAAGCTTTTGGCCTTTGCGTTTAACCTGATAATTGTATCATCAGGCCTCCTTTATTCTGCTTGCATTTACCTGATGTATCTTTACTAGTGTTTAGTTTTGCCTCTGTGTGAAACATGCTTTTAGGAAACAGTGCACAACTTTTGTTTTTTAAACCCATTTCACATAGGAAAACATGAAAATATGCTGATTTTGTCTTCCATCAGACTCTTTCCCTTCTTCTACTTTCTTGTTGACACTCTTTTTCAATTTCATTTGCTGTCTCTGTGTCAAGCTCCTATTCATTCTCCTTCTCCCTATCTTTGTAATTTGGAAATTTGATTTTGCTTATCAGTTCTGCTGGTGATTACCCTTCCATTATTTATAAACATGATTCAAATTTTCTCTATTGGTCCATGAAACACACACACACACACACACACACACACACACACACACACACTTTCATTTATTCCTAATTTCTCAGAAGAAGGTATCATTTAGAGATTTTTACTTCTTCATTTGACCCTCACCCAAAATTTCTGTTCTTTACTGAGATAATTTTAAAAAATGAGAATTGAAGCTGGGAACATGGTGGCAGCAGAGCAGTTTTTAAATCTCTTTTCATGCCAAGATGCAAACAGACAGAGCAATCACATAGCAACACCAAAACCCATAGACAATATTTACAGTGAAACTAGGGGACACGGTATCTCCAGCATGGTAGATTTTCTGCAGATATGACTGCCAACAATACTTCTATCTCAGGGCTTGCCACTCCTATTCAGATGTGGAGCGTATTTTTTTCATTCTTTGCGTCTGGGCTGGGCTTATTTTCTGTTTCACCAATAAAATGAAGTAGAAGTGACATTCTGGGGCTTCTGAGCCTAGGTGTTAAGAGGACTTGAACTTCTGCTTTAATGTGAAGGGACCCTAGACACCCTGTAAAAAAAAAATCTTTCTATCTTTCTGAAAAAAAAAAGACCAAGACACCATTTTTAAAATGAGTCCATGTGCATGACAACTGAGGTACAACTGACAACTAGCACTAAGGTCCCAATCATGTAATGACAGCACCTTGGATCCTCCAACCCCATTCCAGTTGCCTCAGACATTATATGGGGAAGAAATGGAGCCATCTCCACTGAGTCCTGCCCAAATTTTTGATCCATAGAATTGTGAACAATAAAATGGTTATTATTTTAAGCCACTAAGTTTTGGTGCAGTTTATTTCCACAGCAATAAATAGTCAAAATACCCATGAATCTCAAAATATGTGAGGGTGAAGACAACTCACCAATAGCCACAAGAATTGTATAATATAGTTATCTGTATAGGAAAAAGCAGGGAGAAATAGGGGCATTTGACAGACCTGAGGATAGGAGAATGCCAAAACAGTCAACAGGGGTGGCATGCCAACTTGAAATTGGCAGCTGAAACTGAGAGATGTTTTACTTCATCTAGTACCAAGTGAATGTAAGGGGTCTGCAGTAAGATCTGAGGGAGCTGTGAACTCTTAAGACTGACTGTGCTTGGGAGTCACCAAGAGTACCCTCCAATTCAATGATTCACCAGTAGAACTCAGAGAATTTAGCAAAACAGTTATACTCATTGTTAAGGTTTATTGAAACAAAAGGATAGAGATTTAAATCAGCAATGGAAAAGATCACATGAGGCAGAGAGACCATGCGCAAGCTTCCAGTTCTCCTCTCCAGCAGAGTCATCTAGCCCAGTGCTTAATTCTCCCAACAAGATTTGGGGTAACACAGAAGCTCATATTGTCAACCAAGGAAGCTCATTTGAACTCTGGTCAGAATTTTTATTTGGAGTTGGTTATGTGGGCAGAGCTGGCCTTAGTTACTAAGTCCCTCCAAAGTTCAAGCTGATTCTGGATGGCCCAAGACCTCCACCATAAATTACAGCTTTAAAATAAACTATATGGCATGGCTCATGGATTCAGGCAAACAAAAATACTCTTGACAGGCTATTCCAAGGGCTTTGAGGTTGTCTACCAGGAGCTGGGCAAAGGTCAAATCTTTCCTTGGAATGTGCAAGGTTTGGACAACCCAGACCTGCTGAGTTAATCCTTCATTGTACACCAGTCCACTAGGGTTCTCTTCCAGAACAAGGTTCTACACTGAGGAGAATGTTCTGGGGGTAAAATCAAAATTGAGCAGGTTAGGACAACGGAGAGTAGGTGTATTCATTTCCTATAGCTGCTGTAGCAAATTACCTCAAACTTGGTGGTTTAAAGCAGCAGTAATTTATTCTCTCACAGTTCTAGAGGCAAGTAGTCTGAAATCAGTATCACTGGGCCAAAATCAAGGTCTCAGCAGGGTCCAGCTCCATCCAGGTTGCCAGCATTCCTCACTTATTCTGAGCCCTCACCAGCAGTGTTTTCAGCATCTCTGTTTCTACTAGAAGTATATTTTAGGCAATCTAGGCTTTTTCTGTCATGTTCCTTAAGATTCTTCCAGCCTCTGCTTATTATCCAACTATCCTATTGCAAAGCCACTTCAACATTTTTTAGATATTTGTTATAGCAACACCCCACTTCAAGTACCAAACTCTGCATTAGTTTCCTATTGCTAATGGAACAAATCACCACAAACTTAGTGGCTTAAAATAACATAAATGTATTCTCTCACAGTTTTGGAAGCCAGAAGTTCCAAATCAGTATCTCTTGGCCAAGACCAAGGTGTCGGCAGAGTCATGCTCCCTCTGGAAGCTTTAAGGGAGAATTTGTTCCTTGCTTTTTCCAGCTCCTAATGGCTGCTGGCATTCCTTGGCTTGTGGCCACATCACTCCAAACTCTGCCTCTGTAGTCATATATCCTTTTCCTCTTTGATTTGTGTGATCTTCCTTTGCTTCTCTCTTATAAAGATACTTGTCAAAGGGCCCACCTGGAGAACTCTGGATAATCTCATTTCAAAATCTTTAATCACCTTTGCAAAATACTTTTTCCTGTTATATAGTAACATTCCTAGGTTTCAGGGATTCAGACATGGCTTTTTTTAAGGAGCCATTATTTAGTCTACATCAGTAAGAAAAGAGAAGGTCCAGGTAAAAGTAGGGGAATAGAGTTAAATCTCTTAAGAAATAACTTGCCATATTCTAGCACTATGAAAAAACAGAAGAGGGAGCTCTGACATTTGAGAAGCTACTCTGAACCTCTGCCTCCTTCCAAAAGTTAAGGAAAGCTAATTTCATATAAAGAAGAGAAAAAAATGTACAGAAGGCAAAAAAAAATGTACAGAAAGCAAGTCCCATACAATGTGCTATAAAATAAAAGAATAAGGAAGCAGAATATCAACCATAGAGACAATGAAAGCATGATTGAAACTTATGCTTATAGAATACATCAAAGTTATAGCCAGCTTTTGTTTTGTTTTGGTGTTTTTTGGCCACACCACTTCTGAGCTCCAATCAGGGATTGAACTTCAGGGCCCTTGGCAGTGAGAGCATGGAGTCCTAACCACTGGACCACCAGAAACTTCCCGAGGCAGCTATTTTGAACAAGCTAAAATACATTAAGAAAATGGTACAAGGCAATAAAAGACTAACACAAGCAAGTACTAGAAAAATTCAGCAATAACTTGCATGTTGGGAAATATTGGGGAAAAAAGAAAAAGTAATTTCAGAATAGAAGATTAAACTATAAGGAGCACAAAGCAAATAAACACAATACATGATTGCTTAAGGGAAATAGAAGGCAAAAAGGAGGAACGTTTAGAAATATTTTATTTCTTTGACTGCATTGGGTCTTAGTTGAGTCGCAAGGGCTTCGCAGCCTGTGGGATCCAGTCAGAGATTGAATGTATTTCCCCTGAACTGCAAGGTGGATTCTTAACCACTGGGCTACCAGGGAAGCCCTGGAACATATTTCTTTAAGAAAAAAGAAAGAAAGAAAGAAAAAGATTTGAGGACAAATGATCAGTATTAAAGGTAGAAAAAGAATGTCCAACTCATACTTCATAGAAGTCCCTGAAAAAGAAAACCAGATGGAGGGAACAAAACAAATATTAAAAGTTATAGCTCCAAATAACTTCCTAGAATAATTTTAAAAGATTAAAACAGCATATTAAGAGAGAACACCTGACTTCCTTCTGCTTCTGGCCAAGATGGAGTAACAGGGACCAGATTTACCCTCCAATCTGAAACAACTAAAATAATGATAAAAAAATATATATGAAACAATAGATGGGAAAGTAGAAGCAGTGACACATTTTATTTTCTTGGACTCCAAAATCACTGTTGATGGTGACTGCAGCCATGAAATTAAAAGAGACTTGCTCTTTGGAAGGAAAGCCATGACAAACCTAGGCAGCATATTAAAAAGCAAAGACATTGCCAACAAAGGTCTGTATAGTCAAAGTTATGTTTTTTCCAGTAGTCATGCATGGATGTGAGAACTGGACCATAAAGAAGGCTGAGCACTGAAGGATTGATGCTTCAAATTGTGATGTTGGAGAACCCTCCTGAGAGTCCCTTGGACTGTAAGTAGATCAAAACAGTCAATCCTAAAGGAAATCAACCCTAAATATTCATTGGAAGGACTCATGCTAAAGCTGAAGCTCCAATACTTTGGCCACCTGATGCGAAAAACTGACTCATTGGAAAAGACCCTGATGCTGGGAAAGATTGAAGGCAGGAGGAGAAGGCAGGTGGCAGAGGATGAGATGTTTAGCTAGCATCACTGACTCAATGGACATGGATCTGAGCAAACTCCGGGAGGTAGTGAAGGACAGGGAAGCTTAGCGTGCTGCAATCCATGGGATTGCAAACAGACAGATACAACTTAGTGACTGAACATCAACAATATGAAACAATGGTCTTCAAGCTGGACATCTGGCAATGAAGAATAGTGATCCTTGAGGAAGGGGAAACAAATGAAATGAGTCGTACAGATGTCTCAGCCTGGATAGAGTTTCCTGTCATGGCACTGACAATGGAAAATTCAGGCGAAGCCTAGTACTCTCTTTGAGTTAAGGAGATGGAGTCCAAGGAGACTAAGGAAGCTAGAGTTCACAGGTTAGGGTGCTGAAGAGAAAAGAGATATGTAGAAATGGAAAGAACTCCAGAGATCTGCAGAGGGTCCTGCTTGAGTCTTTGGTTGAGTACTCCTCAGTTCATGCAAGTGATGAAACAACACACATTTGGGTAAAGAACCACCAGAAAGGATTAAAGAGAATTATCCTTAGAGTTCAAAGAAGACTGGAATAGTTCCTAATCTCATCAGATAGAGTAGAAAACTTCATAATCCACAGGGAATCATGACTGAGAGACTAGCACCTGCCCTTGATATGCTGCTCTGGCCCTGCCTGCATGCATGTGTGCTAAGTCACTCAGTCGTGTCCAACTCTTCTGACCCCATGGACTGTAGCCCACCAGGTTCCTCTGTCCGTGGAATTCTTCAGGCAAGAATATTGGAGTGGGTAGCCTTTCCTTCTCCAGGGGATCATCATGACCGACGGATGGAACCCAGGTCTCTTGCAGGGTTTTTTTTTGTTTTTGTTTTTTTCTACCACTAGCACTATCTGGGAAGCCCTCTGGGCCTGTTTAATAATGCCTAAAAGCAAGATCTGAAAAAATCCAACTTGCCCCAATAAATTAACTGTTATTATCCCAGAATAAATATTTTATTTATAAGAATACAAAAATATCCATCCCCAAGCAAGGTAAAATTCACAATGTCTTTCATCTCCTAAAAAAATAACCAGGCATGGAGAATTCCCTGGTGGTCCACTGATTAGGGCTCCACACTCCCACTGCAGGGCGCATGGGTTTGATTCCTGGTCAGGGAACGAAGATCTCCAATGCCATGTGGCCAAAAATAAATAAATAAATAAATACAAAGTATTAAAAAAAATAATGAGACATGCAATGAAGCAGGAAAACATAGGACACAAAATTTGAAGAAAAATAAACTGACCAGATTGATCCAAAAATGACATAGATTATGAATCAAAAGTGAAGAACATTAAAACAGTCATTATAACTCTATTACAAATGTTCAAAAGCCTAGATTATGCATATTAAGTATAGACATGGAATTTTTTAAAAATCATGGTCTGGTGGGATTTATTCTAAGAATGCAAGATCAGTTACATATTCAAAGTTCAATGAATATAATTCACCATATTAACAGAATAAAGAATGAAAACCATGATCATATCAATAGATATATTTAAAAACAATTTTACAAAATCACACATTTATGATATAAAACCACCCAGTAAACTAAAAATGATGAAAGCTCGCTTAACTTGCTAATGGGCATCCACAGAAAAATTTATTCTTAATGTGATACTTAGTGGTGAATGCTTTCCTCCTAAGGTTGGCAAATGTGTAAGAATGCCCATTCTCAATGCTTTTATGGAAGCTTTTCTTATATATATACAAGATGAGGAGCTGACTGTGGCTCAGATCATGAACTCCTTGCCAAATTCAGACTTAAACTGAAGTAGGGAAAACCACTACACCATTCAGGTATGATGTAAATCAAATCCCTTATGATTATACAGTGGAAGTGACAAATAGATTCAAGGAATTAGATCTTATAGAGTGCCTGAAGAACTATGGAGAGAGGTTCATGACATACAGTGATCAAGGAGGCAGTGATCAAGACCATCCCCAAGAAAAAGAAATGCAAAAGGCAAAATGGTTGTCTGAGGAGGCCTTATAAATAGCTGGGAAGAGAAGAGAAGCTAAAGGCAAAGGAGAAAAGAAAAGATACACCCATCTGAATGCAGAGTTTCAAAGAATAGCAAGGAGAGATAAGAAAGCCTTCCTCAGTGACCACTGCAAAGAAATAGAGGAAAACAATGGAATGGGAGAGACTAGAGATCTCTTCAAGAAAATCAGAGATATGAAAGGAACATTTCATGCAAAACTGGGTACAATAAAGGACAGAAATGGTATGGACCTAACAGAAGCAGAAGATATTAAGAAAAGGTGGCAAGAACTATACAAAAAAGATCTTCACGACTTGGATAACCACAATGGTGTTATCATTCACCTAGAGCCAGATATCCTGGAGCCCAAAGTCAAGTGGGCCTTAGGAAGCATCACTACAAACAAAGCTAGTGGAGGTGATCGAATTCCAGTTGAGCAATTCCAGATCCTAAAAGATGATGCTGTGAAAGTGCTGCACTCAATATGCCAGCAAATTTGGAAATCTCAGCAGTGGCCACAGGACTGGAAAAGGTCAGTTTTCATTCCAATCCCAGAGAAAGGCAATGCCAAAGAATGCTCAAACTACCACACAATTGCACTCATCTCACACGCCAGCAAAGTAATGCTCAAAACTCTCCAGGCTAGGCTTCAACAGTCCATGAACCGAGAACTTCCAGATGTTCAAGCTGGATTTAGAAAAGGCAGAGGAACCAGAGATCAAATTGCCAACATATCCGGGCTCATAGAAAAAGCAAGAGAGTTTCAGAAAAGACATCTACTTCTGCTGTATTGACTATGCCAAAGCCTTTGACTGTGTGGATCACCACAAACTGTGGAAAACTCTTAAAGAGATGGGAATACCAGACCACGTTACCTGCGTCCTGAGAAATCTGTATGCAGGTCAAGAAGCAACAGTTAGAACTGGACATGGAACAAAAACTGGACTGGTTCCAAATTGGGAAAGAGTATGTCAAGGCTGTATATTGTCACCCTGCTTATTTAACTTATATGCAGAGTATATCATGCAAAATGCTGGGCTGGTGAAACACAGCTGGAATCAAGATTGCTGGGAGAAATATCAATAACCTTAGATATGCAGATGACACCACCCTTATGGCAGAAAGCAAAGAACTAAAGAGCCTCTTGATGAAAGTGAAAGAGGAGAGTGAAAAAGCTGGCTTAAAACTCAACATTCAAAAAATGAAGATCATGGTATCTGATCCCATCACTTCATGGCAAATAGATGGAGAAACAATGGAAACAGTGAGAGACTTTATTTTTGAGGGCTCCAAAATCACTGCAGATGGTGACTGCAGCCATGGAATTAAAAGATGATTGCTCCTTGGTAAAAGCTGTGACCAATCTAGACAGCATATGAAAAAGCAGAGACATTATTTTGCCAACAAAGCTCCATCTAGTCAAAGCTATGTTTTTACCAGTAGTCATGTATGGATGTGAGAGCTGGACCATAAGGAAAGCTGAGCACAGAAGAATTGATGCTTTTGAACTATAGTGTTGGAGAAGACTCTTGAGAGTCCCTTGGACTGCAAGGAGATGAAACCAGTCAATGCTAAAGGAAATCAGTCCTGAATATTCATTGGGAGGACTGATGCCGAAGCTGAAGCTCCATACTTTGGCCACCTGATGCGAAGAACTGACTCATTGGAAAAGACCCTGATGCTGGGAAAGACTGAAGGCAGGAGGAAAAGGGGCTGACAGAGGATGAGATGGTTGGATGGCATCACGGACTTGATGGACATGAATTTGAGCAAGTTCCGGGAGTTGGTAATGGACAGGGAAGCCTGGTGTGCTGCAGTCCACGGGGTTGCAAAGAGTTGGACACAACTGAGTGACTGCACTGAACTGAATAGATACGTAGTTGGTGTCTCTGGGAGGTGGGAGCTACAGAAATAATATTTGAATCAATAACATGTACCTGAGAATATCCACCCAGAATGACCACTACTAAGTCATAGTCTCATAAACTATTTAAAGATAAAGATATTTGTAACATCTAGACAAAAATAGCAAGTGACTTATGAGGGTAAGAAAATTCAATAGTCATCAGACTTTACTAGCAACTCTTTATGCCAGAATAAAGTAGAGCAACATTTAAGCTAGAACAAGAAAAGAAGATATGATCCAAGAATTTATACCAAGAACAATTGTCTTTCAACCATAATGGACATGGACAGAATGTTATTGACATGCAAGAGCTCAAGGAATATTGTCCTTATATGTCCTTCATAAGGAATCTATTAAAGAACAAGCTTTGGAAAACCAAAATCATTAGAGTCTTTAACCCAAAGACAGGCGGTAAGCACTGAACTAAGAATTAAGTCCAAATAGCATTTCAAAGGGAGAGTTTAGAATGTAATGACTTGGGCAATACAACATTTTTCTCATGAAAAATATGAGAGAGAATGGGGATACCATATTTAAAATGTTTAACTATTCTTGGTAATTATATCAGTGGTGGAGATATTATTGGTGGTATTATTGTTATCCTGAGACTGAATAACGTGTGTGCTCAGAGAGGGGTTAACATGGCAAGCCTGAAACTGCTCTCCCTTGAAAAAACTGCTCACAATATTTGCCCTTGGCTGGAGTCTAGGAACTTGGATTTCAAGAAAGTTCCCACTATTCCCTAACTGAAAACTGTGGCCCACTATGCCTATACTTTTTGTGCAAACAGTGTGGTTTATGCCAAAGTTCTGCTTTCCTTCTGGGAATCTGGAATTTCGGTACATACTCAGCTGAGGGTGTCTGGTGACTAAGTCCCAGGAAAGATCTTGTGCGGTGAGTCTGTAATTGGCTTAGCTGGGCAGAACTATCATGCACGGAAATACTGCTGTGTTTTTGTTGCTGAGGGAACAGTAAGCTCTATGTGACCCCTTGTGGGAGAGAGATAGCATAAGGAAATCTGGGCAGGGCATCCTCCTGTGTTTTTCTCCTTTACTGATTCTACCACATATCTATTTACTGTTGTAAACCTTAGCTGCAAACACAATTATATCCCCGGTGGTATGAGTACTTGCAGTGAATCACCGGATGTGGTGGCAATAGTGGCAGTAGGGGCTCAATAGAAAGACACTGACTCACTGAAATATGGCTGCAGCATAACTCAGGAAGAAGAAAGAAGAAGGGGGGTGGTGGTGGGTGGTGACAAAATCCTGGTGACTGGATGGTTATGGGGTTACTTACAGCAACTGAGTTGCCATTTCTTGTGAGAGGCAAATTCCCGCTGGAACTTGAAAAAATGGTAAATTCAACCCTAGGAGTTGCCTTGCTCCATCCTCTGGCTCTTCTTGGCTGGGCTAGCTAAAAGGAGGAAAAGAGCAACTCAGCTGATGGCTCTGGTTTTTGTTTTATCCTCCAAGTTGGAGGAGAAAGGACCCAAATATTCTCCCCAAATGAGCTTCATATGAACTAAAGACAATACAAGTGAGTTTGTAGCTGCTTTCTCCTCCAGGTAGGAGGGGAAGGGTCCCCAAATTCCTGAAGGCTTTTGGTGGACCAAAAATATTAAAAGGTTGTGTTGCTCTCTCCTCCAAGTGGGAGGGAAATAGTTAAACCAGGTCCCAGGACTGGAGTAAGGCTTTAGATAAGCCAGAAGGGGAAAAATGAGTGAAGTAAACAACAACAAGCTACTCTGGTTTTTCTTCAGCTTAGCAGCTGCCTTAGCTCCACTACAGCCCCACCTTAAGTTGCAGCCTGGATCTCTAGGCAGCTGTTAATATTAACCCCATAAATGCTGATTTTTATAGCTAGGGGTTTGAGGGAAAAAAGGGAGATTTGTGTGTTTATATGATCAGATCATTTCCTTTGCCTACCTTTTAAAATATTGAGGTACAGTTGATTCACAATATTATGTTATTTCAGGTATACAACATAGTGATTCAAAACTTTTATAGATTATACTTCATTTAGTTATTATAAGATATTGGCTGTATTTCCTGTGCTGTATAATATGTCTTTGTAGCTTATTTTATACATAGTAATTTGTGCCTCTTAATCCCCTATTCCTATCTTGCCCTCCTTCCTTCTCCCCGCTGGTGGCCACGAGTTGTTTGTTCTCTGTGAATCTTTTTCTTTTTTGTTATATTTACTAGTTTGTTTTATTCTTTAGATTCCACATATAAGTGATAACATACAATATTTGTCTCTTTTTTTTGGTCTGACTTATTTTATTAAGCATAATACATTCCAGGTCCAAGTGAAGAATTTTTAAAAGACTTTGTATTTAAAAAAAAACGACTTTGTATTTATGTCTATAACATCCAGGCATATGAAAAAAGGTTACATAAAATGCTATATGCCTTATTCATCAGTGCTAGACAGATCATCCTGATAGGGAAAGCTGCAAAGGAAAAAAAAAGTGTTTGTGGATCATAGTTCCCTTGTTTTTTTGTGATTACAATTTAAACTATTTCAGTATTGTAAACAGAACAAGACCCCATAATGAATGCGTTTTCCCTATTTAGAACCTCTGGAAAGACACAGACAACATGAAAATAGAGGCAATCTCCATATGGAAAGAGAGTACTTTTGGAGATTTGAAATCCAGCTTTTAGTTTGCTAGTGTACTCTTGTTGAAATGAACTGCCTGGCTTGGAGAGACTGCTGGTTTTCTAGCCCAATATACATATTTTTGAGTGAGTCTGTTTGTACTCTAAAACTGACAAGATAAAAAGAGCTTTTAGAAATAATAGAAATGAATCTATATACAAAATGGGTACAGACTCACAGACACAGAAAACAACTTATGATTACCAAACGGTGGGAGGGATAAATAAGGAATCTGAGACTCCTGCTGCCGCTGCTAAGTCGCTTCAGTCGTGTCCGACTCTGCGACCCCAGAGACGGCAGCCCACCAGGCTCCCCCGTTCCTGGAATTCTCCAGGCAAGAACACTGGAGTGGGTTGCCATTTCCTTCTCCAGTGCGTGCAAGTGAAGAGGGAAAGTGAAGTCGCCCAGTCGTGTCCAACTCTTATCGACCCCATGGACTGCAGCCTACCAGGCTCCTCCGTCCATGGGATTTTCCAGGCAAGAGTACTGGAGTGGGTTGCCATTGCCTTCTCCAAATATGAGATTAGGAGATACAAATTACTATACATAAAATAGATAAGCAACAAAGACGTACTATACAGCATGGGGAACTATAATATCTTAAAATAACCTAAAATGGAAAATAATCTGAAAAATCTATTTTTATATATGGGCTTCCCTGGTGGCTCAGACAGTAAAGGATCTGCCTGCAATGCAGGAGACCTCGGATTGATCCCTGGATCAAGAAGATTCCCTGGAGAAGGGAATGGCAACCCACTCCAGTATTCTTGCCTGGAGAATTTCATGGACAGAGGAGCCTGGTGGGCTAACAGTCAATGGGGTCGCAAAGAGTGGGATACAACTGAGCGACTAACACACACACACACACACACACACACACACAACTGAATCACTTTGCTGTAAACCTGAAGCTAACACAATAGTGTAAATCAACTGTACTTCAATAAAAAAGAAGGGCTTTTAGGAAACCCTTGCTTGTCACTTGGACTGAGAACACAGTTGTCTAGCCCTTCCTGCTCATGGCTTTGCTGCTACCGAAGAAAAGCTGCTGGCTTTAAAAAATCCTGGATTCACAGATCCTAATGGCCTGGGCCTGACTAAGCTGAAACCTGAAACTGTCTTCTGCAGCTGTCTCAGCCTCACTGTGAGCTGTGCTGAACTGAAAGTGCATCTCAAAGAACAGAACTCAGATTCTAAAACAGTTGCTTATTTCAGACAGCCTATGCGGGGCCATAAACTACGAAAATATGGATGCTGACTGAATATGATATTTGATCATCATACACATGCTGAGGGGAAAGGGCTTGTTCTCTGAAACTGAGCTGCTAATAGGCTCTATATCAATGGTACAGAGACTAAGTGAGTAAGTGAAAGTTGCTCAGTTGTGTCTGACTCTTTGTGTTCCCCATGGACTGTAGTTCATGGAATTCTCCAGGCCAGAATACTGGAGTGGGTAGCCTTACCCTTCTCTAGGGGATCTTCCCAACCCAGGGATAGAACCCAGGTCTCCCACATTGCAGGTGGATTCTTTACCAGCTGAGCCATCAGGGAAGCCCAGGAATATTGGAGTGGGTAGCCTATCTCTTCTTCAGCAGATCTTCCCAACCCAGGAATCAAACCTGGTCTCCTGCATTGCAGGCGGATTCTTTACCAACTGAGCTATCAGGGAAGCCTAACGGAGACTAACTGTGGGGCTAATTTGTGGATACTGTTGAAGGCTGTAAGGACATCACAGGGAGTGTGGCTTCTCTCCCCTCAACTCCATGCAGATGGGACTTATGATTTCCTGCCAGTGGTGTCTCACGGCTGTTGAGTTCCTCTGTTCCATTTTCCAAAAGATTTGTAGTTTTTACCAGTGAATTGACAGTCTGACTCTACTTCTCTCATCTCTCTCCTGCTACACACACTTGTAACAAGGCTTTTGATTATTAAATACAGCTGCTACCAGAAAGTGATTGCTTTTTTCTCCCCTAGGTTACTCACTGGGGAGATGATCAAGGTTAAAGGAATGGGAGATTATGTGACCCCATTTTGAAAAATGATTGAAAGTTGAGGGTTCTTCCTGACCAATTCCTGAACGTGATGTGTCTTTCTGGTGAAATTGTATAAAAATATTTCCCTGGGAAAATGGGTTTCCTTCTTTCATAGAGCCCTTCCAGACAAAAGGTCTGGAGGAGGGTGATTGGGAAATGTCAGGCTATGATTACTGAATGAGACACTCTGATGTTGTAACCCTGGAGAAAAACAAGCTGGGGAGTAGAGAGGGCCTTAACATGCATCTTTTTCTGAACTGCTCCTGGAAACTTTCCCTTCTTCTTGAACACAGATGTCCTGTGGTGTTTGCTTTCCAAGCTGCTGTGAGCACTTTGAATGCAAACTGTCTGCTGAGGCACCTGTCACACCTGGCAGAGCTCAGACTATAGGACCACAGGGGTGGCCCCAGCTCCCTTCACTTTGTCTGCAGAGCACTTCCAGCTGTAGTCCACAGGAGGAATGAACAGGACAAACCAAATGGTGGAAACCAGTTGCCTTCAGGCAGTCCCTCTAAAACCAAGGACTAGACTGGATTATTTGGATTGGACTGGGTGGGAGGCCCCAAGATGGGAGGCTGCACTGGGAAACCTGTTAGCTCATTCTTACTAATGTCTGTCCTGAGACCAAGACCTCAGATGAATTATTCAAATTGGACGGGGAGTCCTAGAGGGGCAGGTCCCTGGGTAGGAGGCCACATGGGAGCCCTGGGGAGCGGTCCTGCCTGTCCAATGTATGTCCTGCTTGGTGCACCCTAACAATTGTGAGCTTTGTTTCCAGAGGTGTCACGTGACTCTCTGTGACTGCAGTTTCTGTGCATGTGCCCTGAATATCCCCTGCCCTCAGCCTGGAAGACTTTCAGCTGAGCTTCTGCTTATTGAGCACTTGGTGTGCCTGAATGGATGCCATGAGTCAGGCAAAAGAGTTCATATGGAAATTTAAGGAGGGAGCCACCTGGCTTTCTAAGACAGAGCTTTGTGGTCAGTGGGATTTATTTTATCTGGTGAAATCTAAAGCCTCTAGAAGGTATAAGTGAGGTTATACTGGAGGTTGGTCTCACCCTGCAGCATGGGGTCCTACTGATAATTTTTGTTGTAAAGTTGTCTTGGCCAAGGGCCAAGGGGTGTACTAGCCAGAAAGGGATTAACAGAGCAGGCCTGAGACTGGTATCTTTCAAAAGGCCTGCTGGTAAGGTTAGCCCTTGGCTGGGAACTTGCATTTTGGGGAGCATTTCCATTATTGCTGAATTGATAATAGCTCACTTGCCCAGGTTATACAAACAACATGGTTTATATTATCTGTTTTCCTGCTAAGACTCTGGCATTTTGGTACGTGCTAGGCAGAGAGTGCCTAGTGACAGCCCCCAATAGAAACCTTGGGTACTGAGTCTCTAATGGCTTTATGTTGCTGTGTTTTCACAGCGAGCTCTACAGGACCCATTGTGGGAGGAAAACAGTGTAAGGAAGCCTGCTCCATGGCATTCTTAGACTCTGCCTGTGTCTTTTCCCCTTGCCCATTCATTCTCTCACATATCCTTGTGCTTTAATAAAGCTTAACTGTAAATACAATTATATGCTCGATCCTGTCAGTCTTTCTAGCAAGTTATCAAATGTAAGGTGATCCTGGGAACCCTTAACACAGTGGGGTAGAGTGCATGAATAATTATGAGATATTCTAATTCTATCATCCTCTATATCTTTGAGAATCTATATTTTTGGTGTAGAAGAAAGGAAAGACAAATACAATAGAAAAGATTTAGTAAAAACAAAACAAAAAAACCCACTAAGAAACCAACCTATATTTTTGAATTTGAATTACAAGTATTGGTATGAACTCAGAAGATGGTTTATTTGAAAAAAAAAAGAATGTCTGTGTGTTTGTGTGTATGCATTTTCTAGCATCTGTTGGCTGATGAGGCCTAGAAACAGTGACCAACTCAGTAGTAATGAGCAATCCTGGCATTCAGATTGTGGCCTTGAAATACCATTTCCCATGAAAAGAAACCAGAATTTCTCAGAGAGATGATTGGGACTGAAAATGTACAAGATTAATCTGGAATCTTGTCATCAATGGTGAGGAAATGTTCAAGGTCTCCTAGGGTCATGGTCTCAGATGAGACAATCTGAGAAGATTCTAGTTGCAATTTGACTGAAACCCATCTAATATGCTTAAGTGAGTGAGTTCCAAATGATCTTTAATAAAGTAGTAACCTTTGGAGGATGATAGGGAACCAAACCATTCTCTTGAAAACTGATAAATAAAAGAAAAAGAATAAAGCATGTGCCCTGCCTTTCCTTTATGAACTGTAGCATCGGTACCAAACGACAGATGAATAAAAACAATTCTATAAAAAGTATTGCAGCTAATAAATGAAAAATAAGTTTTAGAATTTGAATGTCACCATTTTTCAACCACTATTGAATGAATATAGGGTTTCAGCATCTCGATTGTTAACATCACAAAAAGAATGACAACTGGACATTAAGTGGCCCTGATGAGAGTACATGCAGCTACCTGAAATCCTGCAAAAGAGATCAAACCCAAACTAGATCTGGCCTCTGCATTCACCTGACAATTTGTGGGAAACAGAATACAGAGAGAAGTATACTAAACTACATGTGAAATAACGGAAAAATAATATAGATTGCTCTCTGCCCCCAGTTTCTGGCACAGAGCTCCAAAAACCCTTGTAATTTCCTACATGATAAGAGCACTAGAAGCATCTTTTGTTCTACTATTTGGTCTTTGACCCTGGTTCCTGACACAGAGTTCCTAAATCCTTTAGAATTTTCTTGGTGATAGTAGTACCTTTTGTTCTAAGTAGGCTCCTGGATGGGGGCTGGTCACCAGAAAGACCAAGTCATGATTAGAGGCTTGGAATTTTCAGCTCTACCCTACATTCTCTAGTTAGGGGAAAGGGCTTGAAAATGGAGTTAATCCTGCCTATGTCATGAAGGCTCCATTAAAAAATCCCCAAAATACAGGATTCAGAGAGCTTCCAGGTTTGTGAACACATGTGGTGCAGGGAGAGGACAGGGAAGCGCCCGTTCACCCTATACATCTCTTCCATCTGGCTGTTCATTCATCTGGCTGTTTCTTTTATCATTTCCTTTTAAAATAAACTGGTATGCAGTGAGTAAACTGGTTTCCCATGAGCTGCTCTAGCAAATGAATCAGATCCAAAAAGGGGATCATGGGAACCTCTGACCTATAGCTGGTTGGTAGGAAACACAGAGACTTGCACATGTGACTAGGATTCTGAAGAATCCTGGGACTAGAGGATAGTACTTAACCTGTGGGATCTGACACTCTATCCAGGTCGATACTGTCAAAATTGAGTTAAACTCTAGGACATCTGGCTGGTGTTACAGAAAATTGCTTGGTGTGGGAGAAAAAAACCCACATATCTGATGTCAGAAGTGTGAGTGTGCTAGTAGTGTGAGTACAGGAGGCATACGTAGGAGGAGTATGGTAGGTTTTCTACACATTGCACCACATGTGTGAAAGTGAAATATGTGCTATCACTCAAATTCCGGCTGTGAAAAATCTAGACCTGAGTGAGAAACTTGACAGTAAAAGATTTTAGAAGCCCAACAGCAAAAAAAAAAAAAAAAGAAAGCCCACAATTTTTTGAATGGGCAAGACTAAACTACAATGTTTAGGATCTATACTTGCAGGATATAATGATAAAGAAACACCAGAAAGTAATTGTTATAAAGTCAGGGTAATGATTGGTAGGTTGAAATTGGATGGGGCTTCTGGATTGAGTGACAAAGTTCTTCTTGAATACAGCAGTTACAAAGGTATTTACCTCATAATAACTCATTAAACTATATTTTTGTGTCATACGGCCTTTTATATATATATATAATGTTACTTTAATAAAAATCTTCAAGTCCAGAGCTGTTACTGGTTTTCCCTTATAGTGTTGTTGTTCAGTCACTATGTTGTGACTCTTTGCAACCCTGTGGACTGCAGCACACCAGGCTTCCTTGTCCTTCACCATCTCCCGGACTTGCTCAAACTCATGTCCATTGAGTCGGTGATGCCATCCAACCATCTCATCCTCTGTCGTCCCCTTCTCCTCCTGCCTTCAATCAGCATCAGTATCTTTTCAAATGAGTCAATTCTTTGCCAGGTAGCCAAAGTTTTAGAGCTTCAGCTTCAGCATCAGTCCTTCCAATGAATATTCAGGACTGATTTCCTTTAGGATTGACTGGTTTCATCTCCTTGCATTCCAAGGGACTCTCAGGAGTCTTCTCCAGCACCAAAATTCAAAAGCATCCCTTAGAGATTATTTATCCTAAATGCCCAATCATCTTCCATTTTATGCATATATTGCAAGAGTCATTGCTTGATGCTGTCTTCCTCCTATGCTGAGATTTCTATTGTAAGGTTAGAGAATTTTGTTAAATATTTTCTTCAAGCCCAGAACACTGATGGTAAATTCTCTGCTCTTTGTATAAAAATATCTTTGACTTAGCGAGAAGAATTTTCATAATTTAAGATATGTTAAAAGGAAGTAACTTCTTACTAGTCTTACACATAAAAAGAAGAACTGGAATCAAAACTTGATAATTTTACTCAGAATTTTGTGGTATTTCCAGTATTTCATAATGACTAAAATCTAGAGTTGATATTCACTGAACTTTGCTTACTGTCACCTAGATCAGATGCCCCCACAATATAGTTGCCCAGTAAATGGAAATTTTTGTAATTTAATTGTGGTAAAATACACACAACATTTACCATCTCAACAGTTTTTAAGTGTACATAGTCAGTAATATTGAGTATTTTCACATCTTTGTGCAACCAATCTCCAGAACTTCTTCATCTTTCAAAATTAGCACTCTGTATGCATTAAACACTAGAGCCCCATCTCCCCCCCCCATCACCACCAACCCCCGGCAACCACCCTCCTACTGTCTGTCTCTATGAATTTTTCTACTGTAGGTATCATGTAAGTGGAATCATGCACTATTTTTGTTTTTGACTGGGTTATTTCAATTAGCATAATGTCCTCAAGTTTCATCTCAGGAAAAATTTTAAAAATCCTTGTAATTTGGAAAATTTAAAACATACACAAAATAAAAGAGAATGGCATAAAGAGTGCCTATGAACTGTTACTCAGCTCTAACAAAGGTCATCCATTTGCCATTTCTGTTTCATATATTCTGTGAAGTCTTTTCTTGTTAGAAATTTCCCCCCAAGATTTTATTATGAAAAATTTCAAATATCTACAAGAGTTCAAAGAACTGTGCAGTGAATACCCATGTGCCTATTGTCTAGATTCTATAGTTAACATTTTAATATATTTACTTTATCAGTAGTCTGCTTTATCTGAGTAACATTTGCTATATATTTTTTTTCATTTTGCTATTTTTTATTAGTTTTGCCATACAATGCCATGATATCACCATGGGTTTACATATGCTCCCCCTCCAGAACCCCCCTCCCTCCTCCCTCCCTCCTCCCTCCCCCCTGGAAATCTCGATGCACCAGCACCGAGCATCAATCCTGGGCTGGCGATTGATTAGACATATGTTAATTAACATGTTTCAATGCCATTCTCCCATATCATCCCACCCTTACCCTCATCCACAGAGTCCACGAGTCTATTCTATGCATCTGCGTTCCTTTTGCTGTCTCGCATGTTGGGTTCTCGTTACCGTCTTTCTAAATTCCATATATATGCGTTAATATACTGTATTGTTGTTTTTGCTTCTGGCTTACTTCACTCTGGATAATGGGCTCCAGTTTCATCCATCTGAGTAGAACTGATTCAAATGAATTTTTTTTAATGCTGAGTAATATTCCATTGTGTATATGTACCACAGCTTTCTTATCCATTCATCAGTTGATGGGCATCTAGGTTGCTTCCATGTCCTGGCTATTGTAAACAATGCAGCGATGAACACTGGGGTACACGTGGCTTTTGCTATATTTTTAAGGAACCTTCTGCTCCACTTTGGCTGGACTTTCCTGCTTTTTAATATATAATTTATTTACTTATTTTATACTTTTGGTTGCACTGGGTCTTTGTTTCTTCAAGTGGGCTTTTCTCTAGTTTTTGTGAGCAGGGGCTACTGTTCATTGCAGTGTGCGGGCTTCTTATTTTGATGGCTTCCCTTGTTGGGGAGCACTGACTCTATGACATATGTGTGGGGCTTCAGTAGTTGTGGTGCACAGGCTTAATTGCTCCATGGCAAGTGGAATCTTCCTGAACAAGGGATTGAACCCCATGTGCCCTTCATTGGCAGGCGGATTTTTATCTACCCTTCCAACAGTGAAGTCCTACATTTTCCTGTATTTGCTTACATATCTACATCCCTCTACCTACCAATCTGTTTTTTCCCTTGGGAGTGGTTAGGAATTTAATACTTGTAAATATTGCAAATTATAGATGTAAGTTGTAAATGACCCTATGTCATTGGGAGTGGGAGAAGAGACCTAAGTAGGATGTCTCATCAGATGTTGGCAGCAGAAAACACACTGAAGGCACACCTGGAAATGCCAGGTGCTATGGGAGTTGGTTCATTTCAGTCTTGGGGTGGCCACAATAGGTAGGTGTGTTGTCATCTTACACATGGGGAAATAGACCCAGAGACATCAGCACAGCAAGGAGCTCACATGTGGCCAAGTGGCAGAGCCAGGATTCGAACCCAAGTCCTGCTGTGTGCACTCATCCCCTGGACCTAGCTCTCTTCTGCTCAGAGTCTTTTGAGGCTGAGGCCCTGGGTTGAATACCAGAACCGCCTGGAGAGCCTGGTAACAGACTCCACCCTCTGCCCAGGATGGAGGAAGCCAAGTGGAGTGAATCATCCCACCCCAAGCATAGAGAGTACAACAGGAAGGCAGCAGGAAGAGCAGGTGGAAAGAGCTGAGAAGCCAGGCCAAGAGGCCTCCAAGCCACAAGTCCTGTCAACTTGATTGTCTCTCTCTCTTTAGTCCACAAGTTTCACCGGGGCTCAGCAAACATCTACTCCCCTTTGCATTCCTAGTGTTTGGGCTCAGCATGGCTCCCCTAACCAGGGAACAACCTAAAATCCCTATGCTCCAGCCCAGAAAGAATCAGGAGGACAGAAAAGTGGCAAAGTGAGGGGTCCAACTGGCGCTGTGATTGTTCTCACTGGCACCACATCTACCTGCCCCAGGTAGACCTGGCTTCTTCTAAAGGTCCTGCCCAGTCAGAAGAACAGTGGGGTGTGTAAACGAGGTGGGTCATTCACCGCCTGGGACAAGGAAGGCACAGGCTCATTTTCATCTGCTCTGAAGCTGATCTATCTGGAAAGGGTGTGAAGAAATAGCACCCTTGCAGAATGGCAGCTGGCCTCCCTTTCAGGCCACACTTGCTGGCGAGTCGAGAGGCACTTTCTTTAAACAGGATTCATCACTCCTCCTTTGTTGGGCTTCATCTAGGATCTGCTGGAAGCCTGGGAAAGCTGCCGAAGTTTGGAGGTTGGGGATGCTGCCCAACCCATCTGCTTTCACTGCTTCAGCTTTAGCCGAGGAGAACAAGGAGTCCAATGAGAAGGGGCAGGCCCAAAGTCTGAGGCAGTAAAAGGCAAAGCCAGGCACTGCTTGTCCACCTGCCCCAGCTGCCCCCTTTTCAGTGCAGCAGGTAGACTCTGGATCCTGACAGTGGTTACACTGTCCTTCAGCCCTGGTTAGGGGGCCCAGATCTAACACTACCTTTTGGTACCCACAGGAAGAGTGTTGGGGAAGGAGATGGACCCATTCCCCTGACCATCTCCACCACCCCAGAAGCCAGCCCTTGGCACATGGCATCAGGGCCAGGAACCAACAAACCACAGGTACACTTAATTTCTCAAATCTGATGAAGGCTGAGTCGGGTATACATTTGGAAAGATTCCCCAAACCTGGCTTTGAAGGCTGTAGCTCTCATCTGCCTGCTCCTTCTGGGATCCATCCTATCTACTAATGCACTGCAACATAATTGCAGACACCAGTATACCTTGCCCTTGCTAGAATGCTTTTAAGGTAAATCCCAGATGTTATTATTTCATCCATAAGTGTTGGGTTGGTCAAAATGTTCATTCAAGGTTTTCCTATTATTTGCTGTAACATAACCACAAAATAATTGGGAAACCTAACAAAGTTAGTATTTCCTTGACACCATCTGCTCTCTAGCTCATGGTTAAATTCTGTGGAGTGAATGCTGAATGGCTGACCACATGGACACTATCTCTCCAGGCTCCTTTGAGTGTCTGCGGAGCCCCTGGGCCAGATACCATAGTGAAGGCTGTAGGACCTTCCTTCTGGCTCCAGAAACTCTGGTTGAATTCACAGGTGCCTACCTGATCTCTTTTGCATTACCTCCCCATCTCTAAATTATACACATACATTGCTAGTTCTTTCTCTTGCAGGCATTATCTTCTGTCTTTCCACCAAGGAAGATGAGAAGCTAGCCTTCTTTTGTGCATCACACTCTCACTTCCCAAGCTCCACACTTATAACATGTTTGTGTCATTTAGTTAGACCTATGGTCAATATTTATTATTTTGACTATGTAAACTATTCAGAACTGAGCCAAGTGATAATTTTTCTTTCCTCCTCATCTTCTGATTTTTCCTGCAGCTAGTAATTGTCTGACTAAGTTGTTTGCTTAGTTTTCCATATGCTTCTCTGGTGGCTCAGATGGTAAAGAATCCACCTGCAATGAGAGAGACCTGAGTTTGATCCCTGGGTTGGGAAGATCCCCTGGAGAAGGGCATGGCAACCCACTCCAGTATTCTTACCTGGAGAATCCCATGGACTGTACAGTACATGAGGTCACAAAGAGTTGGACATGACTGAGCAACTAAGCTCACAGCACACCAGTAATGGAATTCAGAGCTCTTTTCCAGATGTGTAAATTTTATAATCATATTCCACATACATAGTTCAGTTCATTTCAGTTGGTCAGTCATGTCCAACTCTTTGCAACCCCACAGACTGTAGCACACCAGGCCTCCTGGAGTTTACTCAAGCTCATATCTATTGAGTTGGTGATGCCGTCCAACCATCTCATCCTCTGTTGTCCCCTTCTCCACCTGCCCTCAATCTTTCCCAGCATCAGGGTCTTTCAAATGAGTCAGTTCTTCCCATCAGGTGGCCAAAGTATTGGAGTTTTAGCTTCAGCATCAGTCCTTCCAATGAATATTCAGGACTGATCTCCTTTAGGATGGACTGGTTGGATCTCCTTGCGTTCCAAGGGATTCTCAAGAGTCTTCTCTAACACCACAGTTCAAAAGCATCAGTTCTTCAGTGCTCGGCTTACTTTATAGTCCAACTCTCACATCCATACACGACTACTGGAAAAACCATAGCTTTGACTAGATGAACCTTTGTTGGCAAAGTAATGGCTCTGCTTTTTAATATGCTGTCTAGGTTGGTCATAACTTTTCTTCCAAGGAGCAAGCATCTTTTAATTTCATGGCTGCAGTCACCATCTGCAGTGATTTTGGAGCCCTCAAAAATAAAGCCTGACACTGTTTCCACTGTTTCCTCATCTATTTGGCATGAAGTGATGGGACCAGATACCATGATCTTAGTTTTCTGAATGTTGAGTTTTAAGCCAACTTTTTCACTCTCCTCTTTCACTTTCATCAAGAGGCTCTTTAGTTCTTCTTCACTTTCTGCCATAAGGGTGGTGTCATCTGCATATCTGAGGTTATTGATATGTCTCCTGGCAATCTTGATTCCAGCTTGAGCTTCATCCAGCCCGGTATTTTGCATGATATACTCTGCATAGAAGTTAAACACACAGAGTGACAATATACAGCTTTGACATACTCCTTTCTCAATTTGGAACCAGTCGTTCCATGTTCAGTTCTAACTGCTGTTTCCTGACCTGCACACAGATTTCTCAAGAGGCAGGTCAGATGGTCTGGTATGCCCATCTCTTGAAGAATTTTCCAGAGTTTGTGATGTTCCACCCAGTCAAAGCCATTGGCATAGTCAATAAAGCAGAAGTAGATGCTTTTCTGGAAGTCTTTTGCTTTTTTGATGATCCAGTGGTTGTTGACAATTTGATCTCTGGTTCCTTTGCCTTTTCTAAATCCAGCTTGAATATCTGGAATTTCACGGTTCATGTACTGTTGAAGCCTGGCTTGGAGAAATTTGAGCATTACTTTACTAGCGTGTGAGATGAGTGCAATTGTGCGGTAGTTTGAGCATTCTTTGGCATTGCCTTTCTTTATCATTGGAATGAAAACTGACCTTTTCCAGTCCTGTGGCCACTGCTGAGTTTTCCAAATTTGCTGGTATATTGAGTGCAGCACTTTCACAGCATCATCTTTTAGGATCTGGAATTGCTCAACTGGAATTCGATCACCTCTACTAGCTTTGTTTGTAGTGATGCTTCCTAAGGCCCACTTGACTTCACATTCCAGGATGTCTGGCTCTAGGTGAGTGATCACACCATCGTGATGATCTGGGTCATGAATATCTTTTTTGTATAGCTCTTCTGTGTATTCTTGCCACCTCTTCTTAATATCTTCTGCTTCTGTTAGGTCTATACCATTTCTGTCCATTATTGTGCCCATCTTTGCATGAAATCTTCCCTTGGTATCTCTAACAGTAAAAATAACAGCATCTGGTCCTATCGCTTCATGGCAAATAGATGGGGAAACAGTGGAAACAGTGTCAGACTATTTTTTGTGGCTCCAAAATCACTGCAGATGGTGATTGCAGCCATGAAATTAAAAGATGCTTGATCCTTGGAAGGAAAGCTATGAAAAACCTAGAAAGCATATTAAAAAGCAGAGATATTACTTTGCCAACAAAGGTCCATCTAGTCAAAGCTATGGTTTTTCCATTAGTCATGTATGGATGTGAGAGTTGAACTATAAAGAAAGCCGAGCACGGAAGAATTGATACTTTTGAACTGTGTTGTTGGAGAAGACTCTTGAGAGTCCCTTGGACTTCTAGGAGCTCAAACCAGTCAAGCCTAAAGGAATCAACATCGGAATGATAAAGGAATATTCATCGGAAGGGCTGATGCACACCTCCAATACTTTGGGCACCTGATGTGAAGAGCTGACTCACTGTAAAAGACCCCGCTGCTTGGAAAGATTGAAGGCAGAAAGAGAAGGGGCAGCAGAGGATGAGATGGTTACATAGCATCACTGGCTCAATGGACATGAATCCGAGCAAACTATGGGAGATAGAGGAGGACAGAGGAGACTGCTGTGCTGCAGTCCATGGAGTCCATGGACACGACTTAGCGACTGAACAATAACCTCAATGCAAGGTGTTAATAACAAAGGTGATGCAATGAAATTGATATTTTAAGGCAGGGCAAGCAAAATTAAGTATCAAATTCTCTCTCTGTTTGTTCAGTGCTCCTTCTTCCCTCCTTAATGTTCAGTGTACATCAACATTATGCATTAATCAGAGCACCTAAAAGATAGAAGTGCCTGTTTCACTATAAAGATCATTTTTTTCCCTTTATTCTGATGCTAGCAATGTAACTTCTTAAAAGTTTAGCATTCTTTCCCAACTCTGTAAGGTGTCATGATGATTTACTGTTCGCTTAGTACATGTTTACCTGGACTACGTAACCTTGGTGCATGAGCTTTACGTAAAATATTAAAATGTCATTTTGATGTACAATCCTTCGTCTCAGAACTTTGACTCCTAACAGGTAGAACAGTTCTCAGAGCTTTCTGAGAATCTGAGAAGCAGATTCTTCTTGGGTTATAATCTTGTTTAGCTTGAATAAAATTTCCCTTTTTTCTTCTTAACTTGATTAGTAATTGAATTTTTGTCAACAGGGGAAACTTTGAGCCGTGGAAAGACAAGGTATACAGGAACTCTGTATAATCTGATCAATCTTCCACAAACCTAAAACTGCAAACGAATTTTATTAATTAAAAGATTAATGCAAATGGTGTTGGTCATACAGTTACTTGGATTCTTTATGTTTTGTGAAGCTTGTATTTTCAGGATCCATCCATATACTACCTAATCTTTCACAGTGCTTGTCTCCCAGTGTCAGATACCCAGGCTGCCTCCAAACAAATATCCCTTGCTCAGGGATATTTGTTTAGGATTCAGATCTCTAAACTGTAGCATTAACATATATTTAAATAAACAGTGCCAGATGGCACTCTCAAAAGGCTGCTGTCACCCACTGGGGATGGATCTCCTCTGTCTCGTTTTTGCCAAAAGTTGGCATAACCGAGGTCTTCAGTGTATGATAATCTTGTGGGTATAAATATCAGAGTTGTTTTAACTTGCATTTCTCTAAATATCAATAAGTTTAAATATTTCTTCATATGTTTCTTAGCATCTCACTTGTGAACTGCTTGTTAACTATCTTTTGTTGCAGTTATTGATTTGCAGGAGTCCTTGTATATACTCCTGGAGGGAACGGCTACCTACTCCAGTAGAATTGCCTGGAGAATTCCATGGACAGAGGAACCTGGCAGGCTACAATTCATGGAGCGGTGAAGAGTCGGACACGACGAAGCGACTTTCACTTTCATTTGTGTATACTAGGTAAATACCCTGCTTGGTGTTAGACATTTAAAATATCTTCTCCCAATTTTTTTTTATGTCTATTGACTTTGTCTATGGTTCCCTTCATTGAGCAAGAATACTCCTGAAATATAATGACATTCATCAAAGTTTTGTTGTATAAATTGTACTGTGATTTTATTTAAGCCTTTCTTCACCCCTCCTAGGCAGGATTTTTCCCTCAGCTTTATTAGGATATATTGACACATAACATTGTATAAGTTCAAGGTGTACAATATGTTGATTTGATGCATTTGTATATTGGGAATGGGAACTGATTACCACCATAGGTTAGCTACCACTTCCACCCTGCCACATAGTTCTCATTTCCTTTCTGTGGTGAGAACATTTAAAATGGACTCTCTAGGCAGCATTCAAGTATATGATACAGAAACAGTAGCTATAATCAATGTGCTATACTGTAGATCCCCAGAACTTGTTCATCTTATAACTGGAAGTTTGTTGCCTTTGAACAATATCTCCCCATTTTTCTCACCTTCAGTCCCTGGTAAACACTTCTCTACTCTTTGTTTCTCTGAGGTTGGCTTTCTTAGATTTCATGTATAAGTGATACCATGCAGTATTTATCCTTTTCTGTCTAACTTATTTCACTAAGCATAATACCACCAAGGGCCATTCACGTTGTTGCAAATGGCAAGTTTCCAGTTTCTTTAATGGCTAAATAATATGTCTACACACACACACACACACACACACACACACACACACACAAGGATATATCACATCTACTTTATGCATTCATTTGGTGATGATGGCCCCTTAGGTTGCTTCCATATCTAGCCTATTGTAAGTAATATGAACATGGGAGTGTAGATATCTGTATGAGATCCTGATTACCATTTCTTTGGATATATACCCAGAAGTGGGATTGCTGGATCATATGGCAGTTTTATTTTTAAGTTTTGAGGAAACTCCACACTGTTTTCCATAGTGGCTGTACCAATTTACATCCCCATCAACAGTGCACTGTGGCTCTATTCTTTCCACAATCTCATCAGCACTTGTTATGTCTTCTTGTCTTTGAATAATAGCCATTCTAACAGGTATGAGGTGCTATCTCATTGTGGTTTTAATTTGTATTGATTGCATTTGGTTTGTATTTGATGTTGAGCATCTTTTCATACACCTGTTGGCCATTTGTATGTCTTTGAAAAACTGTCTATTCATTTTCTCTCTCCCATATTAAAATCTGATTATTTGTTTTTTATTGTTGTTGTTTTGCTACTGAGTTTTATGCATTATTTATGTATTTTAGATATTAACCCCTTATCATATATGTGATTTGCAAATATTTTCTCCCATTCCATAGGTGGCTTTCTCATTTAGTTGATGGTTTTCTTTGCTATGCAGAAGATTTTTAGTTTGATGTAGACTCATTTATTTATTTTTGCTTCTGTTATTTGTGCTTTTGCTGTCATACCCAGAAAGTCACTGCCAAGACTGATGTCAAGGAGCTTCTCCCCTATGTTTTCCTTGAGGAGCTTTATGGTTTCAGGTCTTATGTTTAAGCCTTTAATCTTAACATTTTGAGTTTATTTTTGTGAGTAGTGTAAGGCTGAAGTGAGTGCTGAAGAATTGATGCTTTCAAATTGTGGTGCTGGCAATTGAGAGTCCCGTGGACAGTAAGGAGATGAAATCAGTCAATCCTAAAAGAAATCAACCCTAAATATTCACTGGATGGACTGATGCAATGCTGAAACTGAAACTCCAATACTTTGGCCACCTGATGCAAAGTGTTGACTCATTGAAAAAGACCATGATGTTGGGAAAGATTGAGGGGAGGAGGAGAAAAGGGTGACAGAGGGTGAGATAGTTGAGTGATATTGCTGACTCAATAGACATGAGTTTGAGCAAACTCTGGGAAGTAGTGAAGGACAGGGAAACCTGACATGCTTCAGTTCATGGGGTCACAAAAAGTTGGTTACGACTTAGTGACTGAACAACGAGTGTAAGGTAGGGCTCCAATTTCATTCTTTCATAATTTGTTGAAGAGACTATCCTTTGTCCATTGAATGTTCTTTGCTCCCTTGTCAATTATTAGTTGAGTGTGTATATGAGGGGTTATTTCTGGGCTTCCCAGGTGGCTCAGATGGTAAAGTGTCTGCCCACAATGTGGGAGACCCGGGTTCAATCTCTGGGTCAGGAAGATCCCCTGGAGAAGGAAATGGCAACCCATTCCAGTACTCTTGCCTGGAAAATTCTATGGACGAAGGAGCCTGGTAGGCTACAGTCCCTGGGGCCACAAAGAGTCGGACACGACTGAGCAACTTCACTTTCTTCTGTTCCAGTAGTCTACATTTTCCCAGTAGTCTATTTTTATGCCAGTAACATATTGCTTTAATTACTATAGCTTTGTAATCAGGAAGTGTGATGCCTCTAGCTTTATCTTCCTTTCTCAGAATTACTTTGGCTACTTAGGGTCTTTTGTGTCTCTATACACATTTTAGGATTGTTTTTTCTATTTCTGTGAAAAATACCATTGGAATTTTGCTGAATCTACACATGGCTTTGAGTAATATGGACATTTTAACAATACTAATTCTTTCAATCTGTGAAAATAAGATATCTTTCCATTTGTTTGTGTCTTCTTCAATCTCTCTCAAAAAGTCTTGCAGTTTTCAGTGTACAGATTTTCATCTACTTGGTTAAATTTATTCATAAGTATTTTATTGTTTTTGATGTTATAGTGATTGTGATTATTTTCTTCATTTCTTTTTCAGATGTTTTGTTGTTAATGTATATAAATGCAATTGTTTTTTGTATATTGATTTTATATCCTGAAACTTTACTGAATTTGTTGATCTAGTGGGTTTTTTTTTGCTGGAGTTTAGGGTTTTCTATATATTAGATCATATTATCTGCAAACAGACAACTTTCCCTCATCCTTACTGATTTGGATGACTTTTATTTCTTTGCTTGCCTGATTGCTCTGTCCAGGACTTCCAGTGCCATGTTGAATGGACGTGGTGAGAGTGGGCACCTCTATGTTGCTCCTGATCTTACAGGAAAAGCTTTCAACCTTTTACCATTGAGTATGTTGTTTGGCTGTGGGTTTGTTATATATAGATATAGATATGAGATTCATCAAGACCCATACTTTTAAATGGCTGCATACTATTCTGTTGTGACACATTAAGTCTGTACCATACTTTGTTGAACCTCCTCTCCCTACTTACCATTTCAAAAGGTTGAACTAAATATTCTTGGGAATATACCTCAATTTACTTCTTTTGATATTTCTAATGATAAAAAGTAATATCAAATCATTGCATACAATTAAAATACAGAAAAAAACATTTATAATACAAATACAACCTCCCAGACTGCATCACTGTTGATGTTATTTGCCCATATATTCTGATCTTACAGTTGTTTCAAAACACCCCCACATTTCCCCCAAAATCTCTAGCATTATGCCTTATCACTAAGCCTACGTTTAAACATGTTTATTTTACTAATAAATAAATAAGTACTATTTTTATATAGAGATTTTCAATCCTGTTAAAAGAAAAATACTAGTAAATTACCATGTTTCTATCACTCAATTTCAACAATTATAAAAATATAACTAAATTTGCTTTTTGTGTACTTCAACTCCCCAATGGAATATTAGAAAGTCCAGACATCATATCATTTTTTAGATAAATGGTATGTTATATGTTTTTAAAGCATAAAAACTCTTTCTTCTAATAACATAATCATAATATCATTGTGAATGTGAATGTGAAAGTCACTCAGTCGTGTCCAACTCTTTGTGACCCCATGGACTATACAGTCCATGGAATTCTCTAGGCCAGAATACTGGAGTGGGTAGCCTTTCCCTTCTCCAGGGTATCTTCCCAACCGAGGGATCGAACCCAGATCTCCTACATTGCAGGCAGATTCTTTACCAGCTCTTGACAAGCCAGACTTCTTCTAGAAAAAAAGACAAAGAAAAAGGAGCAA
Source organism: Antilocapra americana (assembly GCA_007570785.1). Taxonomy (NCBI): domain Eukaryota; kingdom Metazoa; phylum Chordata; class Mammalia; order Artiodactyla; family Antilocapridae; genus Antilocapra; species Antilocapra americana. The sequence goes on from ML662903.1 coordinate 874,295, forward strand.
AGGAGATTGTATGCTGATTATACTCATGAGGATATTTTTAAGACATATTTTAAAAATCACTTGTGTTTTAATCTAGCATTGCTATGATGTTTTTAAAGTCCCTATTGGAGAACAATTTGATAATCTTTATCATTCACCATACCAATGTTCATAGCATTTAGCATGTCAACCCCATGTCTCAGGGAAGTCCATAGTACCATTATCATACTTAAAAATTTACCAAAAATTTCTTAATATTATCAATGTTCAAATTTCTCTGATTGCTTCTGAAGTCTCTTATTTACAGTTGGATTATTCAAATGAGAGTCTAATGTTGTCTACACTGTGTTTGTTTGATGAGACTCAAGTATCTTTTCATCATTAACACTTCCTCTTCCTGTTTTTTTTTTATTATATTTTAGTTGTCAAAGCATCCTTGCCACTTGTCCTAGAATTTCACGTTGTGGATTTAGCTCCCTGTGTTTTCATTGTGTCCTACAATATAAACCTCTATCTCCTGAATTTCCTGTAAACAGGTATTAGAGGCTTGAGCAGATTCCAGTGTGATATTTTGATAAGAATATTTTATAGGAGATGCTGTGCACTTTTAATTGCATCTATTGATACACACATAATATTGCATTGTGTCTCTTTTTGTGATGCAAATATTGGCCAGTGGACTTGAGAATCAGAACTTTTTTGTTTTGTTTTCCTTATCAGTACAATGTAGATACCTTTCAATGTCAGAATCTACCAGCTTATCTAGTTGGTCTGTAAGGAAGACATGCTGGAGTTCTCTTCTGGGTCCTTATACAGTAAAAACTGCTGGTACAATTGTGGTTTATAACAAGAGGTTGCAAATTTTGGAATTGTTCCCTGCCACTTATAAGTTTCACAGTTATATCAGTGAATTATCTAAAATTTCTGAGATGCAAGTTATCTATATATTCAAGAATAAACTGTCTGAAATTTACTTTGGAAAGATCTTATTGTGCCTTTTAGACATCTAAGAATAAATATTCAACTGCAATGTTTTGTCTTTATTCTATTGTTTGTTTCCAAAGTAATTGGACATGTACTCTGACATCCCAAATGCTTGACAAGCCAGACTTCTTCTAGAAAAAAAGACAAAGAAAAAAGAGCAAAGGAGATTGTATGCTGATTATACTCATGAGGATATTTTTAAGACATATTTTGAAAATCACTTGTGTTTTAATCTAGCATTGCTATGATGTTTTTAAAGTCCCTATTGGAGAACAATTTGATAATCTTTATCATTCACCATACCAATGTTCATAGCATTTAGCATGTCAACCCCATGTCTCAGAATTTTTCTTTTAAGAGTTACTCAATATCACTAAAAACTATAGGTGTAAAATTTAAGGAAAATATTATTTGCAATAGACCCTGTATACATGGAAAACCTTGTGTATATATACTTTAAGTAAATTATGTTATAGCAATATACTCTAATATTGTTTAACTGAAAGGAACAATATGTTTACTTTTTATTCAAAATTCATCAAATTTGTATTGAGCAACTACTGTAAGTGTTGACTGTACAGGTGTATAACAACAAGCAAACAAAACAAAGATCCTGCCCCTGGGGTTAATATTCTAGTAGCTACATGAGGTTAATGTTGCCGTAAAAACAGCAAAAACATTTAAATAACAATATCAAGGAGACTGAAGCTAAGGACAAAAAGAATGAGTGGAAAATATAAATCTCGTGATGGCTGGTATAGAGATGCCAATTAAAACACGGAAGCCGATGATGTCATCTCATTTTCACACTGAAATTCTCAACTGTGTGCCCAAAGCTAGTCTGAACACAAGTGGCCATAATCTTTTTTTTCTGACTGCCCTTTGTGGCACGTGAGATCTTAGTTCCCTAACCAGGGATCAAACCCACACATCCTGCAGTGGGAGCACGGAGTTTTTGTTGGACCTCCAGGGAAGTTCCAAAAGGCCATAATCCTGTGGTTCTCCTATGAAATGTCCCACTATAGTCTCAAGATGGTGGAGTGGGAGGATATGAGCTCACCCCTTCTTATAAAAACACCAAAACCACAACTAACTGTTGAATGTGTGTGTGCGCCATCATATCCAACTCTTGGTGACCCTTTGGACTGCAGCCTGCCAGGCTTCTCCATCCATGGGATTTTCAGGCAAGAATACTGCGAGGGGTTGCCCTTTTCCTTCTCTAGGGGATCTTCCCAACCCAGGGATCAAATCTGCGTCTCCTGTGGCTCCTGCCTTTCAGGCAGATTTTTTAGCCTTGAGGCATCAGGGAAACCATCAACAACAACAAAAAGCTGCAACCTACCAAAAAAGATACACTTCATCCAAAGACAGGGGTGCAATCATGATAAAATCAAATCCCATACCTGCTGGGTAGGCAATCCACAAACTGAAAAATAATTATACTGCAAAGCTCTCCCACAGGAGTGAAAGTCTGAGACTCCAGCAACAGGAGGAGGAGGCCCCAGAGAGTCTGGCTTTGAAGGCCAGCTGGGTTTGGTTGCAGGACTTCCATAGTACCAGGGGAAACAGAAACTCCTCTAAGATGTCCCAGCAAAAAGGCCCTCTACTCATTCATGTCAGCTGCTCTCACATGTCAGGACTCAGGTGCTTCCTCCAAGGCTAAAGCCATGAGGATGGTCCAGATATTTAAATATCTACACACACACACACACATACACACACAGTCTTTTCAGTTCCATAACTATATGTACCCTTTCTGTTAGTCTGCTTCTCTGTTGTCAGTCTGCAAAGTCTGATGATTTTATCAAGGTGATGAGAATACAGATGCTTTTTAAAAAGACTGTTTGCTATTCTGTTTACAACTATAATCAATTGACATCAATTTCTGAACAGAAAAAGTTTTACAATCATTCACATTAAAAAAATATATATCCAAAAGTCCTGCCAACAAAAATTACATAAAATTGTTCTATTTCTGGAGTCATTTGCTCCCCAAAGGATCTGCCATTATGTATTTTTCAGCTTTTATATTAAAACCTTGTAAGAAGCCTCTGTATTGGATGGGTCCCAAATCATATGTAACCATTTCCTCAGTTTATGTAGTTCATGAGAAGAATTGAGGTGAGAACATATGTATCATGGAATTTAAAACCCTGGATACTGGATCAGGGTGCTAATGTGTGCTAACACGATTCAGCCATGTCAGACTCTTTGCAACCCTATGGACTGTAGCTCGTCAGGCTCCTCTGTCCATGGGATTCTCCAGGCAAGAATACTGGAGTGGGTTGCCATGCCCTCCTCCAGGGGATCTTTCCCAACCAGGGATTGAACCTGGGTCCCCTGTGGCTCCTGCATTGCAGGTGGATTCTTTACTGCTGAGCCACTAGGCAAGTCCCTGGATCAGGATAACAGGTTTAAAAACTAACAGCCCCTATATCTTGGAAAAGCTACCTAATCCTAGTTTCCTCACCTCTCAAATAGAAGTAATAATACCTACCTGATGAGGTTGTCATACAGACTGAGTAGGATAGTAATAGTAGCAGACGAACATGCATTGAGAGGCTGCCTGAGGGAGGCAAGGTAGTGAAGGCTTGATAAGAATTATTTCATTTAATCCTCGCAATGACCATGTGGTGGGCATTATTATTTTCCCCATATTACAAGTGAGAAAACAGGATTAGAGTAGTCAATGCCCTTGTTGAAAATTACAGAAGTAAATGACTGAATCAAAATTAATCCACAGTGATGACAGATGAATGAATACAGACGATGTGGTGTGTATATAAAGATATATACATATACATATAGTGGGATATTACTCAGCCATAAAAATGAAATAATTCCATTTCCAGAAATGTGTCCGACTCTTGTGACCCCATGGACTGTAGCCCTCCATTCTCCTCTGTCCATGGGATTTTCCAGGCAAGAATATTGGAGTGGATTGCCATTTCCTTCTCCAGGAGATCTATTCTCTAAGAAGACATAGTTGAAAATAATGTGCCAGTACTTCATCTTCAAATTACATTAATGCAAGATTCCTCACTCTGTTTATGAAAGAATGGAGAATTCACAGACTTGCATTGTCCTATACAGTAGCCACTAGTCACAGGAATTGAGAAATGCAAACTACACACAGGATTTTAATGATTCTAGTATTAAAAAAAGAATGTAAATATCTCATTAATAACTTCAGATTCTTTACATGCTAAAATGATAGAATTTAGGACATACTGGGTTAAATGAAATGTATTCTTAAAATTAATTTTACTTGTTTCCTTTTACTTTTTATAAAGTAGATACAAGAAATTTTATTTTTAAGTGGCTTGAAAAATCTTTCTACAGAAGAGTGCGGGTCCTGGCAGGTTCTGGCAATGAAGCCTGAAGCAAGTTAGACATAATCATGGTTTATAAAATTCTAAAGGCAGAGGAACCAGAGATCAAATTGCCAACATCCGCTGGATTATCAAAAAGCAAGAGAGTTCCAGAAAAACATCTACTTCTGTTTTATTGACTATGCCAAAGCCTTTGACTGTGTGGATCACAATAAAATTGTGGAAAATTCTGAAAGAGATGGGAATACCAGACCATCTGACCTGTCCCTTGAGAAACCTGTATGCAGGTCAGGAAGCAACAGTTAGAACTGGACATGGAACCACAGACTGGTTCCAAATAGGAAAAGGAGTACATCAAGGCTATATACTGAGATCCTGTTTATTTAACATGTATGCAGAGTACATCATGAGAAACGCTGGACTGGAAGAAGCACAAGCTGGAGTCAACATTGCCAGGAGAAATATCAGTAGCCTCAGATATGCAGATGACACCACCCTTATGGCAGAAAGTGAAGAGGAACTAAAAAGCCTCTTGCTGAAAATGAAAGAGGAGAGTGAAAATGTTGGCTTAAGGCTCAACATTAAGAAAACTAAGATCATGGCATCTGGTCTCATCACTTCATGGCAAATAGATGGGGAAACAGTGGAAACAGTGTCAGACTTTATTTTGGGGGGTTCCAAAATCACTGCAGATGGTGATTGCAGCCATGAAATCAAAAGACGCCTGCTCCTTGGAAGGAAAGTTATGGCCAACCTGGATAGCATATTGAAAAGCAGAGACATTACTTTGCCAACAAAGGTCCGTCTAGTCAAGGCTATGGTTTTTCCAGTAGTCATGTATGGATGTGAGAGTTGGACAGTGAAAAAGGCTGAGCGCTGAAGAATTGATGCTTTTGAACTGTGGTGTTGGAGAAGACTCTTGAGAGTCTCTTGGATTGTCAGGAGATCCTGCAAGTCCATCCTAAAGGAAATCAGTCCAGGGGGTTCATTGGAAGGACTGATGTTGAAGCTGAAACTCCAATACTTTGGCCACCTCATGCGAAGAGTTGACTCATTGGAAAAGACCCTGATTCTGGGAAGGATTGAGGGCAGGAGGAGAAGGGGATGACAGAGTATGAGATGGTTGGATGGCAACACCGACTCAATGGACATGTGTTTGAGTGGACTCTGGGAGTTGGTGATGGACAGGGAGGCCTGGTGTGCTGCAGTTCATGGGGTCACAAAGAGTCGGACATGACTGAGCAACTGAACTGAACTGAAATTCAATTAAAAACCAAATGGCAAAATATAATTGAAATATTATTATACAAAATTATTACATAATATATTGATAACTGTGTGAACCATAAGCCTTAGATTATGTTTAAAATGATAGCAAACATGGTTGGGAAAGGACATAACAATGATCAGATGTATGTTAGATTCCTTCTTTTAAACAGATTCGTGCATGCCAAATCACTTCAATTGTCTCCGACTCCTTGCAGGCCCATGAACCGTAGCCTTCCGGCCTCCTCTATCCATGGAATTTTCCAGGCAAGAATACTGGAGTGGGTTACCATGCCCTCCTCCAGGGATTGAACCCATGTCTCATGTCTCCTGCATTGGCAAGAGTGCAACTAGTGCCACCTGGGAAGCCCCTTTAAACAGATGGGCCTCAAAAGCACTATTTCAATCTTAACTTCGACAATTAGAGAGCAGCCATTTGTTGTAGATTCTGAGAGACATGTTTCACATCCTAATAATATTCTGGATCAGAATTTGGCATGCAGTGGATAGGATGGGGACAGAGGTCCTGGTGGGGCTGGGACATTGGGACTGAGTGTCAGGTCAGCCTGGGACATACAGCAGAAATATCAGCCCAAGAAAGTTGAGGAGAGGAGAAAAAATGACCAATGTTGATTCCTGACCACTGGGTTCCCTCCTCCCGACCACCTATCTAGCCATTGAAGCAGGGGTTGAATGGGTAACAGGAAGTGTTAGTGCCAGAGACCCAGCCCCTCCCTTCCAGCTCCTCAGGCACTGCCAGGTCCTGACTCATCCCTCCATTTATTCTAGTCACAGTGACAAGCTGGAAGTGAAGGACACATCAGGTGCAGAGAACGTGATGGAGAGGATCTGATTAGGGAAAAGGGGAATGAGGGCAATGGAATAGCAAGGGCTTCTGTTTCTCACTGCCACTCCCCCAGTTTATTTTGGGGTCACTTTCACCCCATCTCCCAGGAAGCTCAGGTGTGCTTTGGGGAAAAAGGAGGCTCTTCCAGAAGTTCAGTAGTTCAGTCAGGAGCTCTGTCTCTGCGCTACTGCAGCCAGAACTTTAAATAAGGTCCCAGGCATAGCTTTTGCCTTCCCCAGTGGTCTAGAAGGGTTAAGACAGAGCACTCCTTCATATCTGGACAGAAAATGCTGTTTGTCTTTCTGTACCCTTGTGGGGAGCACTGAGCCAGGACTGAATCCAAATTCCTTATCTGCCACCCTAGGCCTGATATACTCAAATGGAATTTACTTTTAGGAGCTATAGCCTCGGCAGTGCCAGAAAATGATGGTAAAGTGGATTGTACACTTTGATATTCGGTGTGTATTTAAAAACCTTGCTGGTCACTTTGCTGATATTTTAACACACTGGTGGCCATTTAATGTATATTGTATTCCATAAAGATGTATAGTTGATTCTTCATATCTACAGATTCCTCACCCCAAAATTGACAATATTTGAGGGAATTCCCTGATGGTCCAGTGGTTAGGAATCAGTGCTTCCATTGCAGAGGGCACAGGTTCGATTCCTGGTCCGGGGACTAAGATCCCAATGTTGCAGGGTGTGGCCAATGTGTGTGTGTGTGTGTGTGTCTGTGTCTGTGTCTGTGTCTGTGTCTGTGTCTGTGTCTGTGTTTTTGGTAAAAATATTCCAGAAAGTTACAAATATCAAAACTTGAATTTGCCACTCAAGCAACTAGTTACGTATCACTTACTTGTCTTCTACCTGCAATCCCATCTATTACACTGAAGGCCTCTGTTAACACATGCAGGTGCTCTGTGCTGCCCATCAGGGCTCAGGGCTCAAGGCCCAGGGGCATGGATTGCTGAGCACCATCAGTGAGGTGAGGAGGAATTAAGGGATGGAAAGCTGCCCCCCTTCTTTGTCTAATACACATACGGATAGAGAAGCAGCAGAAAACCCTAAATTGGGGCCAACATGTAAGCACTTTTAAAGCCAGGCATGGATAAATTTCTTCAACTCAGTAGATCAATTGAGAGATTCTTAAATATTTTGAGCAGAGAAATGTTAACAGGAGATTATTTCAGGAAGCCTACAGAGTAAGATTTTCAGTTTGGGAGGGGTAAGATTTTCAGTTTGTGTAGGAGGTGGGGATCTTAAGGTAGGGATTCCTGGGCACAGTGGAAGGGGTGCAGAAAACTGCAGTTGCAGAGATGGGTAGGGGTAGATCCAAGGAACTGTTGGCATGGGAGAGCTGACAAGGAGTCACTGTGAAGCCCTCATACCCAACTCAAGCCTTGCCCAGGCTCCCCCTCCTGCCCAGCGACAGAGCCGGATGCAGCTTGCTTCATTTGTAAAAAGAGAAGGCTTCATTTTCTTTTTGTGTGAATTGATACATACTGTAGGAATGTGAAAGATCTGTAAAAGCATTACTGTACCTGTAGAAAAACCATTATTCATATTTTGGGGGAGCTTTGGTTGTCATTCTCTTTCTATGTATAGTTAACATTTTAACATGGTGATTCATTTTTTTCACCTTACTATTATATGGAAGTCATTTTTCCATGATGTTATATGGTCCTGATAGACAACTGTTGTAACGTTTCAGCATTATTTTTAGAGAGGCCGTCTACCCTTGGTTTCTTTAATTGATTATTCAGAAACTGTGATTCCAAATGTTTCCCTTTTTACAAATAATTCTTGGATAAATACCTCCACACATACACACCTCTATCTATCTGTACATGCATCATCTATATAACAAAAGAAGATAAATACAGAGAAGATGGATGAGAAGATGAAAGAGGCGGGGGTGAGGAGGAGGGGAAGAGCAAAGGAGGAGGGTTATTCCTTCTCCTTAAGAACCGTGGTCCAGGGGAGCAGGGACCGCAGTGCGCACGACAGTCACCAGGGCAGCGGCTGCGGATTGGGGCGGAGCGACCAGGAGCCTGAGAGCCCATGCCAGGCCCGGGTACTGCGCAGAACCGGGCGGGGGCCTTGTGGCAGTAGCGCTTAGCTTTGGCCTTGGGCGGTCTCTGGCGCCCCCTGCCGTCCGCGTTGTGAGCCTGCAAAGGGCTGCTGTTCTTAGTTCTCATTCACTTAGCACCATGCCTCCTCCATTTTGCTTCTACATCCTTCTCTTTCATCTCTCCCTTCCGTGACCCTCTCCAGTCTTCCGCTTATTAATTTAAGGCTCCCAATTGGAGGAGCCCCTTGCGGAACTAGCTACCGTCATTAGACCCAAAGGAGCAAGCAGAGATGGTGCCCTGGTGGGTGGAGACCGCTGGCAACCCGGGCCCAAGGCCCTCCCAGTTCGGGAGAGGACAGATCTTGAGCGGAGGCTGCTTGCCCCAGGGCTCGGGGCGCCTCCTAGCGGTTCCTGGTTTCTTGCTCTCTGTGGTCCCCGGAGGAGATGCTATAAAGGATCAAACCCGGGGTACAACGAGCATTGCACAGCCCTGGCCCCCACAGGCCCTCCTGCGGACAGAGGAAGTGGGGCACAAGGGCCAGAGGCATGGGATCTCTGAGGTGGGACCTGCGATTGTCAAAAATAAAGCAGAGCTGGACAGCAGTTGGACTTCGCTGGTGGCTCAGCGATAAAGAATCTGCCTGCAATGGAGGAGACCCAAGTTCGATTCCTGGGTAGGGAGGATCGCTGGAGCAGGGCATGGCAACCCACTCCCGTATTCTTGCTTGGAGAATCCCATGGACAGAGGAGCCTGGTGGGCTACATTCCCTGGGTTCGCAAAGAGTTGGACGTGACTGAGCGACTAAGCACAGTGGACAGTAGTTAATAAAGTGTTAGTTGCTCAGTCGTGTCCGACTCTTTGCGACCCCTTGAACAGTAGCCCACCAGGCTCTTCTGTCCATGAAATTCTCCAAGCAAGAATAACTGGAGTGGGTAGCCATTCCCTTCTGTGGGGGATCTTCCCCACTCAGAGATTGAACCTGGGTCTCCTGCATTATAGCCAGATTCTTTAACCTCTGAGCTAACAGGGACTTCAGTTAAAGTAGTAAAAACAGATTTAATCCAGGACTATTGCAAGAGGGGAAAAAAGAGACCTCTGTATAGAACCAGATTTAATTCTGAATATAGAATGCTGCTGCTGCTGCTGCAAAGTCACTTCAGCCTTGTCCGACTCTGTGCAACCTCATAGACGGCAGCCCTCCAGACCCCTCTGTCCCTGGGATTCTCCAGGCAAGAATACTGGAGTGGGTTGCCATTTTCTTCTCCAGTGCATGCATTCATGCTAAGTCACTTCAGTCGTGTTTGACTCTGTGCGACCCTATGGACAGCAGCCCACCAGGCTCCTCTGTCCACAGGATTCTCTAGGCAAGAATACTGGAGTGGATTGCCATTTCCTTCTCTGGAATATAGAATGAGCAAGTGAAAATTTATCGCCAAGGAGCAGTGGGGGTACAGGTGTATCTGTGGGTGGAAAATTACTAAAATAAATTATCTAGGGGTAAGGTGGGATTCTAGATAAAGCCATCTAATGGGATTCTTGGTGAGGGCAGCAAGGGTGATCAGACGTCACCTGGGAGATGGTGGAGGAGGAACCGCATCAGCTATCTGAGGTGATCAGAATGGGGGATTCTGGCTAAATTGACTTAGCAGGATTCTTGCGAAAATTGGACAATGTAGAGATGATCACAGAAGCCCAAAAGTCAATAGTTAATCATGGGTTAAGAGTTCTGTCAAAGTATTTGACATGAGCCAGGTGTGAAGCAAGTTGCTGTTCTTTCTTGAACAACTTCTTCCCCCAGAAGAAGCTGGTAACCACCCAGAGTTCCACCTGTTAGTTTGGGAGTCTTATGGTGTCAGTGACTTGCAGTCTCTCCAGCTTCCCAGTATGGCAGAATGGAGAGTTTCCTCCTGGTTTTTCCTCTGTTCCAAGTCCCAGCCAGGGCCTGGGTGACTGTGGAGCTGTGGATGGAGCAGGCCAAGGGCAGGGAGCAGGTTGGCTTCTCCAATTTCTGCTTTTCTTCAGAAGCTGAAGGATCTCTTGGCAATGAAGTGGAGCCCAGCTTTCTTGAATGTGATTTTTTCCCTGCCTGTGTTTAACCACTGTCAAAAGTGACAGCCAGGTGTAAGGGGAAGGAAGGGGCAGGGACTGGCAGGCTCTCTCAAGCTTCCTCCTGGCCTTTGATCCTGACATTAGCAATTGTACCTGTCACTTGTTGGTGTTCTTTGTCACCATAGATGTGTTTGAAAAAAGTTTGAAATACTGTAACTTTCTCTATAAAGAGAAAGCAAACCAAAAGTCTGGAAGCAAAGAGAATGGTTTAGGAAATGAAAACTCTAATACAGATGAGAGGGGATGATGACATGAATTAAGGCAAGAGCTGTGGGGAGGCAGGTACACCCATTCCACATAAACTTCCTGTGAAGTTGAAGTTAGGCTAGAGAAAAGCAGCCAGCATGGTGTCCAGCATACTACTTGGTATCAAATAAGTGCTTGGTTGCCACTTTTCCCTCTCCCCGAGATAAATTCTGTCAGAAAACAAGCCCATGGGTGCTGTCTGTGGGTACAGGCCAGGAGTCTTATTCTGGCTCCTTAATACGGTGGCAAGTTTCCCAAGGGATGTCATGCCCCTTTCAGCTCTGGAAAGGGCTTCTAGAAATGAGGAAACATAGGAGGTGACCAAATGAGTCAGGCCAAAACACTCCTATCATTCAAGGGCTCTCTTCAAGGCTGAGGATTGTTGTGGGGGCCTCTGCTTGTTCTCTGAGAGATTCTCAGGCCCTCACCCTCCTGCCCCAGTGGTTTCTCACCTTACTTTGGCAGCCTCCCAACCCACTGTGTCCAGCTCAAATTCAGCCAACTACCTCCTCTTCCCAGAAAAAGTCTCACACTGGCATGAGGTTTTCCAACATAAGAGTGAAGTGGATGCTAGGAAACAGGGGACAGAAACTGCAGAATCCCCCAGCTCAAGCTTTGTCCTCCCAACCTGACTGTGCTCTTTCACACAACAATGCAACCCTGAGCTATCCAGGGGGCCTAAGGAGTGCTGATCTCTTCACTGAGGTCAGAAAAAGGGTGAGGAGGAACCAGAACAGGAGGAGGAAAACGTAGAGAGGGGAGGTCTTTCAGATGGTAGCCGGAGAAGATGGAGGTCGAGTGGGGTTCTTAGGTCTCTTCCTAAGGTCCAGCTCTTCCTCTAGATTTCCCCACAATGCCTCAGTAACCTCAGCATCTCTCTTTTTTAATTTTTAAATTTTTATTGAGAAATAGTTGTTGTACAATATGTAAGTTACAGGTTTTTAAAGGTTATACTCCTTTTTATTTAGTATAAGATATTGGCCATATGATTTCCCTGGTGGCTCAGAGGGTAAAGCGTCTGCCTGCAATTCAGGAGACCTGGGTTCAATCCCCGGATCAGGAAGATCCACTGGAGAGGGAAACAGCAACCCCCTCCAGTACTCTTGCCTAGAAAATTCCATGGACAGAAGAGCCTGGTAGACCCCAGTCCACAGGGTTGCAAAAAGTCAGACATGACTAAACAATTTCACATTGGCCATATTCCCCCTGTTGTATGATATATCCTTAAAACTTATTTTATACCTAATAGTGTGCATTGCTTAATCTTAATCCCTTGCCCCTATATTGCCCCTCCCCACTTTTCTCTCTCCACTGGTAACCACTAGTTTACTCTCTATGTCTCTGAGTGTGATTCTTTTTGGTTATATTCACTAGTCTGCTCTATTTCTTAGATTCTGCATATAAGTGACATCATACAGTATGTGTCTTTCTCTGTCTTACTTATTTCACTTAGCATAATGCCCTCCAAGTCCATCCATGGTGCTGCAAATGGCAAAATTTCATTCTTTTTGATGGCTGAATAGTATTCCATTGCATATGTGTATGTATCTTCTTTATCCATTAATCTGTTGATGAATATTTAGGTTGCTTCCATGTCTTGATTACTGTCTGTAATGCTGCTGTTAAAACTGGGGTGCATGTATCTTTTCCAATTAGTGTCTTTGTTTTTGTTTTGGATCTATAGACCCAGGAGTAGAATTAACTTCAGCATATCTTCCGTGAAGTGTAAGTGAGAGAAGTACCAGAGATTGTCTGAGACTCGCCGTAATCCTCCCACACACGCTGTCCAGTCTGGGGCACCTTCCACTCCAAAATCATCTCTTACAGTGCAAGAGGGAGTGTTTGAGGGTGAGGATCTATATATCCCAGAGACATTTCTTTAGCATCATATGCTCAATGTCTGCTGCATACCGACCCCCTGTGACTTGTTCCAGAAGTACATGCCAGGCAAAAGAGCAGGAGCTGGAGGCCCAGTGGGCCCTGCTGACAGTCTGATGGAGTCAGTGCCTTGTGCCCTAGGCAACCATGGCCTAATCTGGGGAGAACATGGGTGACAAGTGCATGGGAAGAGGCAGGTCTTGTCTGGGGGAAGACATGGGGGGTTAAGGGCCCCAAGTCAGCACCTGCCCACTCTGAGAGCCCACTCCTGGAAGCCACGTGTCTCTGTCAGGAGAAGAAATGTGCCCATAGGTTGGTTGCTTCCTTCTCCAATGGTCCAGCAGATTGTTCCAGGCTGATAGGGGAGGGAATCCTGCCTAATTGGAAGCTTCTGGCGCTGCTATGCCCCCCAGAGTTCAGAGCCCTGCCTGGCTTGGAGGAGACTGGTCTGACTTTCCAACCTTGCCTGGAGGGCCTCCATGGCAACTGGCTCTGGGCCTTCCTGACCCCCTTGTGAGCAACCACAACCTCCACAGCCCAGGGCCAGGCCAGAACATGGGGCCCCTCCCTAGCTCTCACTAGGGGAGTTCCTTCAGGGTAGCAACATGAGCTACTGCATCCTGGGCCTCACTCCTTGGTTCTTCCCTGCTCAGCCTCCCAGAAGCACAAAGAAAGGTCCCCCCTTCCTACTGTATAGCCCAGGGAACTATAATCAATATACTGAAATAAACCATAATGGAAAATAATATGAAAAAGCATGTATAAGTAACTGAGTCGCTTTGCTTTACAGCAGAAATTAACCCAACATTGTAACAATCAGCTATACTTCAGGGATGTGGACAGTGGGTAAGAATCCATCTGCCAGTGCAGGGCACATGGATTTGATCCCTGGTCCACAAGCTGTGGAGCAGCTAAGCCCGTGTGCCACAACTACTGAGCCTGTGTGCCATGATTATTGAAGCCGATGTGCTCTAGAGCCAGTGCTCCACAAGAGAAGCTACCACAGTGAGAAGTCCTGGCATCCCAATGAAGAATACCCCTCTTTGCTGCAACTAGAGAAAGCCTGTGCACAGCAGTGAACACCCAGCAGAGCCAAAAGTAAATACTTTTTTAAAAATCAATACTTCAATAAAATTTTTCAAAAAGAGAACAGAAGAAAGGTCCCCGCACCCACTCCACATAACTTCCCTGACTCATTGTCTAACAGAGAAGATGAGTATCACATTGGGGTAATTTTCATTATAGCCTTCATGGCCTACAGACAAGACAGTCCTTTCTCCACACCATCAGCTGTACAGCAGTCAACTATGCAGGAAGAATGGTCAAGCTCTTCCTGACCCAGGGCTCAGTTCCATGATTGCCACCTGGGGCTCTGCCCTCCAGCTCTCAGAAGCACAGAGAAGAAATAATTGTTTCTCTGTGACTGTGGCCCCATGTCAGAGTGGCCCAGGGCCAGACTAGGACATGAGCACTGATGAGGCAGTAAAGAGTAGAAGCGAATCACTTTCACCTGGAAATATTTTCCTGTTTTTCCATTTTCTCCTTTAGTTCTACAACCACAGAAGAAGGATTACTAGGCCCAAGGGCATAACTCTCCTTAAGGTTTCTTATTCATCTGCTAAGTGAAAGTTCATTTCTTTCCAAGTGAGTTATTTTCTACTCCAACATGCACTTTGCTCCATCTTGAGTGCTGAGTATCATCATTTCTCATTAATGCTACTTCAGTATTGGAAAATGATTTTTTTCTGATTGTGTTCATTTTCTTTTTTTCCCCAAGTAAAGTAAACATTTTCCCACAGTTTTAAATCACCTTAATACCTGTTTGTTCAGGCCCTTGGCCACTTTATCCTTGGAGTATCTACTGTTTTTTTTTAAGTTAGTTCTGTTCAATTCAATTTTAATGAATTCCTACTTGGTATCATGCAGGAATTGTGCAGGGCCATAACAATATGGAGATGAAGCCAACACATGCCTTACCCTCAGATGACACTCTTCATGGGAAAGCAGAGCTCTTAATGAGTTCATTTCAATACTGTAGTAAGATAGAAGTTTGTATCAGGCATAGGGAAGGGGAACATTTTCCCTTGAAGGAAAATATCAAGTACAAGGAATAAAATTGAACCATCAGAAGAAAACTGAAGAATTCACAGGAAGAAAGGACCACAGGAATAAAGGGCCAGGGCAGGAACCAGCACTAGGTGGTGAAGAACCTGAAGAGCAGATGCATGAGGCTGAAGTGGGAGAGCTGGAGGGCTTGAAAGCAGTTGGAGCTAGGGGAGAGGCCAGAGTATGCATAACCTTGAACTCCACTGGAAGAACTTTGGGCTACTTTTTGGAGATAAGAAAAGTTAGTGAATGGCTTTTAGCAGGAGGATGACATGGGAATAGTTGTCTTCAGATTTGATTCCATCCCCCACCCTGCCTCAGCTGTAGTGTTGGCTGGTATCCAAAATAGAAGGGTGTATTACTTTGCTAGGACTGCTGTAACCAAGTACCACAAACTGGGTGGATTTCCAGAAGAAGTTTACTGTCTCAGAGGCTAGAAGTCTAAGATCAAGGCATCATCAGGGTTGGTTCCTTCTGAGGGCTGTGAGGGAGGATCTGTTCCCTGCCTCTTGCCGAACTTCCCCTAGTTTGCTGGCAACCTTTGGTATTCCTTAGTTTGCAGAAGCATCGCCTTGATCTCTGGTTTTGCCTTCACATGGCATTTTCCCTATGTACATGTCTCTGTGTTCAAATCTCCCCTTTTTATAAGGACATCATATTAGATTAGAGCCCACCATAATGATCTCATTTAAACTTGATGACCTCTGCAAAAAACTCCATCTCCAAATAAGATCACATCCCGAGGTTCTGGGGGGTTAGGGCTTCAACATATGACTTTTACAAGGAAACTATTCAGCTCATAAGAAAGGGGGAGAATAGATTAGGAGCCTAGGACTTAAACTAAGGCTGTGGAGGGACAGACAAAATGGAGGGACTAGAACAGAATTCATTTGGGGGTGTGAAATCCACAAGTCTCACTCTTTCATGAAATGTAGGGGAAGGAGAGTTCAACTTCCAGGTTTGGAATACTCCACTATTTCTTGTTGTCTAGTCACTAAGTCATGGGATTCTTCAGGCAAGAATACTGGAGTGGGTTGTTGTGCCCTCCTTCAGGGGATCTTTCCCACCCAGGGATATAGATATATAGTAACTGAATCACTTTGCTGTACCTTGACACCAAGGCAACACTGTATTAATAAAGTAACTATACTTCAACTTAAAAATTTTAAGAAAAGTAACAGAACATTGCCAGCAATAAAAGAAAATTCCAAGAAGGAGCTATCTTCCATGGGAATGTTGGATCCATGAGCAAAAGGACTTGGTCTAATTTCCTCACTGCCATCTACTCAACTGCATAAACAATGCCTGGTACAGAGTAGCTATATAATAAGCATTAGATGAATAAAATGTTGAACGAGCTACACAGAGAGGCATATGAAAAATCAAGAGTTCACTGTCCCAGGAAACATGGGAGTGATTCTAACACCTCTACTATACTTCACTGAAAAAATACCATTCTTGTATGTTATTGACTCCAATGACTTTCAAAAATAAGCTATTTTTTAAAGGTTTCTAAACTTGATTTGTAATATAAAAAGCATCAAAAATATTTATGCATGTTGTTGAAAATAGATGTTATAAATAAACTAGATATTTTCCTTCCAATGCTAAATCTTATATGTTAACCTACAAGAATGATCAGAGTAATAAAACTTTCATATACCTTTTGGCACTCAGATGTTCATAGCAACTTTATTTATAACAGCCAAAACTGAGAATGACCCAAATGTTCAGGTGAATGAATAAATTAACCGCCAGACAATGGAATACTACTCAGTAATTACAGAATTCATATTGATGCACACAATGACACCTATGAATCTCAAAATAATATTGCTGCCTGAAAGAAGTTATGCAAAAAAGGAGTGCATAGTGTATGATTGCACTCATATAAAATTCTAGAAATTGCAAGCTAATCTATGGTGACAGAAAGTAGATTAGGAGTTCCCTGGGAGCTGGGGTGAAAGGAAGGAGCAGAAGGGAATGATTAAAAGGGGCAAGAGGAAAATTTGGGGGCAAAGGATGTGTTCATGCTCTTGACTGTGGCGATGGATTCTCTGAGGTAGGCATCAAACTTGGCAAATAGTACGCTCTAATATGTGCAATTTATTGTATGTCAGGTATATCTCAATTTTCTAAAAATATCAAATACCCCAATTTAAAAATGGGTGAAGGACTTGAATAGATATTTCTCCAAAGAAGACACACAAACAGCCACCAGACATATAAAAATGGTATGTGAAAATGTGCCCAACATCACTAATCATCAGGGAAATGCAAATCAAAACCACATTGCAATGTCACTTTATGTCTATCAAGATGACTATTATCCAGAAAAAAGACAACAAATATTTTGCTAATATGGATGTGGAGAACTTGTACAATGTTGATGAGAATGGAGAATGGTGCATCCTTTAGGGGAAATAGTATGGAGGTTTCTCAAAATATTAAAACTAGAACTACCATATGATGCAGCAATCCCACTCGTGAGTACATATCCAAAAGAACAGAAATCAGAATCTCCAAGAGATAGCTGCACTCCTGTGCTCATTGCTGCACTATCCACAATACCCAAGACATGCAAACAACTCAAACACCCATGACAGATGAGTAGATAAAAGGAATGTGGCTGTCACAGAGCACCCGGTTGAGCTTCCTGTGTTACACAGCAACTTCCCACTAGCTTTTTAGTTTACATATGTGGGATGCAGGGATGGGAGGGAGATTCAAATGGGAGGGGACATATGTACACTTATGGCTGATTTATGTTGTTGAATGGCAGAAACCAACACAACATTGTAAAGCAATTATCCTCCAATTAAAAAGAAATTTTAAAAAGTACAACCATTAAAAAAAAAGAATGTTGAATACGCACATAGTGGAATATTACTCAGCCTTAAAAATAAGGAAATCCTGCCATTTGCAACACCATGGGTGAATCTAGAGGACTTCATGCTAAATGAAAAAAGCCAGTTGCTGAAGGACAAATACTGTGTGGCTCCACTTGGAAGGCTTATAAAGCATGCATGCATTGAAGAAGGCAATGGCAACCCACTCCAGTATTCTTGCCTGGAGAATCCCAGGGACAGAGGAACTTGATGGGCTGCTGTTTATGGGGTTGCACAGAGTTGGACACGACTGAAGCGACTTAGCAGCAGCAGCAGCAGCATAAAGTACTCAGACTCTGAGAAGCAGATGATAGTATGGTGATTGCTGGGAGCTGAGATGACGGGAAAATGGGAACTGTTGCTCATGGATATCAAGTTTCAGTAATGGAAGAAGAATAAATTCTAGAGACCAGTACAACACTGTACCAATATATAGTTAACCATATACACTGCATGTCATTAACAATAAGGAACTGAATACTTCAAAATATATTGAGTCTAGATCTCATGCAAAGTGTTATCACCAAAAGGAAAAGGAAACATAAAAGAACACAAGGAAACTTTTAGAGGTGATGGATATGTTTAGTACCCTGCTTCTGGTGATGGCATCACTGGTGTATGCATATATCCAAACTCATCAAGATGTGTATATTAAATACATACATTTTTGTATATCAAGTATCCCGTAATAAAGCTTAAAAAATAAAAGAAAATGCAGATAATTATATGAGATTTCAAGAAGTCTTAAAGTACTGGACTTGTAACTATTGTCTACATGGTGGCTGACATTTAGTAAGCTCTCAATACTCTCCTGTTATTAACTAGAGCAATGATCTCCATCCTTTTTGGCACCGGGACCGGTTTCGTGGAAGACAATGTTTCCAGAGACCGATGGCAGTGGGGGGAGGATGGTTTAGGGATGATTCCAGCACGTTACATTTATCTTGAGTTTATTTCTATTATGTCATCTCCACCTCAGATTATCAGGCATTAGATCCCAGAGCTTGGGGACCCCTGAACAAGAGGCTAAGAACTAACCATTCTACAACTCCCTACGGATCTTACAAATCTCGCCCCTGTTGCCAAGGAAACAAGTGCCACCTGGGCTGCACAGTCAGGAGCGCCCCAGCCTGTCTCGGCGGTGCAGGCGGCACCAATGAGAAGCGCCCATAGCCTCCAAAGGGCAAGGAAAAGGGGAGGCAGGAGGCGACCTGGAAAGGAGGGACTGGAGATTAAACAGCCAGCGGAGAAGCTGGAGACCAAGGGGCTGGGAGAGAAGGATGGCAGAGGGTGGCCATTCCCCAAAAGAGGGCAAGATGTGGGAGAGGGCGACAGGGCGCCCATGGCGGGAGCAGGCTCCAGGCAGAGGTTCACCCTGTAGTGGCTTGACAGATTGCAAGCACCCGACCGGACGAAACAGGAACTCACCCACCCCACGAGCAAGTCTCCTTGCTCACGTAACCTACCCCCGCCCTCGCTACCCCCTACCCGCTACCTCGCTTCCGCCCCGGCAGCAAACTAAGGCGTTCATTGGTTCAGCCTTCGGATCTTTCTCGAATCCCACAGCTTTGTCTGCAGTCAGCAAAGTGCAAGCTCACCTCCAGGAAGCCAAGCCGGTATCTTCTTAGCGACTGATGCTGGGTGACTGGAGCGCCTGCTGTGGCCCTCAGGTGCTGCAAGAGGAGCATTTACTGTGGGCAGAGGCACACCTTACCTTGTCCTTTACACATCTTCATTCAGGAAAAGCTGAGCGTTGGAGCCCTGGAGCGATGAGGAGAGTGTCTGCTACCCCCACCCCCACCCCCACCCCACCCCCGTCTTTGATGGTTTCTAAATAGTACTCTCCGCTAAAGGGTACAGGGCTCTTTGGAGAAATGGCTTATTCTGTGGCTGCAGTAGGGAAAGTACAAGATGTACTTAGAACATCTTGCACCAGAAAGTAATGAATCCCTCAGAGAAGGAGGACATATCAGAATGATACAGGAGGTGGCTTGAAGGGTCTCTCCCCGGGCCAAATTTGGACAGTTTGAGCCCCGAAATAATTTATAACGATTTTCTATTCCTGTCAAGGTGGAGTAGCCCATTCCTCCCAAGCCCTCCCTCTTACAACTGAAAACCCCCGTACTCATAACTCAACAAATAAACATAGGAAGTCTCTGGAAGGTGAAAAGAAGGCAGCTAGATGGTCTAGGGACCTCATGACGTGAAGAATAACAGCAGTGAATTTCCCGTTTCCTTATTGTGGCTGATAAATCCTGCACAAGAGGCTCCAGAAGCCTCTGATCTGGAACTGCCAACAGGCACCTATCAAAAAACAAACAAACGAAAGCCCTAAGAAAAGTCTGCTTCCTTTAGCCAAAGGTCAGGGCAAAAGGTGGCCTAACAACAGAAAAATCTTTTAGCTAATACCAGCCCTACAGCTTCTCTGGTAACTCAAATGATAAAGAATCTGCCTGCAATGCAGGAGACATGGGTTCAACCCATGGGTTGGGAAGATGCCCTGGAGAAGGGAATGGCAATCCACTCCAGTATTCCTCCTTGGAGAATTCCATGGACAGACCATGGGGTCGCAAAGAGTCAGACATGACTGAGTGTCTAACACTTTCACTTTTTACAGCAACCAAACAGCAAGGGGAAAACCAGCATCCCACACACACTCTCATGTTTCATCAGGAGGCCAGGGACCTGGTATTCCACCCCAGCCCTCAGCAGGAGGAAGTGGACTGAGCCGCCACCCCACCCAGCATCAACAGCCTAAACAAGGCAGTACCGGTTAGATCTAATCAGGATTCCCCATTCCCCTCACCTCTGGTGTCAGCAGGGCCCAGCAGGCAAGTGAGCTTACACCCACACACAGAGGTAAGCAGATGGTATCAGTTTGTGTCCCCATTTTTCTGGGAAGGTGTCAGCAGACTGAGGGGGAGGATGTATTTCCATCCCATCCACCTACACGGAGGCATTGTGAACAATCACTCCTTCACCTTGACTCGGCTGGCATCCCAAAGGCCCTCTCCCAAAGAGAAGATTAAATATTATAATATCCAAAATGCTCTGGATAAAATTTTTTTAAATCACTTGTCATACCAAGAACCAGGAAAATCCACAACTTGAATGAGAAAAGACATTCAGCATGAACATAAATCATATATTGAAGTTTTCTTTCAAGGATTTTTAAAGCAACCACCATAAAATCACTTCAATAGGCAATTACAAGCTCAGTATTTCACGATTGAGCAGAGATGGCAATGTCGCCTCACTCCAGTACTCTTGCCTGGAAAATTCCATGGACAGAGTCTGGTAGGCTACAGTCCATGGGGTCGCTAAGAGTCGGACAGGACTGAGCGACTTCTCTTTCAATTTTCACTTTCATGCCTTGGAGAAGGAAATGGCAACCCACTCCAGTGTTCTTGCCTGGAGAATCCCAGGGACGGGGGAGCCTGGTGGGCTGCCATCTGTGGGGTCACACAGAGTCGGACAGCAGCAGCGTGATGTCAGCTATAGGTTCCTTGTAGATGCTCTTTATCAGCTTGAGGTAATCCCTCTCTCATTTTGTCAAGTACTCTTTCATGATCACATGATTTTTCTTCTGATGGAGTAAATTGCCTAATTTTCAAATGTTGAACCAGCTTTGCATACTTGAAATAAATCCCACGTGGTCATGGTGTCTATTTCTTTTCCTACATTGCTGGACTGGGTTTACTAATATGTTGTTGAAGGTTTTGTATCTATGTTCTTAAGGGATATTAGTCTATAAATTTCTTGGTTTTGAACATGCTTGTTTTGTTATCAGGGTATTGCTGACATCACAAAATGGGTTTTGGAAGTGCTTCCTTTCCTTCTATTTTGGGAACAGATTGTGTAGCATTGGTATGGACTCTTTCTTTAAATGTTTGATAGAATTCTCCAGTGAGAGAACTTTCTTTGGGGAGAGTCTTAATTTCAAATTCAACTTCTTTAGTAGTTATCAGACTATTCAGATTATCTGTTTCAGCTTGGTTGTGCTTTTGTAGTTGGTGGCTTTCAAGGAAATGGTCAATTTCTTCTAAATTGTAGAATTTATTTTCTTATTATCCTTTTAATGGCTTTTATTTTTTTACTATTTTCACATCTTTTTTTTTACTTTTACTTTTGTCACATCTGCTAGAGGTTTATCAATGTTATTGATATTTTCAGTGAACCAGCTTTTTGTTTCATTAATTTTTTCTATTGTTTTCTTGCTTTCAATTTATGATTTCCCTTCTTACCATTATTTCCTTCTTATTGTTTGGGCATATTTTGCTCTTCCTTTTTTAGTCTCAAAGTATAAACTTAGATTATTTGTTTGAGAACTTTCTTCCTTCCTAAATGTAAGCATTTAGTGTTATAAATTTCCCTCTCACCACAGATTTAGCTGCTTTCCATGTTTTAACTTGTTATATTTTCATTTTCATTCAGTTCTTTTAAAAAATTTCCTTTGAGTCTTCTTTTTTGACTCATGAATTGTTTAAGAATATATTTTTAATTTCCAAGTGTGAAAATTTTACTAATTTCTAATTTGTTTCCATTATGGCCAGAAAACATACTCTGTTTGATTTCAATTATTTTAAATTTGTTGTGGTTTTTAATGGCCCATGACATAGGCTCTTCACCAATGTTTTATGAACACTTCAAAAGAATGTGTATTCTATGGTGGAGGGTGTATTTATAAATACACCCTTTTTGGGGGGTTCGTTATTTTGTTCACTTATTCCATTGCTGATTTTTTTTAAGTCTTTATTGAATGTGTTACCATATTATCTCTGATTTATGATTTGGTCTTTTTGGCCACAAGGCATATGGGATTTTAGCTCCCTGACCAGGGATTGAACCTGCGGCCCCTGCATTGGGAGGCAAAGTCTCAACCACTAGACCACCAGGGAGGTCCCCCATTGCTGATTTTTTGATCAATTGGTAAGAGTGGGATGTTGAAGGTTTCAGCTGTAACAGTTCATTTGTCTGTTTCTCCTTTCAGCCCTATCATTTGGTTTCATGTATTTTGAGGCTCTTTTGTTTGAAATGTGCATATTTAGGATTATTATGTCTTCCTGGTAGATTGATCCTTTTATCATTATGCAGTGCCCCTCTTTGTTTCTAGTAAGATTTCTTTTCCCCTACTCTGACTTTTCACTCCTGCCTTTTTAAAAATTAATGTTCAATCTACTTAATTCATTGTATTTGAAGAGAGTTTCTTAGAGATAACATCTGATGTGGTCCTCAATGTGTGTAGTGGGGATATTAAAGAAAATTTAATTTATATTTTTAAAGTGGGGAGGATAGCTTGCAATGCAGGAGACCAAGGTTTGATTCCTGGGTCAGGAAAATCCCCTGGAGAAGGAAATGGCAACCCACTCCAGTATTCCTGCCTGGGAAGTCCCGTGGACAGAGGAGAGTGGTGGGCTACAGTCTATGGGATTGCAAAGAGGCGGATATGACTGAGTGAGCATATACAAAGTTCTTAAATAAAGCTAGAAAAGTAATCAAATGACCTTAAAAAGGGAAAATTTTCAATTGCACCCTGGCTTCACCAAAACAAAAGAAAATTAACGACGACTTCAATTGGGGAGGATAAAGAAAATGAGATGCCTACACTACATTCAAAGTGGTAAATATTGATACCAATAGATAAATTACATATCTACTGGTTAGCTAGAGCAACCACTAAGAAATCTATACAAAGCAATATACTCAAAGAAATCTATACAAAACAATACACTCAAAAAATATAAATAAATAAAATAATGAAAACTATAAATAAATCAAGATAGAATCCAAAACATGCTCAAGCAACCCACAGGAAGTTAAGTTTACTAAAGAGGAAACAAGCAGAAAATAAATATTAAAATAGTAAACTTAAGCATATGAATAGTTAAAATATAAATGGTCTAAATCCATCAATTAAAAGAGATTGGCAGAGTGGATTTAAAAACATGAGCCAATAATATGCTGGAATATACAAAGAACTCTTAAAATTCAACATTAAAGAAAAAAAAATCTCTTTAGGAAATGGTCAAAGGGCCTATGGCCATACCACTTGGAATGTGCCTGATCTCAGAAGCTAAGCAGAGTGGGGCCTGATTTGTATTTGGATGGGAGAAAATGGGCAAAAAGGGTACGAGGAGACATTTTGCTAAACAGGATACACAATGGCAAATAACCATATGAGAAGATATTCAACATTATTAGCCATTAGAAAAATGAAAACCATAATGAGCTATCACTACACACTCAAAATGGCTAAAATACAAAATCATACTGCCAAATGCTGGAGAGTATGCAGAGAAACTGCATTACTCATACTTTTCAAGTGGGAATGTAAATGGCACAAGCACTCTTAAAAAGTTTGGCAGTTTTTAATAAACTAAACATGTAATTGCCATGAAAGTGAAAGTGTTAGTCACTCAGTCATGTCTGCCTCTTTGTGACCCCATGAACTGTAGACCGTCAGGCTCCTCTGCCCATGGAATTCTCCAGGCAAGAATACTGGAGTGGGTTGCCATTCCCTCCTCCACAGGATCTTCCTGACACAGGGATTGAACCTGGGTCTCCTGCATTGCTGGCAGATTCTTTACCGTCTGAGCCACAGGGAGGCCCATATTACCCAACAATTGTATTCTTAGGTTTTTGTCCCAGAAAAATAAAACTTAACGCTCATACAAAACCCTATACACAAATGTTCATAGCAGCCTTATTATTATAGTGAAAACCTCGAAACAACCCAGATGACCTTCAACAGATAAACAGGAAAAGAAACTGTGGCACATCCATACCCTGGAATATTACTCAGCAAAAAAAAAGGAACAAAATGTTGATACATACAACAGCTTGAATGAATCTCCAGGGAATTGTGCTGAATGAAAAAAGCCAAACTCAAAAGTCATATATTAATACTATATGATTCCATTTATATAATAGTCTTGAAATGTCAAAATGATAGAGAGCAAATTAATGTCAGGGGTTAGGGTCATGGAGGGTTAAAAGGTAGTGGATATGATTGTAAAAGGGTAGCAAGAGCAATTCTGTGCCTCATGTCAATGTTTATTCCCTGGTTATGATGCTGTACTGTCATTTTGGAAGATGTTACCAATAGATGAAACTGGATGGAGGATATATAGGTTCTTATAATTACATGTGACTCTACAGTGCTTTGAAAATGTAAAAAAAAAATCTTTCATTTTTAAAAAATGCACAGCTCATACATGATGGCTGTGTATTTCTGCTTTAGAACATGGCTACAAAGTAGTAACCGGAAGGGCAGTGAGAATAAGGCAAAGAAAGAGGACATTTTCTGGAGGCAGAAGAGAAAAACAAGCAAGCACGCAGTGGCAAGAGCCCCACTATATGGGCTAGAATCTTGACTCTGCCACATACTAGTTCTACAGCCCTGGCTAAATTACTCCCTTCCTCTGTGCCTCAGTTTCTTCACTGCAAAATGTGGATGAATTAATATGTACAAACCACATAGAACAGCAAGTGACACATAGCACTAAAAGGTTTTTTTTTTATTATTTCTATTCGAGGAAGGATATGCTCAACTTCTGGCTACAGAAATACTAAGTTGAATCATATCACATGAAAGTTTAACTCATGAGAATTTCACTATTTATGCTCTGGGGATAAATAGCATCTATGTAATAATTCGAAAAACTGTTCAGATTTTCTGTTTTTTTCTAAATTACTTCATTCTTCTCTATCTTTATCCTTATTTGTATGATAAAAATAATATACATTAAAAAATAAAATAATAATAGAAACAGATTATAACCAATAGAATAAATAGGGAATTATGAGTCCATATTTATATAAATAAATTAATGCATTGAAAATTTGATGTGGAACAGGATATTTACATGATCTCCATAAATTACATATTAATTACAAAGAGAGAGAGAATAACTTTACAGTGGAGAAGTCTGGCAGACTCACCTTACTTGAGTCATCATAGTGAATTATCATTGGTTACGATGCAAATTTACATTTTGTGCCTTCTGATTGGATGCACTCAGGACACAGCCTTACTTCTGTGCTATACCTGAAAAAGATTAATTACCTGAATTTAATCATGAGGAAGCATTAGACTAATACAAATTAAAGGACATTCTACAAAATAACTTCTCTAGAAAGGAATGGCAACCCACTCCAGTATTCTTGCCTGGAGAATTCCATGGACAGAGGAACCTGGTGGATTACAGTCCATGGGGTTGCAAAGAGTCGGACATGATGGAGCAACTAACACACATAATCTTCAAAAGGTCATGAACAATAAAGCAAGACTGAAGAACTATTCCCAATTGAAGAATACGAAAGAGATATGGAAACTAAATACTAAACGTAATCTTAACTGGATTCTTTTGCTATAATGAATGCTGTCAGGACAATGTGCTCAGTTGATCAGTCACGTCCATGTGGTTTGATCTCTGGTCTGGGAACTAAGATGCTATATGCCTTGTGGCCAAAAAACCAAAACACAAAACACAGCAGCAGTATTGTAAAAAATTTTATAAAATCTTTAAAGAAATGGTCCAGATCAAATTGAAACTGTAATCAGAAATCTTTCAACAAATAAAAGCCCAGGACCAGATGGTTTCACAGCTGAAGTCTACCAAAAATTTAGAGAAGAGCTAACACCTATCCTACTCAAACCCTTCCAGAAAATTGCAGAGGAAGGTAAACTTCCGAACTCATTCTATGAGGCCACCATCACTCTAATACAAAAACCTGACAAAGATGCCACAAAAAAAGAAAACTACAGGCCAATATCACTGATGAACATAGATGCAAAAATCCTTAACAAAATTCTACCAAACAGAATCCAACAACA
>ML662903.1:905821-924900 GCA_007570785.1 Antilocapra americana
TGTGTGTGTGTGTGTGTGTGTGTGTGTATTACATCTTCTTTAACCACTCATCTGTTAACAGACACTTAGGTTGTTTCCATTTCCTAGTTATTATAAATACTGCTACATTGAACATGGGAGTGCAGATATCACAACAAGATCCCAATTTCTATTCCTTTGAATATATACGCAGAAGTGGGATTGCTGGATAATATGGTAGTTTTATTTTTAATTTTTGAGGAAGCTCCATACTGTTTTCCTAGTGGCTATACCAATTTGCACTACCAACAAAGGTGCACTAAGTTTCCCTTTCTCCTCACCCTTACCAACACTTGTTATCTCTTGTCTCTTTGATGATAGACATTCTAACAAGTGTGAGGTGCTACCTCACCGTGGTTTTGATTTGAATTTCCCTGATGATTCATGATGTTGATTACCTTTTCTTGTATCTTTTGGCCATTTGTATGTCTTCATTGGAAAATTGTCTATTAATTTCCTCTGCTCATTTAGAGTTGAGTTGTTTGAGTTTTTAATATATTTGGATATTATCCTCTTATCATATAAATGATTTGTAAATATCCTCCCCCATTCCATAGGTTTCTTTTTGTCCTTCTGTTGGTTTCCTCTCTGTGATATAGTCCCACTTATTTATTTTTGCCTTTGTTGCTTGTGCTTTTGCTGATATATTTAGGAAGTTGCTGCCAAGACCAATATCAAGGAGCTTTTACCTGTGTTTTCTTCTGAGAGTTTTCCTCTAAGAGTTAAATTAAGTCTTTAATTCGTTCTGAGTTCATTTTTTGTGAGTGGTATACATTCAGCAATATTGTTTTACCCAACAAAAGGGTAAAGGAAACATATATTTCAGTTAGCTGTCTCACATTCTGTTGGCTCAAAGCCATAGAGCAAAATTTACTTGTACTATTAATCCCTTTAAACAACTACTCTCTTATAAACTTAAGATGAAGGCAATAAAAACTCTTTTCTTCCCTACCAGCTTGGAGATTTTGATGTCAAAATAGCATGCATCATGATTTCCTGGTGGTGTGACTTTTCCCTATTCAAATAATACCATGACATTGTTCTATTTTTGATAGTGATTATTTTAATTACCTGTTTCATGGCATTTTCTTGCTATATCTCACTACTTATAAAACTGCAGATTTTTAAATAAAAAACATGAAATATTTCCAGTTTTCTAGGGTTATTTTGGGAAAAAATGAAAACATGATATCTGTCTTCTCCTTCTACCAAAAAAGAAAATTCCATCTGGCTTGAAGCTAAATGTTAAAAAAAGAAAAAAGAAAGAAAACTCAGGGAAATAAAACCCTTGAAAGTGTTAAATTAAAATAAGGTCAAATATTTTTATATTTGACAGATTGGATATCATGAAAGAAAAAACATTGATAAATTAAACCTCCTAAAAATATAATTGTTTGCGTATGCTTCTGAACATCTTGCTATTCTTATACCAACAAAATTTTTAACAAAAAATGAGATCAGTGAATGCTTATTGCTCTGCAACTTATTTTTACTCACTTTGCAATAAAATAAAGGCATCTTTCCAAGTCAGTCCTTTTGTTTAAATGAAAATATATCTCATTATATGGAAATCTATAATTAATTCTTTTATATTCTTCTCTTGTTAATATCTTAATTAACCAGGTTATAGGAGGAACAAAGAGTAAGGCTACACCAACACTTACAATGCCTAGAGGTACTTATCAAAGGATTTCAAAGCACCTAATGCAATGCTTTCCTGATATTCTTTGCTCCAACAAGTGGCAGGAAATGAGTGATTCTGAAAAGAAAACTGCTGAGTCATGAAGCATATTTTTTACACTGCCCACAGGTGGATATGAAGTTTAGTATTTTTAAAAAGTAAGATTCTGAAGAAAATAAAGTTATGGATGTTGACAATTACATAATTTTGATTTTCAGAGTGATAATAAAATGCACCATGTTAGTAAATGTAAAAACTAAACGCATCAATACATCTCAGGTGATGCTAACAAAAAGGAGAGGAAAAATGAGTTTTCTAATTTGATGATTTAAACATTATATCTTCTAAGCAGTTTCCAAATTGTATACAAAATAAAATGTATACTTAGTTGTCTTCTTTGGTTCTTAGAAAAATTTTTCCCTACATTACATTCTTCTTGGCTTGTTTCCTTCCAGAAAGCTCCCTGGATGGAATTTTGCATAAGGCCCAGAAGAGGGCTCTGTGTTCTGAGCCACAGTCAGGCGTACATAGAAGATACTGCAGACACCCAGTTAGAGAATCAGGAATGAGGGCTCCTACCTCCCACACCCCAACCACAGGGCTATCAAGTTCTAGTTACAGCTGTTCAGCTAACAACAGATGGTGCTTGCACTTCCTTTTAATCAAGGAGTCAGAAGAAATGGTTTCTAAGAATAACTAGCAGCTTGGAAAAGTATCCCCATTATATGAATTACCATGCAAGTATTTTATATTGCAGCTTTTATTTCCCTAAGTTCCTATTTTCATTTTAAAATGTATTTGAAAGATATATAAGTATATAACATAAATGCTCAGGAAAAATACGTTAAAAAGAAACACAGCACAAGGGTAGTGAACAATGGTTATTAATGAAGAGATTATGGTTGATTTTGCTACATTCTTTTTTCCCCTAAATTTTACAGTTTGTGCAGTTCTTTTGTTTTGAATATTCCACTTTCAAAAAGAGAAAATATAGAAGAATGAAAAAGCAAGAGACAGGAAGTGAATAATACTTATCAAAAAGATTCAAAACATTTGCAGCAACTTTAAACAATCTTTATTTGAAAGAGTTTTTAGAATGGTATAAAATAATGTATGTGAAAATGATTCATTTAGCCTATATAGAATTGGACCATAAAGAAGGTTGGGCACTGAAGAATTGATGCTTTTAAACTGTGGTGTTGGAGAAGACTCTTTAGAATCCCTTGGACTGCAAGATGAAACCAGTCAATCCTAAAGAAAATCAATCCTGAATATTCATTAGAAGGACTGATGCTGAAGCTGAAGCCCCAATGCTTTGGCCACCTGATGCAAAGAGAGCTGACTCACTAGAAAAGACCCTGATGCTGGGAAAGATTGAAGGCAGGAGGAGAAGGGGACGACAGAGGACGAGATGGTTGGATGGCATCACGGAGTCAATGGACATGAGTTTGAGCAAACTCTGGGAGATGGTGAAGGACAGGGAAGCCTGGTGTGCTGCAGTCCATTGAGGCGCAAAGAGTCAGACACAACTGAGCAACTGAATAACAACAATATGTAATTGGTCATTTTAATTCTTTCAGGGAAAAATAATGGAAGAATCCACTTATGTGAGGAAGGCATGGATCTTTATTTCCCCAGAAACAAAGTTTAAAAAATGCATCATGAAGTACTGTTGTTTTTATCTCCATTTCAAGGAGGGGTGAAAACCCTGTCTCATGGCACTGTCATTAACATATATTTTGCATTAAAAGATCATTTACTCCTTTATTCCACAAATATTTAGATTCCGTTTATGTGCCAGGCACTTTCATGCCCTGAATGCTCCCCTATCAAAACCACAAAAAAGGTGTGCCTGCCTAATCTAGATAACATGCCCTTATCAGGAAACTAAACATGTTATCATCTTATCCCCTTTAAGCAGGTCCTCTATCTCCCCAACTCCAGCTGTGACTTACCCAAGCCTCCATCATTCTTTGGTTCTCCAACAATTCTTTTCTTCTAATTGAAGTATAGTTGATTTGCAATATTTTATTAGTTTTATTTTATTAGGATGCAGGTCAAGAAACAACAGTTAGAATCAGATATGAAACAGCAGACTGGTTCAAAATTGGGAAAGGCTGTCACCCTGCTTATTTAACTTATATGCAGAGTACATCATGTGAAATGCCAGACTGGATGAATCACAAGCTGGAATCAAGATTGCTGGGAGAAATATTAACAACATCAGATATGCAGATGACACCATCCTTATGGCAGAAAGCAAAGAGGAACTAAAGAGCCTCTTGATGAGGTTGAAAGAGGAGAGTTAAAAAGCTGGCTTAAAACTCAACATTCAAAAAACTAAAATCATGGCATCCAGTCTCATCACTTCAGGGCAAACAGATGGGGAAAACAAGGGAAACAGTGACAGATTTTATTTTCTTGAGCTTCAAAATCACTGTGGATGGTGACTGCAGCCATGAAATTAAAAGATACTTGCTCCTCAGAAGAAAAGCTATGACAAACCGAGACAGTGTATTGAGAAGCAGAGACATCACTTTACTGACAAAAGTCCATATAGTCAAAGCTATGGTTTTTCCAGTAGTTGTGTCTGGATGTGATAGTTGGATGATAAAGAAGGCTGAGCACTGAAGAACTGATGTTTTTGAACCGTGATGCTGGAAAAGACTCTTGAGAGTCCCTTGGACCACAAGGAGATGAAACCAGTCAATCTTAAAGGAAATCAGTCCTGAATATTCATTGGAAGGACTGATGCTGCAGCTGAAGCTCCAATACCTTGGCCACCTGATGCGAAGAGAGCCAACTCATTAAAAAAGACCCTGATGCTGGGAAAGATTGAAGGAAGGAGGAGAAGTGGGTGACAGAGGATGAGATGGTTGGATGGCATCACAGACTCAATGAATATGAGTTTGAGCAAGCTCCAGGAGACAGTGAAGGATAGGGAAGCCTGGTGTGTTGCAGCCCATTGGGCTGCAAACAACTAGACACTTACTCCATTTAAAGTTATTATAAAATAATGGCTATACTTTCCTGTGCTGAACTATATATCTTTGTTGCTTATTTATTTTATACATGGTAATTTGTACCTCTTAATCCCTTACTCCTATTTTCCTCCTCCCTCCTTCCCAGTGGTAACTACTAGTTTGTTCTCTATATCTGTGAGTTTGTTTATATTTTGCTATATTCATTTTTTTTACACTTCACTCTCCAACTATTTTTCAGGGAGATCTTCTCATCTTCCCCCACTGCAACTAGTTTCTGCTCTCTACCACCAGGTCATTTGCTGAACCAGGAAGGAAGGGCTCAGGGAATTCTTGAGCCAAACCTGCATTTCATGTATGTGTAAGTGAACTGTACTTATAGAAAAAGTAGGTTTGTATGCATTCTCCAGTTCCAAGACAGGTCTTCCTTCTCTTTACCACCATATTTTATTTTACTTTCTAAAAACTGAAGCATAGTTGATATACAACATGTAAATTAGGTGCACACCAAAATGATTCAGTTATATGCATAAATATTTCAGATTGTTTTCCATTATAGATTATTTCTAGATATTGAATATAGTTCTCTGGGCTATATAGTAAATCCTTCTTATAGTAGTTTATATCTGTTAATCCCATATTCCTAATTTATCCTTCCTCCTCTCTCTTTCCCTTTTGGTAACCATAAATTTGCTTTCTATTTTACATTTTTAAATGTTTATTTTGAGATTATTTTAAACTTAGAAAACATGTAAGAACAGTACAAAGAACTCCTTCATCCAGATTCCTCATTTATTAACATTTTGTCCCATGTGCTTTATCTTTCTCTCTTTGCACCCCCCCCTTCTATAATATTGATGACTTAAAAAATAGTCATAACCTAGAAGTCAAGAGTTGTTTTTTATTTGGTGGAAATTTTTAGGACTTCAAGCTCAGGAGAAAGTATCTCAAGAGATCCTGAGAGAACTCCCAAGGAGGTGAGGGTGAGTCGGGAGGAATCTGGTTATATAGAAACTTGCAACAAGAGGCAGGTAATCTGAATATAAAAAGATTATTGTTAATTAAGGAAAACCACATATTTCAAAGTTAAGGAACTTAGCCCTTTTCTATATATGGGAAGAAGCAAGAGTCTGGGCTTACTGAAATCATTCCTTTCATATGCATCTCAGCTACCTGAGGCCAGTATCCTGGCTTTTTTATATCCTTGGTTTTCTCAGTTCACTGCAGGGAGTGCCTGCAACCTCATGGAGCAACTTAAACATGTGTACCACTTTGAGCCTGTGCTCTAGAGCTAAGAAGCTAGACTACTGAGTCCACCTGCCACAACTGTTGAAGTCCATATGCCCTAGAGCCCATGCTCTACAACAAGCCACTGCAATGAGAAGCCACGAGTAGCTCTCACTTGCTGCAACTAGAGAAAAGCCAACCCAGAAAGAAAGTTCATCACAGCCAAAAATAAATAAATAAAATAAAGAATTGCTTTCTAATGTAAAACACTTGGTATAGACCGAATATTTGCATACTGCTAAATTCATATGTTGAAAACCTAATGCCCAATGTGGTTGAATTAGGAAGCGGAGCCTTTGGAAGATGATTAGGTCATGAGGGTGGAGCCTGCATAAATGGAATAAAAGAGGGCCCAGAGAGCTCCTGCTTCTCTTCCACCAAGTGAGGGCACAGAGAGAAGTTGGTAGTGTGTAACTGAGAAGAAGGCCTTCGCCAGAATCCAGCAATGCTGGCACCCTAATTCTTGGACTCCCAGTCCCTAGAATGGTGAGATAAATTTCTGCTATTTGTAAGCCTGTGGTATTTTGTTTTAGCAGTTCGAACAAACTAATATAACATAGACACGTGTGTGCTAAGTTGCTTTAGTCATGTCTAACTCTTTGCAACTTTATGGACTGTAGCCCGACAGGCTCCTCTGTGCATGGGATTTACCAGGCAAGAATACTGGAGTGGGTTGCCATTTCTTCCTCCAGGGGATCTTCCCAAACCAGAGATCAAACCTAGTCTCCTGTATTACAGGCAAACTGTTTACCGTCTGAGCCACCAGAGATGTCATAATTACATTTAGCCACCTATAATATTTTGCTGACTTTCAGTCATAAAACTACAGTTGCTCAAACCTGTAAGAGCTGGAAGATGTTTCTCTCATTCTTACAATAAGAAATAAGTTGGTAAAACAGAAAATCAATGACTCTTCTTAGATCCAGCAGAGAACTGAATTCACAGGACAAACTTCCACCTCCAAGCTGGAGAGACCCATGAATACAGAGAATTCATGTCAGTTTACCAGAAGCAGAAGCTACTGGAGCCAATAAATAGTTTACATTTGGCCAGGGAAGGGGGGGAAAGTATCCATTCAGAAATAATCCCAGAATGTTCTCCCATAAAGTTAATCCCATAGCAAAGAGCTACCCCACAATGGAAAAGTCTTTGCCAGGACCTTATCCAACTTGGAGGAAGGGAAATTACCAAACTTTAGTCCTCTCCAGGCTTTCTGTCTGAACTAAGGGTCAGGGAGGAGCTGAGAAACACTTGTGTATATCACAGGCCAGGGGCAAAGAGTCACTAAAAGAGAGAAACCTAATCATATGATTATAGAAAGTTTCTCTTCCTCCCACACCTAACAGCAACATGGTTCCTGTATAATATCAGTGGATTAAGTTGAAAGAACTTCGAGCCTTGGTCTCCATTTAAGAAGTTTCTAGGGAAACCCAAAAACAATAGGAGATGTAAAACAATGACACTAGAGCAAATTGAAGCCTCTGAAACCTGAAGATATGACATATTGTAAACACAGCTTACCTCTAGCTGTATCAATATAAAACCTCACACTAAAGGTCTATCTACTGCAGTTCCCATTACCCAATATATCATATATGGCTTTTGACCCAAAAAACTACAAAACATGTTAAAGGCAAGAAAAAATATGATCTGAAGAGATAAAACATGCAACAGAACTAGACTCAGATATAACATAGATTTGAAATGATCAGACCAAGAATTTAAACAGCTCTGATAACGTGCTAAAGACTATAATGGAAAAAGTGGACAACATGCAAGGATAGATAATGTAAGCAGAGAAATAAAAAACTCCAGAAAGAATAAAAAGGAAACGTTAGAAATCAAAAACATTGTAATAGAAATGAATTCTTTTGATGCACTAACCAGAGGACTGGACAGGATGAAGAAAAGAATCAGTGAGTTTGAAGATCTGTCAATAGAAACTTCCCAAACTAAAATGCAAAGAGAAAAAACCAATGAGAAAAACAGAACAGAATATCCAATAATTGTAAGATGATTATGAAAGATATAAGAAAAAATGTAATAGAAATTTCAGGAGAATAAATGAATTGAAGAAATAGTTGAGATAGTAACGGCTGAGAATTCCCCAAATTTATTGATATAAACCAAACTACAAATTCAGGAAGTTCAGAGTATACCAAACAGGATAAATAGCCTAAAACATTTATATCTAGGCATGCCATCAACCACGCAACCAAGAAGAGAGTGGAGCGAGATATTCAAAATCTCAAAAAAAAGCCCATTAACTTAGAATTCTGTATCCAGTGAAATTGTCCTTCAAAAGTGAAGGAAAAAGAGATTTTATCAGGTGAACAAAAACAGAGAATTTGTTGCTGGTAGACTTGACTTGCAAGAAATGTCAAAAGAAATTCTTCAGAGAGATGGAAAATTACCTAGGTCATAAATTTGGAAATACATAAAGAAATGCAGAGCATCAGAGAAAGAATAAATGAGGTCAAGAGAAAATATTTTTCTTATTCTTATCTAATAGAAAATTGTTTCTTCAAAGTGATAATAGCAACAATGTATTAGGCAATTATAGCATGGATAAGTGAAAGGAATGGCAGCAATGCTATAAAAAATGAGAGGGAAGAATTGCAAATACTCTGTTATAAGGTACCTGTACTACCCATGAAGCTTTATTTGAAAGTGGACTTGGACTAGTTTTAATGTATATAGCAAACTCTAGGATAACCACTAAAATAAATTTTTTAAAAGGTGCATAATTTATATGTGAAGAAAGAGAGAGAATAGAAGCAGAGGGAATACTTCCTAATTCATTCAGCAAGGTCATCATGACTCTTAATACCCAAACAAAATAAAAACGTTCCAATAAAAGAAAACTATAAACCAATGTCTCTCATAAACACACATGTTAATATCCTCAACAAAACAGTAGCAAATTGAATCCAAGAAAGAATAATACAGCATGACCAAGTAGGATTTATGTCAAGTATGTAAGGCTGGTTCAAAATTTAAAAGTCAACTAATGTAATTCATGACATCAACAGCCTACAAGGAAAAATTGTATGACCATATTGCTAGATGCATAAAAAGCATTTGATGCATCCAAGCACTTATTCATGACAAAAGCTCTGTGTGAAATAGGAAAAGAGAGGAACTTCTTCAAGTTGATAAAGAACCTCTACAAAAACCTACAGATAACATACTTAAGAGTGAGAAACTAGAACTTTCCCATTAAGATCAAGAAAAGGTAAGGGTGTCCCCTCTCACTACTCTTTTTCAGCTTTGTACTGGAAGTCCTAGTTAATGCAGAAAGACAAGAAATAAAAGTTATACTGATTGGGGAAAATGAAATAAACTCTGTTCACAGATAATATGATTCTCTATGTAGAAAATCCAAAAAAATTAAAAGCAACAACAACAAAACCCCCTGGACATCATAAGCAATTAAACAAGGTCACAGAATATCAAGTTAATATATAAACGTCAATTGCTTTCCTATGTGCCAGCAATGAACAATTGGTATTTGAAACTGCAAACACAATACCATTTATGTTAACATCAAAAATTACTTAGGCATAAATCTAACAAAATACGAACAGAATGTATATAAGTAAAACTATGACACTCTGATGAAAGAAATCAAAGGAGATATAACTAGATGAATAGATTTGTATTAATGGGTTGGAATTCTCTGAAACTTCATTTATACATACATTCAATAGAGTCCTAATCAAAATTCCTGCAAGTTATTTTGTGGATACTGATAAACTGATTCTAAAGTTTATATGGAGAGGCAAAAGACCCAGAATAGCCAACATAGTACTGAGAAGAACAAAGTAAAAAAACTAACTCCCAAACTTAAGACTTAATATAAAGCGACATTAATTTAGATAGTGTGGTATCAGTGAAAATATACATAAATTGATTAATGGAACAGAATAGAGATCCCAGAAATAAAACCATACAAATATAGTCAATTGATCTTTGAAAAAGGAATAAAAGCAATTCAATGGAGAAAGGATAGTCTTTGCAACAAATGGAGCTGGAATAATTGAACATCAATATGAAAGAAATCTAGGCAAAGTCCTTATACCTTTCACAAAAATTAACTCAAAATGAATCTTATACCTAAGTGTAAAATGCAAAACTATAAAAATGTGGTGCTGGAAAAGACTCTTGAGTGTCCCTTGGACAGCAAGGAGATCAAACCAGTCGACCCTAAAGGAAACCAACCCTGAATATTCATTGGAAGGGCTGATGCTGAAGCTGAAGCTCCAGTACTTTGGCTACCTGATGCAAAAAGCTGACTCATTGGAAAAGACATTGATGCTGGGAAAGATTGAGGACTGGAGGAGAAGGGGGTGACATAGGATGAGATGCTGGGTGGCATCATCGACTCAATGGACATGAGTTTGAGCAAACTCTGGGAGATAGTGAAGGACAGGGAAGCCCAGTGTGCTTCAGTCCATGGGATTGCAAAGAGTCAGACATGACTTAGTGACTGAACAACAATAACAAATACAACTTCTAGATGATAACACAGGAGAAAATCTAAGTGACCTTAGGCCTGGCAGTGAGTTTTTAAATACAATACCAAAAGCACAATCCATGAAAGAAAAAATGGTTAAGTTAAAATTTAAAACATCTGCTCTGCAAAAGATACTGTTAAGAGAATGAAGAGACAAACCACAGACTCAGAGAAAATATCTGCAAAACACATATCTGATAAAAATACTTGTATCAAGTATATACAAACAATACTCAAGCCTCAACAAGAAAACAAGCATCTCAATTAAAAATGGACAAAACAGGGCTTCTCTGGTGGCTCAGTGGTAAAGAATCCCCCTGCCAATGCAAGAGAAACGAGTTCGGTCCCTGATCCAGGAAGATCCCACATGCTGCTGAGCAAATAAGCTTGTGCGCCACAGCTACTGAGCCTGTGCTCTATAGCCAGGAAACCCCCACTACTGTGCCCATGTGACACAACTATTGAAGCCTGTGCACCCTAGAGCCCATACTCCACAACAAGAGAAGCCACCACCATGAGAAACTCGAACACCACAACTAGAGAGGAGCCACTGCTCTCTGCAGCTAGAGAAAACC
Source organism: Antilocapra americana (assembly GCA_007570785.1). NCBI lineage: Eukaryota > Metazoa > Chordata > Mammalia > Artiodactyla > Antilocapridae > Antilocapra > Antilocapra americana. The sequence continues at coordinate 916,880 of ML662903.1, forward strand.
TGTGTGCAGGAATGAAGAACCAGTATAGCCCCTAAATAAATAAATAATTTTAAATGGACAAAATAATCAAAAAACCACTAGAGCTAATCAAATAATTTGGCAAAGTCACATGATATAAAATTATACAGAGAGATCCCTTGCATTCCTCTACACTAACTATGAAAACTCAGAAACAGAAATTAAGGAAACAATTCCACTCAGCATTGCAACAAACAGAATAAAATATGTAGGAATAAACCTACTTAAAGAGATAAAAGATGTGTATGTAGAAAAGTATAAGACACTGATGAAAGAAATCAAAGGTGACCCAAACAGATGGAGAGATATATCATGTTCTTGAATTGGAAGAATCAATATTGTCAAGGTGCCTATACCACCCAGAGTGGTCTACAGATTCAATGCAATATCTATCAAATTACCAATGGCATTTTTCACAGAACTAGAACAAAAATTTTCACAGTTGATATGGCAACACAAAAGACCCCAAATAGCCAAAGCAATCTTGAGAAAGAAAAGTGGAGCTGGAGGAATCAATCTTCCTGACTTCAGACTATACTGCAAAGCCACAGTCATCAAGACAGTATGGTACTGGCACAAAAACAGAAATATAGACCAATGGAATGAGGTAGAAAGTCGAGAGATAAACTCACACACATATGGGTACCTTATATTTGACAAAGGAGGCAAGACTATTCAATGGAGAAAAGACAACCTCTTCAATGAGTGATGCTGGAAAAACTGGACAGCTTCCTACAAAAAATGAAATTAGAAACTTCCTAACACCAAACACAAAAATAAACTCAAAATGAATTAAAGATATAAATGTAAAGCCAGAAAAACTATTAAGCTCTTAGAGAAAAACACAGGCAGTACTCTCTTAGACATATATTGCAGCAAGATTTTCTCTGATCTACCTCTTAGAGTAATGGAAATAAAAACAAAAATAAACAAATGAGACCTTTAAATTTAAAAGTTTTTGCACAGCAAAAGAAACTATAAACAAGATAAAAAGACAGTCATCATATTGGGAGAAAATAATTGCAAATGAAGCAACTGACAAAGAATTAATCTCCAAAATATATAAGCAGATCATACAGCTCAGTATCAGAAAAACAACCCAATCAAAAAATGGGCAGAAGACCTAAACAGACAGTTTTACAAAGAAGACATACAGATGACCAATAAACACATAAAAAGATGCTCAACATCGCTCATTATTAGAGATGCAAATCAGAACTACAATAAGGTACCACCTCACACCAGTCAGAATGGCCATCATCAAAAAAATCTACAAACAATAAATACTGGAGAGAATGTGGAGAAAAGGTTACCCTCCTCACTGTTGGTATGACTGTAAACTGATACAGCCATTATAGATAATGGAATGGAGATTCCTTAAAAAACTGGCAATAAATCTACTATGCATGTGTGCATGCTCAGCCACTCAGTCGTGTCTGACTTTTTGCAACCCGGTGGACTGCAGCCTGCCAGGCTCCTCTGTCCATGGGACTTTCCAGGCATGAATACTGGAGTGGATTGCCCTTTCCTCCTCCAGGGAATCTTTCCCACCCTGGGATTGAACTTGAGTCTCCTACATCTCCTTCAATGCAGGAAGATTCTTTACTGCTGAGCCATTCGGGAACCTACCACATGACCCATCAATCTCACTACTGGGCACATACCCTGAGAAAACCATATTTCTAAAAGACACATGTACCCCAGTGTTCACTGAAGCACTATTTGCAATTACCAGGTGTGGGAGCAGCCTAGATGTCCATCAACAGATGAATGGATAAAGAAGATGTGGTGCATATATACAATGGAATATTACTCAGCCATAAAAAGAACAGATTTGAGTTAGTTCTATGAGGTGGATGAACCTAGAGCCTGTTATACAGGGTGAAGTCAGATAAAAACAAATATAGTATATTAACGCATATATATGGAATCTAGAAAATGGTACTGATGAACCTATCTGCAGGCAAGGAATAGAGACACAGATGTAGAGAATGGAGTTGTAGACACAGTAGGGGAGGGAGAGGGTGGGATGAATTGAAAAGGTAGCATTGATATATATATATATATATATATATATATATATATATATATATATATATTTTATGTATGGAGAGTTAGTTAGTGGGAGGGTGCTATATCACGCAGGGAGGCCAGCTTGGTGTTCTGTGATGACCTAGAGGGGTGGGATGGAGTGGGAGAGAGGTTCAAGAGGAAGGAGATATATATATGGTTATGACTGATTCGTGTTATTGTACATCAGAAACCAACACAACATTGTAAAGCAATTTTCCTCAAATTAAATATATTAAATAAAAGTAAATAAAAAACTAAAAATGGTCAAAATATCTGAGCATAAGAAAGAACAAATGATAAACAAGCATATGAAAAGGTACTCAACATAGTATGTCATTAGGGAATTGCAAATTAAATCAATAGTGAGATACCACTACATCCTTGTTAAAATGGCTAAAATCCAAAAACTGACAATATCAAATACTGGTGAGGATGCAGAAAAACAGGAATTCTCATTTACTGCTAGTGGGAAGGCAAAATGGTGTCATTTTGGAAGACAATTTGGTAGTTTCTTACAAAGGTAAACATAGTTTTACCATACTATTAAGTCAGTTGAAAACTTATGACTACACAAAAAACCTGCACATGTATTTTTTTAAAATCATTTTTAGTATAGGTGAGGGAGATTAAGGGGTACAGAATTCTAGATGCAAAATAAATGAGTTGTGGCACGAAATGTACAGTGTGGAGAATATAATAAATAATTATGTAATATTTTTGAATGGTGGCAAACTAATTAGACTTATTGTGGTCATAATTTTGAAATGTATAGCAATATACAATCACTATGTTGTGTATAATAATAGGAACTAACATAGTGTTGTAGGTCAATTATACTTCAAAAGCAAACTCATGGAGAAAGAGATCAGAAATGTTACCAGAGGCAGGGTGGGAGGAGGGGGATTGGATGAAGGCTGTCAAAAGGTACAAACTTCCAGTTATAAGATAAATAAGTACTAGGGATGAAATGTACCACATGAGAAACATAATTAACATTTGTATGTTATATATGAAAGTTGTCAAGATAGTAGATTCTAAGAGCTCTCATCATAAGTAAAATAATTTTTTTTTTATTTCTTTAAACTATATGAGATAATGAATGTTCACTAAGCTTACTGTGGTAATCATTTCATGATGTACTTGAGTCAAATAATTATGCCATATACCTTAAAGTCATACAGTGCTGGATGTCAATTTTATCTCAATAAAACTGGAACAAAAATTTTAAAAATCATTTTTAGTATTCATAATTGCCAAAAACTAAATGGAATCAGGCTCAGATGGTAAAGAATCTGCCTGCAATGTGGGAGACCCAGGTTCAATGCCTGGGTCAGGAAGATCCCCTGGAGAAGGGAACGGCTACCCACTCCAATATTCTTGCCTGGAAAATTCCACGGACAGAGGAACCTGACAGGCTACAGTGCATGGGGTCACAAAGAGTCAGACACGACTGAGTGACTAACACCAAAGGAATCAAACTGTCCTTCTGTAGGTGAATAGGCAAACAAACCATAGTACTTCCATATAATAGAATATAATTCAGTGATAAGAAGAACTGAGCTATTAAGCCATGAAAGATACAGATGAATTTTAAACACATATTGCCAAGTGAAAGAAGCCAGTCTGAAAGGCTACATATTGTATGGTTCCCAGTATGTGATATTTTGGAAAAGGCAAAACTACAATAAAGACGATAAAAGATCAGTGGTTGCCTAGAGTTCAGTATAAGGGAGGAAAGGGATAAATAAGTGACATGTGGGGGCTTTTTAGAGTGGTGAAATTGTCAAGTATGATACATTAATGCTAGATATATATCATTTTGCATTTGTGAAAACTCATAAAACTGTATAATACAAAGAGTGAACCTTAATGTAAACTATGAGTTTTAATTATAATTTTATATCAATATAGATGTATTCCTTGTAACCGATATACCATATTAATACAAGATGTTAATAAGAGGGGAAATTTGTATCAGTGGCAGGAGAGATGTGGGGGACAAGTTTCTATGAAACTCCATGCTCAATATTTTGTAACTTTATTTTTTAAAAATATTTTATTTATGGCTGTATCAGATCTTAGTTGTGGCATGTGGGCTCTGTAGTTGTGGCACTTGGGCTTAGTTGTCCCATAGCATGTGGGATCTTAGTTCCCTGACCAAGGATCCAACCCATATCCCCTGCATTGGAATGTGGATTCTTAGACTGGACCACTAGTAGTAGTGCTCAGTTGCTTAGTAATGTCCGACTCCTTGGGATCCCATGGAGCCTGCCAGGCTCCTCTGTCCATGGAATTCTCCAGGCAAGAATAGTGGAATGGGTTGCCATTTCATTCTCCAGGAGATCTTCCCAGCTTAGAGATCAAACCTGCATCTCTTGCATCTCCTGCATTGGCAGGCAGATTCTTTACCACTAGTGGGTAAAGGGAGCAGCCTAGGGAAGTCCCCTATTCTGTAAATTAAACTAATTTTTTAAAGGGTGAAAAAACCTGTCATTGGTCACTATGAAATTTGTTTGTCAAGACTGGAAGAGACAACATGTTATGTTAAATTTTTAGTTAGATTTATAGCTTTTAAATATGTATACAAATATATATATATTATATATATACACATATGCATTATTAATATGTGTGTGTGTGTGTGTGTGTGTGTGTGTATACATATAAACAGAGTATGTGTCCTGTATCTTCATTCTTGCTTTAGGATCTGATAGAGGCGGCCTTAAATTGTGTAGATGATCTTTCTGAAGAAAAACAAATTTGGAAGGCTCGTTCCACCAGATTTCAGAATGTCGACAAAATAGAGCAATGTTAATACTATAGGGATAGGCAAGCAAATACTAACCCAGGTGGTGCTAGTGGTAAAGAACCTGCCTGCCAATGCAGGAGACATAAGAGATGTGGGTTCGATCCCTGGGTTGGGAAGATCCCCTGGTGAAGGAAATAGCAACCCACTCCAGTATTCTTGCCTGGAGAATCTCACGGTCAGAGGAGCCTAGTGGGCTACAGTCCATGGGGTCACAAAGAGTTGGACACAGTTGAAGTGACTTAGCAGGCAAGCAAATAAATGAAGTTGAATGGAAAGTATAACAGTATGTCCAATATAGACCCTTAACCTATGATCAAGGTGTTATTACAGAGCAATGAGGAAGGTAGGCCTTTTCAATAAGTGGCTCTGGGCCAACTGTGTATCTATATGGAAAAAGGCTGAAACGGGTTCCCTATTTCACACTATCCACTAAGCATCAATTATCAAGGCATTATAGATCTGAATAAGAAAGGAGAACTATAAATCCTTTAATAGATAAGGTAGGGGAATATCTTTATGAGTTGGTGGCAAGGAATTTCTTTTTAAATGAAAACTCCAAATCACAAATCTTAAATGTGTGATTTATTTTACTCTATTAAATTAAGAGATTTGTTCATCAAGTTATACTGCAATTAAAATAAAGAGATAAGCCACAGTATGGGAGAAAATATTTGCAACATAGCTATGAAAATTATCCAGAAGGCAAAAAGAGTTTTTGCAATCAATATAAAAATTGGCAACCCAACAATAAGGGGGTATACAGGCAACTCATAACTAGGAACTTCAGATGACATATGGCATATAAACATATGAAAAAGTGCTCTATTTTGCTAGTAATAGGGACATTGCCAATTAAAACCATAATACAATGCCACTACTCACTCAAGAGATTGTCAAACATTTTAAAGTTTGATGGAACTGTAACAACTGTACCTTTATCTAACGACTTTATGGATATGTACTCTCTCTATGATACGGAGACGTAAACACATGTCTGTCTGTGTCATTCATAAGGATAAAGTGCCATAGGCTGGCTGCAGTTTAATACATACAAGTGTAAGGATTTCCCTAAATAGTTCAATTGGTGCACATTTCCTGAACCCCAGTAATTCGACCACTGAAACTCTATTTCTAACATCCACAAGCTAATAACAAGCACTTGTTTTGCAAATGAAAAGACATTTTAAATATTCATTATGCAAATTAACAAAGCCTCAGGCGTTGATCAGAGAGAATATAGATGAATAACCATTAGTAGCCTTCCAGAGTGAGGCCTTCCTGAACAAATGCTAGCTCGTTCTCCTTGTTCTGGGAATGCTCAATTAGAATAACTTGCTGTTCTAGGTGTCAGTTAAAACCAACCCACCTAAGGAATTACTTGTGGTTCAGTGGCTAAGACTCAGTGCTCCCAATGCAGGGGCTGAGGTTCAATCCCTGGGCAGGGAACTAGATCCCACGTGCCACAACTAAGAGATTGCATGCTACAAGGTGAGATGTATGGAGAGAGTAACATGGAAACTTATATTACCATATGTAAAATAGATAGCCAATGGGAATTTGCTGTATGGCTCAAGAAACTCAAACAGGGTCTCTGTATCAATCTAGAGAGGTGGGATGGGGAGGGAGATTCAAAAGGGAGGGGATACATATATATACCTGTGGTTGATTCATGTTGAGGTTTGACAGAAAACAACAAAATTCTGTAAAGCAATTATCCTTCAATTAAAAAGCAAATAGATTTTAAAAAAAGCATCTTGCATGCTGAAACAAAGATCAAAGGTCCCACACGATCAAAGGTCCTGGATGATCATGAAACCTATCCTAGGAGCTGCATGTAACAGCTAGACTTGTCCCTCTGTCCAGTCTGGCCTCTCTGCCTCACCTACATATGCACTAATAACAAGAACATTCCAGTATAAATAAACTCCATCGTGGCTGGGGACTGCTTGTTAGAGAGCCCCACCTGCAACATCAACTTCTTATCTTGCTGCCTATGCTGTCAGGTTTTAAAAGAAATGATGAACATTGCAACTACCAGATCAGATGGATGAGTCTATGGCTTCAAGGCATATGGTTTCAACAAATTTGTGTATATAACATAGCTATATTCTAGAATACACCTCAAGTTGCAAAGCTTCAGCCTACTATGAAATGTGTGCATTTTGAAGACATAAATGGAAACAAATCATTTAACTCAACTTAGATTTCAATCAGTTTGTAAAAATGCTAAGGTATTTATATTCTTGGATTAAACCTGAAAATTTTCTGATTAATTGTAAAAAAAAGAAAAAAAAAACTGATGTTCTAGAAATACAAGAATTTTATCTAAATTAAAACTTCATATTGAAGATGAAATGGTTCTTACCATCTTAGCCCTTTTTGTTTCTTATATTTTAGTGTGACAGAAATTTAAGATTAATCTGAACAGAAACGTTTGAACTCAGAGTAAAAATTTGCAACTTTTTACAATCTTATGCTAGTTTCAGGTGTACAGCAAAGTGATTCAGTTATATATATATATATACATATATATATATATATAAATTCAGTTATATATTAACATATATTCAGCTATATATTATTTTTTATTTTAAAATTTTATTTATTTTTACTTGAAGGATAATTTCTTTATGATATTGTGTTGGCTTCTGCCATACATCAACATGAATCAGCCATAGGTATCCATATGCCTGCTCCCCCTTGAACCTCCCTCCCACCTCCTTCCCCATTCCACCCCTGTAGGTTGTTACAGAGCCTTGGTTTGAGTTCCCTGAGTCATACGGCAGATTCCCATTGGTATTTTACGCATGGTAGTGTATATGCTCCTGGAGGAGGGCATGGCAACCCACACCAGTATTCTTGCCTGGAGAATCCCAATGGACAGAGGAGCCTAGTAGGCTACGGTCCATGGGGTCGCAAAGAGTTGAACATGACTTAGCAACTAAGCACAGCACACAGCACAGTGTATATGCTTCCATGTTGCTCTCTCCATTCATCCCACTCTCTTCTTCCGCTTGCCCAGCTTTGTCCTGAAGTCTACACTTTATGTCTGCATCTACATTGCTGCCCTGCACATAGGTTCATCAGTACCATTTTTCTAGATTCCATATATATGCATTAA
>ML662903.1:925000-1041118 GCA_007570785.1 Antilocapra americana
TTATCCAGTCATCTGCCAGTGGACATCTAGGTTGCTTCCATGTCCTAGCTATTGTAAATAGTGCTGCAATGAGCACTGGAGTACATTTGTCTTTTAGAATTTTTGTTTCTTCTGGATATATGCCTAGTAGTGGGATTGCTGAGTTATATGGTAGTTTCATTTGTAGTTTTTAAAGGAATCTCCATACTGTCTTCCATAGTGGCTGTTAGCAATTTACATTCCCACCAACAGTGCAAGAGGGTTCCCTTTTTCCCACACCCTCTCCAGCATTTATTGCTTGTAGATTTTTTGATAATGCCCATTCTGACTGGTGTGAGGTGGTATCTCATTGTAGTTTCGATGTGCATTTCTCTAATAATGAACGATGTTGAGCATCTTTTCATGTGTTTATTAGCCATCTGTACGTCTTTCTTGGAGAAATGTCCTGTTAGGCCTTTGTCCACTTTTTGACTGGGTTGTTTTTTTTTCTGGTATTGAGTTATATGAGCTGCTTGTAAATTCTGGAAATTAATTCTTTGTTAGTTGTTTCATTTGCTATTATTTTCTCCCATTCTGAAGGTTGTCTTTTCAGCTTTTTATAGTTTCTTTTGTTGTGCAAAAACTTTTAAGTTTAATTAGATCCCACTTGTTTATTTTTGCTATTATTCAGTTATATAATAATATATTTCAGATATATATATATATATATCATATATATTCTTTTTCAGACTCTTTTCCATTATGGGTTATTACAAGATATATTAATAGAATATATTTCCCTATGCTGTTCAGTGGTCCTCTTGTTTATCTATTTTACAGATAGTAGTGTGTATCTGTTAATCCCAAACCTCTGATTTATACATCCTCCCTGCATCTTTTTGAAATAGACATTTTTTGTGTGTGCAATATAAATGCCTAAGTCTTTTTTGAAATCTTTCAACACTGCCACTAGAGGGCCTGCACCATAGGAACACTTGGTATAGTAGAGATTGCTTGTTTAGCAATTGTTGGTTTTAAGAGCCTTAGAAACTTTAAGACAGAAAATAACCTGCATGAAGGAAATGAGAAAGAGAGATACAGAGACAGGTAGATAGTGACAACAAAGCATTAGGTGTTGATGGGTTACAAAGTGTGTTAATTGCTCAGTCGTGTCCAACTCTTTGAGACCATGGACTGCTGCCCGCCAGGCTCCTCTGTCAATGGGATTCTCCAGGCAAGAATACTGAAGTGGGTTGCCATTTCCTCCTCCAGGGGATCTTCCTGACCCAAGGATTGAACCCATGTCTCTTGCATGGCAGGCAAATTCTTTACCCTCTGAGCCATCATGGAAGCTGATGGGTTACAGGAAGGATCTTAAATGTCCTAGGGCCTAACAGTGCTCTTCAGAATTAAGAAGTACCATGTCTCATAGGAGCCTGAACTTTCAAAGTAAAAAAGTTAAAAGAAACTCACCCTTGGGGACTTCCCTGGTGGTTCAGTGGTTAAGACTCCACACTCCCAATGCAGGGGGCTTGGGTTCCATCCCTGATCAGAGAACTAGACTGACATGCCACAAACTAAGAGTTTGCATGCCACAACTGAAGATTCCGAGTGCAGCAACCAAGATATGGTGCAGCCAAATAAATTATTTTAAAAAATAAAATGTAAATAAAAAGAAACTCCCCCCCTTCTTTGGCACCCTTATTAAAAGCTTTGACACTGTCTCTAGCATCTGTTAAAATTCTTCTAATATTTTGATGCAAATTACATTAAGAGCAAGATTGGGAATAAAGAAGTGGCCACAGGTTTAGAGAGCTAGGCTAGGCCCTGCTGGGAAAGGCAGATCTAGGCCCCCTCCTTTTGTCCCTGGGAAGTTTGGCTTCCTCACACTGAGGACCAGGGAGGGAAGAAATTCGATCTGATTCTCCTCACTTGTTCCAACTTCATATTTGCCAGCCTCTGCCTAGACTGACTCCAACTTAGGACACCTCACTCTACATTAGTGCCTTAAGACATCGTTTTTCTCTTCTGCATTGAAAAAGGCTTCCCACGAGGTAGAATAACATTTAGACTGGAAAATTTGGCATCATCTATAAAATTGTAAAGATTTTCAAATATGTGTGCATTTGTGAATGCCAAGAATTGTTATTTTTCAGTGATTTCTCAAGGGAACACTGATAAGAAGATGTTTTGAATATTTTCCTTCCATGCCCTTTGCTAAGATCATCTTTGCTCACGCATTTGCTGAGAACATGAAGCAGAGACAAAAATGTTGTGCAATTTAGAGGAAAGAAATGTTCCCAGATCATTATCCTTGAATGAAAAATATGGTGTATTTAGCTTCTGGAGTTGCCATAACAAAATACCATAGACTAGATGCTTTAAACAACAGAAATTTATTTCTCACAGTTCTGGAGGCTGGAAGTCCAGGATAAACCTGCCTGTGAAGTGAATTCCATTCTGAGACCTCTTCTCTTTGTTTTTAAGCAACTACCATCTCACTGTGTGCTCACATGCCCTCTTCTTTGTGAAGAGGAGGGGAGTGAGAAGAAGAGAGGTAGGAAGAGAAGGAAGGAGGGAGACAGAAGAGATAGAGAGGGAGAGAGAAAGCTCATGAGCACTTTCTGATGCCTCTTCCTATAAGGACACTAATCCAGCAGATCAGGGTTCCATCCTTATGACCTCATGCATGCTTGCTAAGTTGCTTCAGTCATGTCTGATTCTTTGTGACCCTTTGGACTGTAGCCCACCATGTTCCTCTGTCCATGGGATTCTCCAGGCAAGAATACTGGAATGGGTTGCCATGCCTTCCTCCAGGGATCTTCCTAAACCACCCAGGGATTGAAGCCACGTTTCTTAGTTCTCCTACATTGCCAGGCTGTTTTTTTAACACCAGCGCCACTTGGGAAGCCCCCTTATGACCTCACTTAACTGTAATTACTGCTATATTTAAAGACTGACTCTTTAAATATAGCACATTGGGTATTAACCGTCAACATGTGAATTTTGAGGCAACATAACATTCACTCTCTAACATATGGTGAAGATGCCTTCATTCTCCTCCATGAATAAGGAGCTGAATGTACTTGATACACTTGTTCTTAAAAAGTATATTGGTAAAATCTCTTTAAATATTAAAGCTAAGAATTGAATTCTACAGCATAGTAAAATTTTTTCAGAAGGCTCAAAGAATATTCTCTCTATGCCTGAAGGTATTTGTTTCCTATAAAACAGCTGATTAACAGAACTAGTGTGCTGAAGCATGTTATATACCTAGACTATTTCTATATTAAGCATTTAACTGCTAACCTAGAATTAAACCTAAGAATAACAGACAGGGCTTTTCAAGAGGAAAGATGATGTGTGTAGCAAAACGTCTTCTGCCAACATGAAAAAATTTTCAGGGAAACAGAGCTTTTAAAGAGACTTTAACCAGACTTATATCATTATTTTGGGGGAAAGCTCCAAGATTTTGATTTAGGAGTTTACATAGAGCCACTAGGAAAAGGAGCAGGCACTTCTGATTCCAGCCACGATGAAGTAACATGTAATAGATATAACCTTCCATCTGAAAGAACCAAAATAAATTAAACAATATAAATGAAATTGGACAAAATAAATGAAACAATGGTTTTTTAAGACACTGGCTATCAGGCAATGAAGGAAAATGATCCATAGATATGGAACATAAGGTGAGACCTGTGATTGCCCCACCTTACTGCCTTGAAAGAGCTTCCATGCCCAGCAAACCATCAGAGAATGAGATGAAGCCTGACAGACTCCTTGAGTTGAAAAAATCTCCTGGTTGTGACAGTGTACTACAGTTTTGCAAGATGTTACTATTGGGGGAAATTTGGAAAAAGGGTACACAGACTTCTCTTCATTATTTCCTACAACTGCATGTGAATCTACAATTATCTCGAGATAATTTGTTTTAAATTGTAAGTTTTAAAAAACTTAACTTTAAAAATAAGAGAAATAAAGGTGCTTCAGATATAGAAAAGCTGAAAAAATAATTATTAGTAGACCTGTAGTATGAGAAATGTTAAAAGCATGACGTTAAGGTAAAAGGCAAATGATGTCAGATGGAAATTAGGGCCTACACAAAGGAATGATGAACACTGCACATGTAACTACACATATAAATATATAAGATTTTCCATATTCAAATATCTTTAAAAGACAATTGCCTGGGCTTCCCTGGTGGGGGTGGCTCAATGGTAAAGAATCTACCTGCCAATGCAGGAGACATGGGTTCAATCCCTGGTCTGGGAAGATCTCAGATGCTGCAGAACAACAAAGGCTATGCACCACAGCTATTGAGTCTCTGCTCTGGAGCCTGAGAACCACAGCTACTGAAGCTTGTGCCCTAGAGCCCATACTCTGCAACAAGGGAAGCCGCCACAATGAGAAGACCGCACACTTCAGTGAAGCCCTTGCTCACCACACTTCAACGAGCCCCTGCTCACCACAACTAGAGAAAAGTCCTTGAAGCAATGAAGCCCCAGCACAGCCAAAAATAAATACATAAATATTTTTTAAAAGACAATTGCCTGTTTAAGCAAAAATATTAATACATGTTGCGGTTTCTAACAGTTGTAAAAATATAATGCATGATAACAATATTATAAATTTCAGGAGGGCAGAAATGTAAGGATACTGTTGTAAGGTTCTTATACTCTATATGAAGTGGTATATTGTAACTTGAATGTTGACTATGATAAGTTAAATATGTTTACTATGAAACCTAAAGCAACCACTATAATTATAAATAATTATAGCTGGTAAGTCCACAAAGGAGATAACATGGAATCATCATAAAACTATCAATCCAAAAGATGGTAGAACAAGAGATAAAAGGGCACAAAGAAAAAGGGACAAATAGAAAATGATTAGCAAGAGGATAGCCTCCAACCTAACTGTATCAATAATCACACTGAACATAAATGGTCTAAACAGCCAAATTAGAAGGCACAGATTGTCAGACTGGATAAAAAGGCCAGACACTACTATATGCTTCCTACAAGAAACACACTGTATTTTTTTTAATTTTATTTTTTTAACACCAAAACATTTGTATTGGGGTACAGCTGATTAACAATGCTGTGGCAATTTCAGGTAAACAGTGAAGGGACTCAGCCATACATATACATGTATTCATTCTCTCCCAAACCCCACTCGCATCCAGACTGGCACATAACATTGGGCAAAGTTCTATGTGTTATACAATACATCATTGTTGGTTATCTATTTTAAATACAGCAGTGTGTACATGACCTTCCCAAAGTCCTTAACCATCCCTTCCCCCTTGGCCACCGTAAGTTCATTTTCTAAGTCTGTGAGTCTCTTCTGTTTTGTAAGTAAGTTCATTTGTATCAAGAAACACATTTTAAATATAAAAACAGAAATAGGTTAAAAGTAAAAGAGTGGGAATAGATGCACTGTTCTAACACTAGTGAACACGAGTGGAGTAACTATATAAATATCACACAACATAGATTCCAGAGCAAAGACTATATCACAGAAAAGGTCATTTCATAATGATAAAGTAGTCAATCCGGAGAACATAACAATCCTAAACATTTGTGTACCTAATAATAGTGGATCAAGACACATGAAGCAAAAACTGATTGAAATGCAAGAAGAAATAGAAATTTCAATATCTTTCTTTCAAAAGCTGATAGAACAAGTAGGCAGAAAATTAACAGGAATACAGTAGATGTGAACAACAACTGTATTATTCTGTTCAGGCTGCCATAATAAAAAAAGACTAAGTGACTTAAGTAACATAAATTTATTTTCTCAAAGTTCTAGGAGTTGAAAGTCCAAGATCAAGGTGTTGGCAGGTTTGGTTTCTCCTGAGGCCTCTTTCTTTGGCTGCAGATGGCCATCTTCTTACTGTGTCCTCTAAATCCACTGTCATAGTTTGGAGATTTAAAACACATTTCTTTCAGAAATGGACAGATCCAATAGGCAGAAATCAGTAACTAAAAGATCCTTGGAAAATCCCCCAATGTTTGGGAACTAAATAATACACTTCTAAATAACTCATGGATCAAAGAGAAATCAAGAGGAAAATTTTTTAAATCTTTGCATTTGTGGGATGCTGCAAAAGCAGTATTTAGGAGGAAATACCTATATTAGGAAAGAAGAAAGATCTCAAATCAATAAGCTCAGCTTCCACATTAAGCAACTAGAAAAAGAGGAGCAAATTAAACCCAAAGTAAGCAGAAGGAAGAAATTTGTAAAGATCAAAGGAGAACTCAATGAAACAGAAACTGAAAAAACTAGAAAAAACCAATGAAATCAAAAGTTGTTTTTTTGAGATCAATAAACTTAATAAACCTCTAGATAGACTGAGAAAAAGAAGGCACCACTTACCTAAATCAGGAATGAAAGAGGTGACATGACTACGGATTCTACAGATATTAATGAAGATAATTAGAGAATATTATGAACCATTTTATGGCAATAACTTTGACAACATGGATGAAATGGGTTAATTCCTTGAAAGATATAAACTACCAAGGCTCACTCCAGAAGATAACCTGAGTAGCCTTAAAGAAATCGAAACTATAGTTAAAAATGTTTCTATAGAAAAATGAAAATCTCCAGGCCATGACTTTACTGGTGAATCGTCTAAATATTAAGGAGGAAATAATAATTTTACACAAACTCTTCCAAAAAATTGAAGAGGTGACAACACCTCCCAACTCATCCTATAAGATCAGCATTATCCTCAAATCAAAATCAGGCAATGACATTACCAGAAAAGAAAGCTACACACTAATATCCCTCAGTAATATAGACACAAAATTTGTAAACAAAATTTTGGCAAATAGAATTCCATAATATGTTAAAATCGTATTACATTGTGGCCAAGTGGGATTTATCTGAGGAATGGAGAATTGGTTTAACACTTGAAGAGCAATTAATGTGATTCACAATTACCACAATGACAAAGTAGAAAAGAAAACCATAATGATCTAAATAGATGCAGAAAAATATTTCACAAAATCTGATACTTATTTTGATAAAACTCCAAGAAAATTAGGATAACAGGAAACTTTATACGGTATCTGGGAAAAGGAAAGGAAAGGGAAAGAAAAGAGCAGAGCTTCTGAAGGCCATAGCACTAGCTAAGCAGGGTAACTGCAGGCCACCAGGATTGCTAAAACATCTGTCAGTGCTGGGAATGAGCCTTCTGAAATGAAACTAGCCTTTGTACTGGATTATTGGAGATATTTAATCTATTGTAATCCTGTCAGAATCCTTGAACTTGGATCATACATCAAGTTCTGCCAAGGGACAAAGATCTTTGCATTGATATTTTATTAATATCAGAAGTGATGATAGTGATAATAGGAATAGCTAACAATTACTGCACAGCCACTATGCACCAGGCACTTGATATAGTTTGATATAGATTAGTTCACAGAATTTTACAACAACTCTATCACATAAGTATTTTTTAAAAATATATTAAAGATAAGGAAACCGAGACATAAAGAAAGGAAATAATTCATCCAAGGTCACACTGTTACATACCAGGACATGGAGATACTCACACACTCTAATTAGACAAAAGGTCAACTCCTAAGGCATTCTGGGTAACTTCAGAATTGATTTTCTCATACCACATGATGTGACACATTTATATGGGTGGCACAAAAACTATGAGGAATTTTTATATATGCATGCATGCTAAATGGTTTCAGTCATGTCTGACATTTTGCGATCCTATGGGTTGTAGTCTGCCAGGCTCCTTGGTCCACACTATTTCCCAGGCAAGAGTACTGGAATGGGTAGCCTTTCCCTTCTCCAGGGGATCTTCCTCACCCAGGGATTGAACCTGAGTCTCCTGCATTGCAGGTGGATTTTTTACAGTCTGAGACACCAGGGAAGCCCCCTCTTTTATATATACAAATGACTAAATATAATACATATGTCAAGAATGTTATAGCAAAGACCACATATTGGTCATTTACGCAGAAATAATTTGGAGCATATTTATCTGAAATCTAATTTACAATGGTTTTACAAATTGAATAAAAATTCATTGAATAACTGTGAGGTAAACCTACAGATATTAAACTCTTTTTTTTTCACCCTTGATGGGCCTGTGGATCAGCGTACATGTGTTTGGAATAAATATGCTAACCTTGAGAATTTTCTGATCAAAACCAAAAGCAGACATTTCAGGACCACTTCCTTTGGGGAAATTGCTTTTTGTTTGTTTAATTAATTGATTAAAATAAAGAAGTAATTGCTGACCATTTTGAACTGCAGTCCCTATGGAGAGAGCTACCATGGAGGACCAGAGGTATGTGTCACTGTTCATGGCATCTCAAAGATGGCTCCACTGATCAGTTTGTAGATTTATATTGATCCCTTTGCTCAACTATTAAGTATTTTCACATTTGAGTTTTGCTTATTTCTGAGAAATAAACATACCCACCAAAGGATTTCCTTATCAGAGTAAATATAAATCATGGCTGTTATTTGGTTTATTTTTTTCCCCAGCTTTATTGAGAAATAATTGATCTTTTTTAAAACTCTTCTGATCCTTGGGTTTAGAAATTGAAAATATATAAAACAGCATGTTTAATTTTACAAAAACACAGAAGTATATATATATATATATAATATAAGGAACTTTTTAAAAATTTAAGAACTCTGTTGGTTTAATAGTGTGGTTTCCATCAATTTGGTTCACAGAGATAGCAAATTAAAATTACCTCCTATTACATTTTGTAGGACATTTTAATAAGGAATATTAATGCCAAAAGTAGCATTTTGGTTCACTTGTAAATTTCCCACACCTCTGACCCTGAGGCTGTACATTAAAAAAATCTCTTCAAGGAATATTCAGAAGTGGAAATTTCCATACTCTGTTGTAGATGGAACAATTACAATTGCATTGGCACTCATTTAAAAGCAACATTAAATTGCTGGTTAGTAGCAAGTCTCAGTCCAGCACCACCTCCCATTGGCCGGGACCGCCCAAAACCCACCTCCTATGCCTAACTACTGGTCTGTCAGTGGCTCCTAGATCTGGATGGCCTTTCTCTTTTTCACTCCTAAACGCTGGCGGTGAGGTAGGGCCTATCAATGGCCCCCGGCATCCCAAAGCCCGCCCTCCACACCATTGCCATTAGTTCATCTCGCTGCCTGTCGGAGGCCTGGGGCTCAAAGTGACTTCCTTCAGAAGAGCCGACAGTTGAGGGCGCTGAGTCAGGGCTTTGGGACACCCAGCGAAGTTTTGAATTGTCACTCAGCAAAATGTATACGCAGTCACATGTGAGCTACATGACTGAAGTGTTAGTTTGGGATGGATTTTGAGTGAGCCTATGACTCTTTGGAGAGAAAGGATTACCCTTGAGTGAGCCTTGCACCCCCCCACCAGCCAGCACCTGGGCAGTGACCTTACCCTGGAATTTTGCTTATCTTTTTGTAAATGTTGAGCAACGAAGTCAGAAATCTGTGTTCAAATACTGCCTAGAAATTTAAGTTTTTAAACAAATTAAATAATATTTAGATGAACTGAAATTTAAAATACACTCTCCCCATCCATTTAATTATTCTTTCTCCTGGTAAGCATTTTGGAGCCTTTCACTGAGCTCCAACCGAAGTTGTTAATGACACTATGTGGTACTGAGGTTGCCACCAGGGCTCCTGCACTGGGAAATAGGACACCTGGTCCAGGGATCCAATTTTAGAATAGAGAATTTTTTTAAAAAAATCCTCTAACCAATTAGAATTTATAAGAAATCAAACGTTTAGAATTATGTTTGAAGCCATTTTTGCCATGATTTTTTTTAAATCAAGGTATATTTTACATACAATAAAATATGCCCATTTTCAGGGGATTCCCTGGTGGTCCAGTGGTTAAGAATCCCTCTCCAATGCAGGAGATGTGGGTTCTGTCCCTGGTTGGGGAACTAAGACGCCACATGCAAGGATCAATGAAGCCCACATGGCCACAACTACTGAGCCTGCAAGCCAGAACTAGGGACCCTGTGTGTCTCAACTACTGAGCCTGCATGCCCCAATAAAGTTCCTGTGTGCAGCAACTAAGACCTGATGAAGCAAAAAATGAAACTAAAATATAATAAATAAACATGCCCATTTTCAGTACAGATTTCAGTGAGTCTTGACAAATGCATACTGAACAGCCCAATCACCTCCAAAACTTCCTTCATGCTCATTCCAATCATTCTTCCCCAAGACAACAATTTCAATTTCCTTCACTACAGATTAATTTTCCTGTCTTAGTATTTCATACAAATGGAATAATAACAGTGTTTCTCTTTTGTCTGTGGTTTCTTTCACTCAACCTTATGTTTATGAGCTTCATAGACGTATGAAGTAGTTTGTCCCTTTCATTCGCGGTAAATAGTATCCTATGAACCCATTGTTGTGTTTCTTTGTCAATTCTTCCGTTGTTGGACTACTGAGATGTTTCCAGTTTTTTTGCTATCATGAAGAAAGCTAATGTGGGATTTCCTTGATGGTCCAATGGCAAAGACTACACTCCCAATGCAGGGGTCCGGGGTTCCATCCCTGGTTGGGGAACTAGATCCCACATACTGCAACTGAGATTTCAAACGCTACAACTAAACATCTTGCCTGCCACAACGAAGATAGAAGAACTCACGTGTTGCAATTAAGACCTGGCACAATCAAATAAATATACAAATATTTTTTAAAAAGAAAGCCAATATGAACATTTGAGCACAAGTTTTTTTGTGCGTGAACATACTGTGGTAGTATGCTGTGGCTCACTCACCAGAATCAATTTTGCCAATCTCTTCTCAACTCTGGTTCTGTGATGTCATATTAGTATATAGTTTGAAATAAGCCATGATGGGAGTATTTATACCAGAGTTGGCAATTGCTACAAGTTAGAGCTGTATTCCCCTGGAGAGCTGGTTGGTAAACATTTACCAGCACACCATTGGACATATTTGTTTTCATTGTTTTTTCCTTTTTTAGAATAAATACCTATGAGTGAAATTGCTGGACTGCATGATGTATCTATGTTTGACTTTATATGAAGCTTCCAAACTGTTTTCAAAGTAGTGTAACATTTTACACTCCCAAAAGCAACGTGTGAAAGTTCCAGTTGCTCCACATTCTCATCAGTGTGTGGTATTGTCAGTCTTAATTTTAGCCATTGAATGAAGACCTGAATAGAAGAGGGGTGATGGGAAATGGAGGTTATATGGCAGCCCAGTAAGCCATACATTTGTTTTCTCTCCTTACATACGGAGAAAGCCCCCAAATAAATGCAAGTAGAAGCACGTTGAGATCCCCTCACATAATACCCTTTCTCTGATGTTCCCATTTCACTGCAGAGAAATGATGCTACCAACGGGAGAAGGTAGTCACTTCAAACATAGGCCATGTTCATGATGTTGAGGAATAATTAAAAACAAAATCTAGTGCCAACTCAATGAATTCTCTACACAAAGGTAGAAAAGAATGAACTGGTTTTATTAACGAGTAACCATTAAACCAGACAGTGAAGTGTATCACAAACAACTCACTAAAGTGATTTAGGAGAAAGTAACCTCATTCTTTTATATAAGCCAGGCAGATACAACCCATCTCATACATGTTCTTAAGACAGATGATAACTTGCCTTCAAGAGAACTTTACAGCACTATTTGCTACACATAGTTCATCTCAAATTTACCTGGTAATTGGTGTAGCCATCTGCCTTTAGGCAAAAGAAAAACAAAACACAGATCTCTCTGACAAACAGCAACTTGGAGCCAGCCGCCTAGGTCAAATTCCTAGGGACCAGAAGATAGGGCGCTATCTCCGCTGACATTTACATTTCAAAGAGATGGCTCCCAGGGCCTCAAGAACAACATTCCTGAGTTGTAAAACTGGCAGGAGGCCTATTTAGCTTTTATTAAAAGCAGTTACAGACATCTTGAAGGGAGGGAGAAAAAATTTAAAATTGAAAGTTTTCTAAGGGAACTACACCAAGAAAAGGGAAGATGGAAAGTCTCATTTGTGACACCAGAGAAAATTCGACTTTTAAAAACTTTGTGTTTACCCTACAATACCTCCACACGCTTCCCTGCATTATGCACCATTCCAGGTCCACAATTCCCCTACACATCTATGATTAGTCTTTCAAAACCCTTATCAACTCCATTCCCAAAGGAAGCCTCCTCAAACAGCAGGCCGCCACTCCTAGGAATAGACCTCCAGCTCCGGCCACACTAGAGACTCGCTGTTATCAAAAGCTATGACTACAGTCTCTCAGAATTGGAAAACGTTGCGGATGCGTGGTCTGATTCCGACCCATTTCAAAGACGGTAAAACTGAGACACAGGAATGGTACTTAGGACGCTGGGTCACTAGAGCAAAAACAGCGCTTAAGGATCCCCCACCCAGTTTCGAGAACCCCTAAAGTCAGCCCCAAGTGACCAAAAAAATAATAAAAGCCCTGCCTTATTCCATTATGGCAAGATTGGGGTTAAAATCCTTGGCACTCAGGTCTTTTCCCCAATGCGCCTGCGCGAATCCGGACGAGCAAATTTGCCCTAGACCCTGACGTTTCAGGCAGCCTCTCCTAATCCGGAACACGACCCACATTCCGCCGGCCCTGCCTTGACAGGCATGTATTTACTCCAATAAGGATGGAGGGCTGAGTCCTCCGCAGCCAATGGCCAAAGTCCGAGGGGCGTTGGAGGCGGACTCTGTAAGGAAACAAGAAGACAGGCCCAAGATGGAGGCGGCGGCGGCTGTAACGGCGTGACAGGTGAGGGCGGGCTCGGTAGGGTTAGGTTTCTGGAGCTACTGTCTGGCACGGGTAGGGGGCCGGGAACTAAAGCTCAGCTCCAGGATGACTGCGCCTGGGCCCTGAAGCCCCCTACCCGGAACCGGAGGAGTGGTTTGACCCGGGGCGAAACCATTGTCGACAGCGGGGGGGGGGATTGGAATGGGTGCAAGGCTGCGGGGGATGGTTTCGCCCGTCGCGTGTGGCAGCGCGCCTGCGCAAAGCTGAAAGGCCCTCGGTGGGCGGAGCCGGGCCGAATGTGGCTTGGGCTGTGGTATCTCGTCTTTTGGAGTCCTTCTTAACCTCTTTAAGGTATCTGATGCCCCTTCCTTACCAACAACGGGGAATGCGTGAAGACACGGCTCATTTCTCGCTTTCCTTTTTCTGGATCAGTTTCTAACCCAATAGGAGAATGTTTGAGGATTCTCCCATTCCTCCTCTTTAACCCTCTCCAGCCTCCACCCATTTTCACTAGAAATATGTCTGCGACCCTTTCATTAACCCTCAAGGAGATTTTGGAGCGCCCTATGCCTCATCTACGTTTTACCCCTGCTTATCTCACCTCATCCACATCTGGTGATGCTCCATAACCCTCATTTTCCCCATTACAATGTGTGGTGATCCCCGTTATCCACTCTTCTTCACATTACAGTCTCTCAGTTGAGTTGAGT
Organism: Antilocapra americana; assembly: GCA_007570785.1. Taxonomy (NCBI): domain Eukaryota; kingdom Metazoa; phylum Chordata; class Mammalia; order Artiodactyla; family Antilocapridae; genus Antilocapra; species Antilocapra americana. Next base: position 938,426 of record ML662903.1, read on the forward strand.
CGCTCAGTCGTGTCCGACTCTGCGACCCCATGGACTGCAGCACACCAAGCCTCCCTGTCCATCACCAACTCCTGGAGTTTACCCAAACTCATGTCCATTGAATCGATGATGCCATCCAACCATCTCATCCTCTGTCGTCCCCTTCTCCAATTGCCTTAAATCTTTCCCAGCTTCAGGGTCTTTTCCAGTGAGTCAGCTCTTCGCATCAAGTGGCCAAAGCATTGACGTTTCAGCTTCAGCATCAGTCCTTCCGATGAACACTCAGGACTGATCTCCTTTAGGATGGACTGGTTGGATCTCCTTGCAGTCCAAGGGACTCCTTACAGACTTCTTACAGTCTCTAGGGATGACTATTATATCTCCCCTTGGCATAGTGTCTCTGAGCCTTTATGAACTCCCCATCAAAGTCTGGTGACTCCATTAGGCTCCTAGCACAGTACCGGTGAGCCTACTGAGTCCAGGGCTTCAGGATGCCCACAATGCCCTTACAAACACTGTTTGATGCAATTCCCATTTCCCCCAAGCTAAGGGCAGTGTCTGATGATCGGTTAGTTCCCCATCACCCTGTCTATGACTCCTCCCACACCACAGTATCTGGTAACCCCCTTCTTCATTCGAAAGTCAGGACAGCCTGTTCATGTCCATTATGTACTTGACACACCCCAGTGCAGTGCGTGCTGACTTCCCCGTTAGTCCCCAGCACAGAGACTTATGTACTCCTATGCCCTGCGGGACAGTGTGTGCTGCCTCTCACTGTGTCCTACCCCCACCCCACCCCACCCTGCCCTGTGCAGTGAATCTGAGACCTTGGCACTTGAGCATGAGACAAACAACTGGAGGGGCTGAGCAGAGGAGGAATTGGATCCCTTGAGCAGTGTGGAAATTAGGCTATGGGGGGTGACGTGAAGTCTGGAGATTGAATTTTTTGTCCTCTGCCACTTTGCTTCCATACTATCATTATAGGACCTCTGAATTCTTCCTCTGTCTTTTAGGAGCCCCATGGCACCTGCCCAGCCCCACCTTAGCCCATCTTGACAAAGTCCTAGGCTCCATGGAGCCACCACGGGGCCCCCCTGCCAACGGGGCCGAGCCATCCCGGTCAGTGGGCACTGTCAAAGTGTACCTGCCCAACAAACAGCGCACGGTGGTGAGTCTGATGGGAGCAAAACTGGCCGGGGGTGGGCATGGACCTAGTTGTAAAGCTTGGATAAGAAAGGTGACAAGGGCTGGGAGAGTCCACTGGGGCCTCTCTGGGTGCTGACTCCTTACATGTGTGCACACACACACAGGTGACTGTCCGGGATGGCATGAGTGTCTATGACTCTCTAGACAAGGCCCTCAAGGTGCGGGGTCTCAATCAAGATTGCTGTGTGGTTTACCGGCTCATCAAGGGGTAAGTGTGGCTCTTCCACCCCCTTTTCAGAGTCATCTGACTCCTCTACTCTGCTGTGCAGTCTCTGTTAGTCTTCCCTTCATTTAGTGAATCCATGAGTCCATCCAGCTTTTGTTTTATTGCTTCATTAGTTCATTGGCCTGTAAGGTCAGTAACTCATTTTCTTCTTAGATCCCAAATCCTCACTGTGCTCCATTGTCTCCTCTCAGAATTCATCTGTTTCATTCTTTCACTGTTTTATCAACTTGTCAACTCCCTCCTTCCTCCGTCTCCTCATTCTCTGCTGTCTGCTGTCTGGGCCTTGCTGACGTTCCATTTATTACTCTGTTTTAGAGTTCCTTAACTTTCATATTCAGTTCACACATTGCTTTTTTTTTCATGCATTGCTTTTTGTTTGTTATTTCAGTGCCTCACCAGCTGCTTTGTCGGGGGCTTGCTTAGCACCTCTGAGATTTAGTTGTTTTTTCACTGTCTCATTTCCTCCTCCTCTTTGTAGCTAAGAGCATGGACTCTTTACACTGTCCTTCCACTCACAGTACCTTGTGGCTCTGGGCAAGTCATTTCATCCCTCTTTGCCTCAGTTTCCCCATACATAAATAGGGGTAAGGATAGTACTAGTTCCTAGAGTTGCCATACTGAAAATGCAACATGTCATCTATTATTCCATGGACGGCAGGCTTGGAGAGACTTTTAGTGGGTTCCTTTCCTCCTTGTGGCCCCTGGCCACCCTCCCACTCACTCCCTTCCATGCCTTCTGCAGGCGAAAGACAGTCACCGCCTGGGACACAGCCATTGCCCCCCTGGATGGCGAGGAGCTCATTGTGGAGGTCCTCGAAGATGTCCCCCTGACTATGCACAATTTTGTGAGTGGAGAGTGGGGGCAGACTGTGGGCATGGCTGGAGGGTCTGTGACTAGGCTTCAACCTTCTCTACTCTGTGGCAGCAGGTACGGAAGACGTTCTTCAGCCTGGCCTTTTGTGACTTCTGCCTTAAGTTTCTGTTCCATGGCTTCCGCTGCCAAACCTGTGGCTACAAGTTCCACCAGCATTGTTCCTCCAAGGTCCCCACAGTCTGTGTCGACATGAGTACCAACCGCCGACAGTGAGCCTGGCCTGGTGTGGGTGGGGAGATGGGGAGGACAGAGGCCCAGCCACAAGGCTTTTACAGACAGCTGACCCATGTTCCCTTGCTTTATACCCCAAATGCCCTCAAGGTTCTACCACAGTGTCCAGGATTTGTCCGGAAGCTCCAGACAGCACGAGGTTCCCTCAAACCGCCCCCTGAATGAGCCGCTCACCCCTCAGAGTCCCAGGTAGGGCATGCCTTAGCTGAAGGGCTACTGTTAGAAGAAAAAGATCTGGAGGCCTCTGTAGAGATAAAGCCATACTTAATTCTTTTGTCTACTCAATGAACATTTACTGAGCACCTGCAAGTGTAAGTAAGGTCATGGAGCTGTGGGGCCTCAGGCAAGTTCCCTAGTCTCTCTGGACCTTAGTTTTCTTATTTGTAAGGAAAGGATAATGATACTTTTACCACATAGGGTTCTGGTGTGGATTAAATGAATTAAAGTGGGTTCAATGCTTAGAACATTATCTAGCACAGGATAAGTTCTTCTTATTAATTATAATATATATTTATGTATATATAATCTAACTATTTTGTTAATTCTTCCAGTATAACTATGCTCAAGCCTTTCCACTTTGGAATACATATTATTTTCTCATAAATTCACTTTTACTGCTCCTTTAAGTATTATAATACTACAATATATTTCAATGTTGAAATGTATTATCACTCTAATATATCATGTTTATATGATATGCATTTTTTACATATATGTATTTTATAATGTCAGTATTTATATGATTATGCTATTGTATTTTGTGTTACATTGATAATATTTTTATACAATGTAAAAAATTAGACATTTTAATGTAATATATAAAATAGTAAAGTTAGGACATGTTATTTTTAATTATGGGCACATGTGAATTAATTACCTATGAGTTGCATTTCAGGATAGTGAAGGAAACATTAAGAAATATTTTTATAACATTATAATATATTTAATATATATCATGTATAACACATGTATATATGTAACATTAACATATGAACATGTAAAGCATTGCCATTTTAATATAGATAACATTGTATATTACATAATGCATAATATATTTGAGTACTGCATATAGTTATACAATATTACATATTGCTCTTCCCCCACTATCTGTATGGCTCGCTGTCCTTCCTTTAAGTCTTTGCTCAAATGTCACTTGCTCAGAGAAGCCTTTCCTGACATGATCAGGGATACTTCTTGTCTTCTTATGTTGCTTTATGTTTTGCTTTATTGCTTCTATCACCATTGAACATATGAAATATTCTTTGTTTTTTTATTTCTCTTTCTCCCTACTGCAGTTAGTCCCATGAGGGCAAGAACTTTTGTTTTTCATTTCTTTTTTATTTAATTTAAAAATTTTAGTACAGTTCAAATCAGCATATGTGTAGAACCTTTATTTGTTTTGTTCACAGTTTTATTTCCACTGTCTAGAATGGTATCTGGCACACATTCGGCAGTTAGTCAGTGTTTCTTAAACAAATGCATAATATTAATGACAGTGGACATTTACTCTATGTGAGCTAAACACATACCTAGGAATGGGCTGTGGGTTGGGGGGGCTTTCTACTGGTTCTCTCATTCACTCAACAGTGATTTCACAGCCTTTCCCCTGCCAGCTCCTGCACCCAGCACCACGACCCCGAGCACTTCTCCTTCCCTGCCCAGGCCAACATCCCCCTCCAGCGCATCCGCTCCACATCCACCCCCAATGTCCACATGGTCAGCACCACAGCTCCCATGGACTCCAGCCTCATGCAGGTTGGTATTGAGGTGGGAGGTCACCAGGGAGCACGAGGCAGAGGGGAGGGCCATTCCTGTTGGCCTCCATGTCCTCTCTCTGACTCCCAGCCCTCTTCTTCCAGCTCACTGGCCAGAATTTCAACACTGATGGTGAGCCCCCTGCTGCCTGTGCCCTGAGCCCCCCACCCCACCCAGCTCTACTCACATCCTCTCTGTAACTGCAGCTTCTGGGAATAGAGGTGGTGGTGATGGAGCCCCCCGGGGTAGCCCCAGCCCAGCCAGTGTGTCCTCGGGGAGGAAGTCCCCACATTCCAAGTCCCCATCAGAACAGCGAGAGCGGAAGTCCTTGGCTGATGACAAGAAGAAAGTGGTGAGCTCCAGGGGACACCTTTGGTGGGGGCACCACAGGCAGAGTGATGAGGGGTGTGGGCAGGCCCCTGAGATGCCGCCCGTGTGGCCCACAGAAGAATTTGGGGTACCGGGACTCGGGCTATTACTGGGAGGTGCCACCCAGTGAGGTGCAGTTGCTGAAGAGGATCGGGACAGGCTCGTTTGGCACCGTGTTTCGCGGGCGGTGGCATGGTGATGTGGCCGTGAAGGTGCTCAAGGTGGCCCAACCCACAGCTGAGCAGGCTCAGGCCTTCAAGAACGAGATGCAGGTGCTCAGGTGAGATTGCTCGCGTGTGTGGATGGGGTGGGGGCGGCAGGCACAGCCTCCGTGCCTCCCTGGGGAAAGGCCCTGCTGGGGGTACTTCCTCACATCCCCCATGTTTATGTTGTGTTATAACCATAATAGTAAGTTGTTTCTTTGTCAGAGAAGTGCCTTTCCCCTCTGGGAAATGGGTATGTTTAAAGGACCTCTGATGAGGCTGTTGTTTGCATAAATACTGATATTAATTAATGGCCCTGCCTCCAAAATGTGATTCTTTTTGCTTGCCTGTTATGAAATGAGTATCACTCTAGTGTTATTGTATGTACTGACATCAATAGCATAATGTTAGTTAACTGCATCTCCCGGCAGGCTGGCAGCCTTCCTTCTCTTCTGCTTGTTCTGCACCATTAGTATGTGTTTACTGTGTTGCATTCTCTTTATTAATTACAATAATACTATTCTTTAAAGAATCATATTAAAACTATAATCAGAAGCATAATTCCATCATTGTTTGGTTAATGATTGCAATTGCTCTACTTAATATATCATTCCTACTATATTAATTATAGTATATAATGTATATATAATATATATATATTAATTCATTCACACCGAGAAACCCTGGTGCTCCCTTTTGTCACCCTAGTTACTACCACTCTTGGGGTTGCTGGTGTGGGCTTTCCCCTCTTGACAAGTGGGCACAATTATGTTGCAGGGTTGACGTTTTCAGTCTCTGCTCCTCTCTGTCAAATGGAAGTGATTTGAACAGGCTATAAATTTGCATTGTGTTTGTACTGAAACCATAACCTAACTGCTATGAAGAACTCGTGCTGTTATCCACTCTGATGTGTACAAAACTGAGGACCATCATTGATGTTTTTTGCATGTATGTTACCATTGTAACTACAGTTAATCCTTCTATAAGGAATGAAAGTTTTCTTCTAAATGAGGGTGGCTGTTCGTACAGGACAGAGTTTCTGTAAGATAGATCCAGGTACCCAGTAGCGATAACAGCAGGAACAGTGGTGTTTTTAGGGTGTTTGCTTGTGTTTGGCCATTCAGAGCACCTTACAGGTTATTACGTAGTTCTCCCAACACCCATGTCAGGTATCTAATAGAATAATCATAGTTTTTCAGTTAAGGAAAATGAGGCACAGAGAGCTTAAGTGTCCTCCCTGAGATTGTACAGTGAGTACCTGAGGAAGCCCGGATTAGAACATAATTTAGTTCAAACCCCAAACTCTTTACCTCAAAGCCTCTCATGGTTAACCAGACAGTCACACGTCACTGATGTTTTTACCCAGAAGTTATCAATGTTATGTTGACATATTGCTGATGAAGATTGTCATTCCAGTTTCTCATCTCATCTCAAATGGTCACAGGCTCAGGTCATGGTCAGAGGTGTGGCAAGTTTGATAATTAAGATGCTCCTGGTCAGTAGGGAAAGGGTTATCCCTCCTTCCTGCTTTTGTTGGGAGATTTGGATGAGGAAGTTCAGGACATAAGTGCTCAGCTCAGTAAACACATCTCACAAATTCACTGAATCTGGCCATAGTCTGGTCCTGAGCCTCCTGAAAGACAGGGTGGAAATGATGGCAGAAGGCAGCAGAGAACAGCGCCCTTCCAGAGGCTCAGAAAGTAGCTGTTTGCCCTCCCTGCCCTGATAACGCCTGCCCCACCTGCAGGAAGACACGTCACGTCAACATCTTGCTGTTTATGGGCTTCATGACCCGGCCAGGATTTGCCATCATCACACAGTGGTGTGAGGGCTCCAGTCTCTACCACCACCTGCATGTGGCTGACACACGCTTCGACATGGTCCAGCTCATTGATGTGGCCCGCCAGACTGCTCAGGGCATGGAGTGAGTGTTCTGGCTCAGGGACTAGGGAAGGGGTCAGGGGGCTGGGGGTAGGGAGATGAGGTAGCCCCCAGACAGTCTGACACCTGCTTGTACCCCTACAGCTACCTCCATGCCAAGAACATCATCCACCGAGATCTCAAGTCTAACAGTATCTACCTGTCCCTCTGGGGCTGGGCTGGGGCAGGCGGCATCAAACAGGATGAGGACTTAGAGGGATGGCTCTTGTGGGGGGCCCTTCTGGGGGCAAACAGGGAGGGGCACCTGTTGCATTTCCCTTTGCCAGGTGCCAGAGTTGTGGCTGATTCAGGTGATGTTCTTTGACTCTGGTCAGGGTCTGAGGAGTGACAGTGGTGGAAGGCATTATGGGAGTTCCTGATCAGGGTCACAGGCATGGTGAGTGTGGGTGCCATGAGAGGAGCTTCCTAATCAGGAGTCATGGGGGCCAAGTATAGGGAGTGTTAATTAGAGCTCCCCTCCAAGTCAAGATTGTAGCTAGTTTGTGTGACACTGTGGTGGGGCAGGGGGGCTTCCAGTCAGGGTTAGAGGCAATGACTGGTGTGGAGGCGTTGATGAGAGCCTCCCAGTCAGGGCAAGCAGCACGGCTATTGGGAGACCCTGTAGTGGCCCTTAACCCCGGCAGACATCTTCCTGCATGAGGGGCTCACAGTGAAGATCGGGGACTTCGGCCTGGCCACAGTAAAGACACGGTGGAGTGGGGCCCAGCCCTTGGAGCAACCCTCAGGCTCTGTGCTATGGATGGTGAGTTGGACCAGGCTGGACTGGGGGTGTATAGGGACATGGGCTGCTGGGCTAAGATGTGGAAGGTGGAGTGGGGCCGGTGTTTCTGCACCAGGTGTGGGTGTCTGGACCACTCACGATTCACCTCATTGGGGCAGCTCTGAGTTATACTGTGTGGCTGGTGGGATCTGGGCCTGCAGGTCAGTCACTTGCTGACCTGCACATTCCTCCTGCCTGGTCCGGTCTGCTGAAGGCAGCTGAGGTGATCCGTATGCAGGACCCGAACCCCTACAGCTTCCAGTCAGATGTCTACGCCTATGGGGTTGTGCTCTATGAGCTCATGACCGGCTCACTGCCTTACAGCCACATTGGCAGCCGAGACCAGGTGAGCCCCATGCCTTACCCACCTTATCCCAGGCCAAGGGATCCCCTTAGTCTCCAAACCTCAGATCTCCTTTGCATAGACCACGAACACCACTCTGTCCCCAGAAACCGCAAGTTTTCAGAGCTGAGGACTCCCAGACTCCTCTGGGTCTTCTCTACCCAGAATTCTTTCCTTCATTCATATCCACTTCTTTGGGTCCTCAAAGTCCAGAATCTCCTGAGTTCCCTATACCCAGAATCCCCCTAAGTCCCCAAAAGTCCCCCTAGACACATACAGTCCTCTGACCTGGGTACTCAAACTCCCTAAAGCCCAGAATCCCATTTCTCCCAGAAAAAATCTCTTTGTGCTTCTGGAATCCCCAGAGATACCCACAACCACTCAGGCCTTGGGTATCTGTCAAGCTCAAGGGTCCTTGAAGTCACAATACTCTAGGCCCCAGACTCTCACATTTCTCCAGGTTCAAAGACTAGAATCTCCCAGGCCCTCAGAAACCCAGTATCCTCTAGGCTCCAGGTACCAATAGTCTGAGTCTTGAGCACTCACTGTCCTACAAGTCACTTGGACCCATAGTCCTTTCAGCCCTAGACCACTACAGAAATACAAGTTCCTGAGGACTACCAGCCTTTAACTCCCTCCAGACCCAGAACTTCATGTTTCCCCCAGACGCAGTTCTTTCCAGGCCCCCAAGCCCCCTAGAAACCTGTGGACCCATAATCCCCTGGGCCCTAGACACTTAACCATCTTTGATTCCCCCAAGCTTAAATCCTTCTGTTCAGCGGAGAATCCTTCCAAGTCCTCAGGGACCCAGAATCTCTAGATCCACCAGATATCCACAGTCCTCTGGGCCCCAATACCCAGAATACCCCAGTTCTCCCAAAAGGAGTCCCCGAGGTCCCACAAGACCCAGAATTCCCTGGGCTTCCCAGCCCAGATCACCCCATTCCTATCCCCTCTCCCAGATTATCTTTATGGTGGGCCGCGGCTATCTGTCCCCGGACCTCAGCAAAATCTCCAGCAATTGCCCCAAGGCCATGAGGCGCCTGCTGTCTGACTGCCTGAAGTTCCAGCGAGAGGAACGGCCCCTTTTTCCCCAGGTGGGCTGAGGAGGAGGGCTGGACACTCTGGGGAGGGAGCTCCTGAGGAAGAAGATTCTGAAGTGCGAATGTGAACTGTGTGTTTTCAAGGCTCCGAAGTGTACAATGTGTGTGAATGTGTGTTTCCCCTTTAGACTGGGGTTTGGGGGTGTTTGGATGCCCACGCGGCTCTGGACACCCCCTCCTCACCCGCCCCGCCCTTAGATCCTGGCCACGATTGAGCTGCTGCAGCGGTCACTCCCCAAGATTGAGCGGAGTGCCTCCGAACCCTCCTTGCACCGTACCCAGGCTGATGAGTTGCCTGCCTGCCTACTCAGCGCAGCCCGCCTTGTGCCTTAGGCCCCACCCCCAGCCACCAGGGAGCCAATCTCAGCCTCCCACGCCAAAGGAGCCCTTCCCACCCACCAATCAATGTTATGTCTCTGCCCTGATACTGTCTCAGGATCCCCCATCCCTGCCTTGGGAGATGAGGGTATGCCCATGTACTTTTCCAGTTCCTCCGGAACTGGGGGACCCTTGAAGACTGAGACCCCCATAATTTGGCTTCTTCTTGGCTTTGGGTATACTTTTAAATTCGGGAGCTCCTCCATCTCCAATGGCTGGGATTTGTGGCAGGAACTCCACTCAGCACCTCTCTGGAATTTGTGCCTGATGTGCCTTCCACTGGATTTTGGGGTCCCAGCACCCCATGTGGATTTGGGGGTCCCATCTGTCTCTTTTCCACCATTCAAGGACTCCCCTCCTTCTTCACCAAGAAGCACAGAATTCTGCTGGGCCTTTGCTTGTTTATTTTGCTTCCCGACTCTTCTCATGGGGTTCAGAGCCACTGAGGGGTGAGGGTGAGTCCAGGCAAGGGGTGGAGTTTGGGGGGGGTTGCGGATCACACAAACAGTGCCACTGCACGCATCACCACAGGCGGCACAATGAACGAGGACCACATATGCCAAGCATGGGCACGAGAGGAGGCCACGTCAGTCACAGACACAGACATCACAGCAAAGGTGGGGAAGTGGGAGACCACTGGCCTTCTGTGTGCACAGGATTCTGGGAGGATGGGTGGAGTTTGCATATTTAAAGACAGCTGTCAGAGGCAGGAAAGTGAGGCAGGGGTCCCTGGGGAACTGAGGGGTCCTAGCAGTTGGAGGAGCTCTCAGTGTGTGGAATGGGGTTGGTGGGGGGAGGACGAAGGGAAACCTTGGGGGGCTGGGTGGGGACAGTTGAACAGATGGATCCCCAGAGATGGGAAATCCAAAGAAAGGGTATCACAGGGAGGGGTTTCTTAAGGATTATGGAAATTTTGCTGGAGAACAAGGTGCATTGCAGAGATCTGGGGCCAGGAGTGGGGTTTTCCAGGAATTTCAGGGTTCCGGGAGTGGTTGCTTGGTGTTTGGGAGCTTCCAGCAAGGAAAATGCACTCGGAGGGCACCAGGGGTCGAGGTCTTCAGGAATCTGGAGGTTCTAAAACTGAGAAGTAGTTCTTGAGATGACTGAGAGTGGGTTTTTCAAAGGACGTGGGAATTCCAAACGTGAGGACTGGATTTAGGACCAGGAGTGAGGTTTCCCCAGGGACTTGAGCATTCTGAGGAGTGAGAAGAGGGATCTTGATGATCCAAGAGAAGACTTCTCAAGGGATGAGATTTCCAAAAGTGAGAAATAGATTCAGGGCCCAGACAGGGGTTGCCCAGGGATTTGGGGGTTCTCAGGGTAGGGTGTCAGTCGGAGAAGAGGCTCGCGAAAGACTTCCTCAGGCTGCGGATGGTCTCAGCTTTCACCTCGTCCTGGCTAAGGCTGGGCCTGGGCGGGGCTGGCTCTGGAAGGTTGAAGGCATTGGTCAGAGACTGGGATTTGCTAGAGAGAAACAAGGTGGAGGCGTGGGAAGAAGGGGGAAGAGGAAGGGAGGAGGGGGAGAGAAACACAACGTTACCCCAGGCCCGGCCCCAGCCCTGCCCCTCTGGTCCTGGGGCTGTGCCTGTTACCCTCCCACCCAGCAGCACAGGTGTGGACCCTGAGGGATTCTCAGGAGTAGGGGAGTCCTGGGCTGGGTGGGAGGATTTGGATCCAAGGTGAGGAAGCCTGGGATGGATGGGAAGAGTTCTGGACTGAATCTTCTCAGAATTCTAGACCAGATTGGGAGGAGTTTGATATAAGGTGATGATAGGCAGGGAAGTTTCCAGTCCAAGGTGAGGAGTCCAGAAAGAGGGGTGGGGTAGGGCTTGGACCAAGGACAAGCTGGAAGGGGAAGATTTAACGGGGGAGCAGTTGGCTGGGGCAGGGAGGGCTTTTGAGGTAATGGAGGAGGTCTAGAATGGACCAGAAGAGGCAGAGAGGATAGTATGATTTGGGAGGAGACTCAGACAGACCAGAAGGGAGCCTAGACTCTAGAGAAAGTAGAAGGACAACTAGAAAGCGAAGTAACTTAGGAGGATTGTGGATTGGGCTGGGAGGAGTTTGGGGGTTTGGTTGCAAGGAGTCAGGATGGGCAGGAGGAGAATGAGTTGGGCCGGGAAGTACTGAAGAAGGGTTAGCAAGGCGCCTGGGGTAGGCCAAGAGGAGCTGGGCTCTGGGGCTTTCCCAGGGCCTATGGGGAGGATTCTGAACTGAAAGGGGGGATTCTCTAGAATGGAGGGTAGGAGCCTCTGTGAATCAGGACGGGTCTGGCTCAGACTGGAAATGGAGAGAGCTGTTAGGACCCCGTGCAGGACCAGGGTCTGAGGAGCCGGGGAGCCCGGGGCTGCCCTCCACGTGCAGGAGCCCATTTTGTGAGCAGCAAGATGAGGACTGCTGTGGGGTCCCCTTACTTGAGCTGGGGGTGTGGGGGTCCCCCGGCAGCAGCAGTGGCAGGTGGTGGTACATCCTGGCTGGGTTTCTGGGCCAGTTGTGGCTTGGTGGGACGTCCAGCGGGGCCTGGGCCACTGGGTCGCGGCTGCTGCGTAGTGGGTGGCCCAGTGCGGGGCATGGGACCCGCCTGGCTAGCCTGGCGTATGGGGCCAGCAGGGCCTGGGGGTTTCTGGGGTGGGCCCTGGCGCTGCTGACCACCCGGTGGAACCCCTGAGGCCTTTGGCGGAGCCTGACCAGAGACCGATGTCTGACGAGTAGCCTGTGGGGGGCCCGCCTGGCGCTGGGGAGATGGGGAGGCGGGTGGGCGTGTGGCTGGAGGTGCCCCAGGTCCTCCAGCCACTGGCCGGGATTGGCGGCCTTGACCCTGGGTCAGTGGTGTGGCCTGGGATGCAGGCTGCTGGGGCACTGATGTGGGACTTGGTAGGCGCTGGGGCAGGGGGCTGCCAGCTGGGGGTCCAAGGCCCGAAAGGTGCTGCTGGCCCTGTGGGGTCGGGCGCTGCTGCAACGGGGGTCCCTGGCGTTGGGGGCCTGGGCCCGGCTGTGGAGGGCCGCCTGAGGGACAGAGAGAAAATGCACACGTGAGAGTGAATCAGTGAGAGGTAGGAGGCTGCCGGGCAGAGTCGGGGCCCAGGAAGCTGGCCCCTCACTTACCCTGTGGCGGGGGTCGTTGCTGAGCTGGGGGCCCCGCGGGCTGCTGGGAGATCTGGCGGCCCAAGGGCTGGGCCCCTGGGGATGGAGTCTGTGGCAGAGGAGTGGAGCAGGAGAGGTTAAAAATAGTTACCAGCCAGTGGGGCATCAGCCAATCAGAATGACAAGGGTTTCCCTGTATGCTGGGTGTTGTCACATTTGTGGCTGAGCTGAGGGATGGCAGGTTATGGGGTGGGAGGGGTGGGATTTATTCCCAGGGGAGGGGTCAGGAAGTACTCAGGGAAGTCAGGGAAGCAACTATTTATCAAGTTTTTAAATAGTTGGCCATTGCTATGGACATGTGTGTCCCTGTGCTATGCTTAGCCTGCTGGTTATCAGCTCTGTGACACAGCATGACCAAGGGCTGGCCTGCCCACCACTAGCCCATGAGGGCCAGAGCCAGGGGCCTGACCTGGCTGTGGGAGCCTCTGCCGGGGGAGGCATCCCGCTGCCGCTGCCGGGGCAGAGCCTGGGCCATCTTGTTGACCACGAGCTCTACGATGAGCTGCTTGTCTTCATCCTGGTGGTCACCGATGAGCGGCATGGAGGAGCCCACCACCTGGGGGAGGAGAGGGGATCCAGTAAGGAGAGAAGCAGGAAGTGCATGGGAGGGCAAGGATGACAAAGTGCTTGAAAAGTTGGAAAAAGGAATGACTGGCAGCTGCCCAGGAAACCAACTTCGGTTTGAGAGGCACTGATTATGCAGTGTGGGAAGGCTTGTCTTTTACGAGATACCTTACAGCTTAGGACATACGAACAGGGGTGAGCAAATAAGGGCTTACCTACCGTCCAAATCTGGCCTGTTTCTGTACAGTCCCCTCCACCTCCCTGCCTCCTGAGCTATGGATGGGTTTTATATTTTTTAATGGTTGAGACAAAAGCCAAAAGATTTCATGTCCTGAGAAAACTATATGAATTTAAATTTCAGTGTCCATAAGCAAGTTTCATAGGAACACAACCCCCTTTACTTTCTTGCCATAATGTCTGTGGCTGCTCTTGTAAATTGAGGAGCTGCAACAGACATTATATGGCCCACAAAGCCAAAAATACACACTGTCTGGCCTCGATAGAAAAAGTTTGCCAATCCCTGCTTTATAGTTTGCTAGGTGCTTTGTCTTTTACAAAGAACTTTGTGGTTATGTGGTACTTTACAGTATACAAAGCTCCTTGCCCTTTACAAAGGACTGTTGCATATATGGTGTATTTAGGCTTTAGAAAGTACTTTGAAAATGGCACCACTGTTTACAAGATGCTTACCATTTATAAAGCACTACCATTTACTGTGCACTCTGAATTTTCAAGGTATTTTACAGCTTACGAATTGCTTTACTGTTTACTGGGGACACTGCTGCTTACAAAGAGCTTTAGAATTTTGAAAGCACTTTGCTTCAGGAATGAGGACTTCCCAGTTTATAGAGCTCCTTTCTTATTTTCAGCGCTCCTTTGAAAACTAATTTTATAAAGCACTTTGCTATTCATGAAGCAGTTCCTTCCTAAGGTACTTTACAGAATGCTTTAATATCAGCCACCACTCTGTGAAGTTCTTTATAGCTTACAAAGTTCTTTGCTGTCAGCCAAGTACAAGTTCACAGAATACTTTAAAGATTACTAAGTGCTTGGTCATTCACCATGGTGTCTCAGTTCACAGAGGACATTATATTGAACAAGTGTTTTGCTATTCACTAAAGATATCCAAGTTTCACAGAGCAGTTTGGAATTTACTAAGAATTTTTCCACTTGCCAGGGAAATCCCAGTTCACAAGGCACTTTACAGTTTTACATATTGCCATTCATTCAGGGCTTTCTGGGCCCTGGCATGCTTTACACAGTATTGCTGCCCTGCACCTGCTAGTGCCTCTGTGCCCCCACCAAATTCTGGGGTGCCCCCACCTCAATGATGTGATCTCGTCCATCCTTGCCATGCAGTGCTTCCACTGCACAAATGTCCAGTCCCCCAAAAATCTCTGAGCATGTGTCCACCCACAGCTTGTACCTGCCAAAACGCAAGACAAGGAAGTCTGTTAGTACCTGGTCTGGGCAGCCACACTGCCACTCTTCCCCCCATCAGCCCCCATCAAGGTCAGGCCGCCCACCTGTCAGACATAGCAATCTGCTCAAGCATCGCAGAGCCAGTGTTGGTCTTCCAGTTTCCTGACACTGATGTCCTCCTGGAGAACAAAAGGAGACAGGCGAGAGGCTCAGAGGGCCTGGGCTACACGAGGCAGGGCAGGGGGACCCATCCCCAGGCTTTGGTCTTTCTACTCACATGTAGGCCTTGTAGTTCTGCCCAATCTTCTGGATGCGTACATCGTATTTGGCATCAATGAAGGGCTCGGTGGTGGCATATGTCTTGGTCAGTGCCACGACACTCGCGATGTCCTGGAAGTCATGCTGGTTGTCCACCTTGACCTGTTGGAGTGGGGTGGGAGTCAGGGCCTGGTTAGGATGGGGCAGTAGTGGGCAGTGGAGGTGCCTTGGGGCAAATGACACAGGTGAGATGAGTGCACAGAAATTCAGTGGATACCCCCAAGGCACTCAAGCATGTATTAATTCAGGGTCTCCTGGTTTTTACATATGCATACAGATATGTCATGTAGTGTGAGTGTGAGTACATACAACCTGATTTTTAGACTCATTTACTTTAAATGGGTCAGTGTATGGTATGTGCATTATATCTTAATAAAGCTGTGAGAAAATTGTGTGTATATACAGTATATGCATATGGGCACCCAGACACAAAATCCATTATATATACAATATATAAACAGAGAAGCATACAAACATACAAATTAAAAGTCTGCTTTCTATGGACACACAGACAAAATCAGATGGGTGGACAGCACACAGGACCCCGAGACCCTTGAATGTAAAAGATGACATAGTATGTGTTCAGCAAAGAGGCCTTCCTACATACAAACACAGTGCTGGAAACACTAACAAATAACAGGACACACAAA
Source organism: Antilocapra americana (assembly GCA_007570785.1). NCBI lineage: Eukaryota > Metazoa > Chordata > Mammalia > Artiodactyla > Antilocapridae > Antilocapra > Antilocapra americana. The sequence goes on from ML662903.1 coordinate 953,892, forward strand.
AATGGCTGAGTGCAGGATAGAAAATTGGGCCAACAAGTGTAAGCGTATGTGGAAAAATACAAATAGATAAAGGACACACATACAGAATTATTTTATTCACTGAATACACAATGTACTTCTACAGGCATACCTTCTTGGAGATACTGTGGATTTAGTTCTAGACCACTGCGATAAAGCGAAGGTCACAATAAAGCAAGTCACAAATTTTTTGGTTTCCCAATGCATATAAAAGTTGTATTTATACTTTATACTGTATTCTGTTAAGTGCAATACATATCTAAAAAAACAATGTACATACCTTAATTTTAAAATACTTTATTGCTAAAAGATGCTAGCCATCATCTGACAATGCAGGGTTGCCATGAACCTTCAATGTGTAAAAAAAAAAAGTATCTGTGAAGTTCAGTAAAGGGAAGTGCAATAGAACGAGGTATGCCTGTATTTACACCTGCACAGTGCCAGGAACATGCATCATTTACAAGCACACAGGTCCAAACCCCACCTGGGGACTCACCTTGCCCATCCCAGAGTGTGCGTGCCCCATCTTCACAACCACAGGGTATGTTGTGCTGCTGAGCTGGTAGGGTGGAAAGGCAGAGTGGTCAGGGCAGGAGGGCTGACAGCTTGGGGTGGGGGTGAGGGGAGCCCATCCAATGGGAGCCACACTGAGAGCCATTTTCCCACCAGAGGTGGGTCAGAGATAGCCAGCTAGCAGCTGGGGGTCACACAGCACTTGGGAGCTCAGAATCCAACCCAGAGCCCTGCCTGCCTATCCCTCCCTCCACCTCCAGACTTCCCGCCTCTGCTTTCCCGGGCAGAGGCATGGGTGAGGGGTGGGGGACTTTTCCGGAAAAGGGAAAGTTTATTTTTACAGTGAATGGATGATAGAGAAGTGAGTGTGTGCATGTGCATGTGTAGGGGTGTGGTGGTGAGCATGTAGCAACTGGACCCCTCAGCCACGCCTTGAGTGTGCATCTCCTCCACACACATACACAACCCAGAGACACACAAACCCTCAGAACTCAGATCTACACTGCCACTCCCAGAGGTTCCCACACACGCTGAGATCCAGGCAATGGAAAGACCCACCACCAACACAGGCTAAAGAGCACACCTTGCTCTCTGGCCACACAGCCAGCCAGCCAGCCCAGCAGTATACAGTCAACACTTGTAGACATGCAGTCCATACTTTTGGGCACAGATGTACACACAGCCCTCCTCTCACTCAAAGCCATGTAACAGAGGGATACACAACACGAACATTACCTGTGCAACACTGAGACACAACCCTCAGAGGCACACACAAGTGTGACAGGCACATAGAACAGAACTGGGTATATATTCAACCCTCACATACACATGCAATATTCCTAGGCATATTCACAAAACAGAAAGACCCACCCTACATCCAGAGGTACACACACTTCTAGGTATTCACAGAAGGACTGAGACCCACAACACAAAGACACACCACCCTCCTGGACATACACACATACAAAACGTGCCTTGCCATATATACAAACAGGCATGCACACAACCAGGGACACCCACAACCTCTTAAGTACATGAACAACACTCTGGGGTGTGTATGTACACACACACACACTCATGTGTGGGGATACCTCAAGTCTCCCCCGACCCTGGGCTGGGTAGAGGGAACTGAGTTAGCTGACCCCAGCATCACCATACATGGATGCACGCGCAGGGTTGTGCCCTCCCTCCACCGTGTCAGCGGGTGACAGAGAGCAGCATTCCCGGAGGGGCTGCTGGGGTGGTGGCGGTTCTCAGTTCCCGACACAAGCACAGGAAGCCTGCAAGGTCAGGGTGACCGATTGACCTTCAGGCCTCACCCCCCCCCCCCCCCCCCCACCTTCCTCATTTCCCGAATGAGTGGCATCATGATGGGGTGCTGAGAAGCACCAAGTCGTTACCTTGTTGCCAGGATGCTTTAGATAGCGTTCCAGGCAAACCAGGCAGAAATGGCAGGTGATGTAACACAGACGCACACACAGCTTGCAGAGGTGACAGCACACTCTCAATTCCATGCACAACCCAGACCTGCTTTACAGAGGCAGACACAACTCCAGAAGCAACACAGAACATAGTGGGCTATCCAAAACACTCAGGTACACACTACACACATACCGCACACCACACAGAGGAGCACACACCACCTAAAACCACACACATAACCCTCAGAGGCAGAGATACAACAGGATGCTGTGTGTAAGTGCACATGCACACTCCCCACTGAAGTTTTTAGGCCCCTTTTATAAACCTGCTTTGTTTTCTCTGGACCTGAGCCTGAACACAACACCGTGTGTATGTGTGTGTATGCCAGCACATGCTATGCCTGTAGGGATCTCTGAACACTGGGATCCCCTGGCCAGCCCTACGTTTGAATCTTGGCCTCTCCTCTTCCTAAGGCCATGTTTAACCCCAAGCAGGTCACTTAACCCCCTCCAGGCCTCAGTTTCCTGATCTGTACATAGGGCACAATCAGGCTCAAGCACCTGGTGTGTGGGAGGACTGTCAGGTATCTGCATACCCAGCTGAACCCCACATCCCCCACACCCACCTCACCAGGTGGCCACACCAGCTGGACTACCCCTCCAGGAAACCCCACCAATTTCGAGATCTGCACAATAACCCACATCTACACAAAAACCCCTCATGTGTAGACAGTGGGCAAAACTCCGTGCTGACTCAGGTTTCAGACTCACAGAGCTGGCGTCAGAAGCAGGGTCACCGAGGGGCTGCAGCAGGACTTTCCCTGCCCTCACTTCTCCCTTTGCCCCACCACCAACTTACTCAGCCCCTGTCTCATTCACTCTCACTCCCCACTTTCACAATCAGCTTCTCCAAATTCCTGGTTTATGCCTCTTCCCTCTTATCTAGTCCTCCCCACCACTGCCTCCACCCCAACCCAAAGAGTCATTTCTTCACTCTCATTCCTGGGCAGATCACTCGACCCCTTTGTCTGTTTCCTCATCAGGATAATGAGAATATGAACAGTCTCTAACTCAACAGATTTTATGAGGAACACAACAGCTATTTCAGAGAAAACGTTTAGCACTGGCATGCTAAAGCCTGGCACACAGGAAGCCTCCATCCTCAAAAAGTGTCGAGCACTATTATTATTATTGGTTTTAACAACCCTAGTTAGCCAATATTAATTGACAAGGAGGTAATTGGGATTGATGACAGATAGTTACAAAGATTTCAGAGCAGTGTTTGATGTGTAGTAATAGTAAGAACTCCCTAGTGCTGGCAGTAGTTTCTGTTGTGGTGGTATTGGTGATGGTGATGGTTTTGCTAACCTTGCTGAGTTAATCAAGCTTAATTAGCAAGGAGGTAACAGAGATCTGATGACAGAATTACACGAAGGCTTCAGGGCACAGTATATATTAAGTGCTCCGGAAGAGGCTGCTATCGTCACTACCATTATCATCATTATTATTGGCCTGTCCTCCCTGAACTAACCAAGGATGTTAATTGGCCCTCAGCGCCCTTTCCCAGGACCCCAGGGAAGATCCAGGCAGCATCTGGAAGCTGGTGGACAGATTGTCTCACTCCACCCCCCACCAGGGGCATGGGAAGGTTGGTGGGGAAGGGGGAGGGCAGGATGGGAGGGGATCTGTTTTCTACTGACTCACTGGCCTCTTTCACCACCTTTCAGCTCCCCCCACCCCAATGCTCATTCATTCACTGGCAGCTTCCCTACTTGCCAGGACTGTGCCCTGCCTGGGTTAAGATCCTGGCACCAGTTACCCTAGGTTCAAATCCCAGCCATGCCCTGGGAAATCCCAGCCACGGTCCTGGGAAAGTTCTTCAGTTTCTCTGTGCCTCCTCTGGGAAATGGGAATAATATCAATAACCATCTCAGAGGCTTATCATGAGCTTGAAGTGAGTTGTGTTAGTTGCTCGGTTGTGTCTGATTCATTGTAACCCAATGGACTGTAGCCTGCCAGGCTCCTTTGTCCATGGGATTCTCCAGGCAAGAATACTGGAATGGGTTGCTATTTCCTTCTCCATGAAGTGAGTTGGTGCTATATAAATGCTGACTGTTTGCCTGTGTTTTTTTTTTTTTCCTGAGAGGGGTTAAGACCCAGGCTTTGGCTCTACGACCTGAGTTCAAATCCCAGTTTTGCCATTTACTAACTGTGAGCTTGGATAAACCATTTAACCTCTCTGTGCTTCAGTTTCCCCACTGTATCCTTCCTCCACTCACCTGCCCTATCTCCCTCCACTGTTTCTACTTGTTTGCTCTCTGCCTCCCCCCACAGTAGGTGCACACTGAAGTGTTTATTGAAGGAAGGAACCATTTGGGCTTCACCCATGAGGAGTTTTGGGGGATGTGGGTGATCAGCTAGATTCTGGAGACTTTAGGGAATTGCATTGGGCGGAATCCTGCCTGTAACCCTCCGCTGAGACCGCCTGGAGGGACTGGTGCCTGACGTGGAGACGGGAGAGGGGGGTGGTCAGGGCGAGGCTCTGGGGGAGGGAGAGATGGATGCATCTCCTTTTCGGCAGCCCAGGGCCCGCCCCTTGGCCTCCACGGATGGTGGGCGGATGAGTAATGCATCCAGGAAGCCTGGAGGCCTGTGGTTTCCTACCGCTGCTGCTACCCCGCCCTCGCGTGGATATTTATCCTCCGCGGCTCAGGCCCTGCCGCCATCGCCGCAGACCCAGCGCCCAGAGAGGCTACACCAGAGGTAGGCAGGGGCTTGGGCAGCCCGCGGGGCCTGGAACTGGGCTGGAGCTTTCCTGCCTGATACTCTGCTGCTCCGCCCGGCTGGGGGTTACCAGGACCCTGGGCTGGAGCAGGGGAAAAGGGCGTGGGCGGAGGAGGGGGGGCTGGAATCGCTCTCTCAATCCCAACACTCCCAACTCCTTTGAACCCCTGACATCCATCCCCCGCTCCCCGAAAGCCACTGCCCCTAAAGCCACAGCTGTGTCCCAAGCTGCCAACTTCCCTAAATGCCCTCTTTGTCCCCCAGCAACCCAAACCCCGAAGCTCCCCCAGCCCCCACAATCCTCAGACTCCCAAATTCCTAACTCCCTAAACTCAAAGCTTTCTCTGCACCCTAATTCCTCAGGCACCACACCCCCTTAAGCCCTCAAACTCTGTCAACTCCTTAAATCCCCAAGCTCCTCCAAATTCCTCAACTTCCTTCAACTGCCCCACCTCCTCTACCACTCAATATGCACAACCCCCAAACTCCCAACCTCCCCACAAACTCCTCCAGCTCCCCTAGCCCCAAATTCTTCAGCCCCAACTCCTCAACCCTCCCACTTCTTTAACACCCCGAAATTCCCCAACTCTCCCAGCCCCCTAAACACTGCAGCCCCATAGCTCACCCACTTACCTAGTGCCCTAAATTGCTCAACCTCCACAGACTCCTAAAATCTCCTGACTCCCTACCCACCTAAACTCTCCTGGGTTCTCAAATCCCCAAGCCCCTTAAAATCCCCACTCTGTGTGTGTGCGTGTAGGGGTGTAGTGTAGAGTGGGGTGAGAGGCTTGCATGGATCAACTGGGCTGGGGGCCCTCTGAACCCTCCTCCCCACCCCCCACAGAACACACCATGGCCCCCTTTGCACCCATGGCCTCTGGCATCCTGTTGCTGCTGTGGCTCACGGCCCCCAGCCGAGCCTGTACCTGCGTCCCACCCCACCCACAGACGGCCTTCTGCAACTCCGAAGTCGGTGAGTGTGCCCACCTCTCCCACACACTCCCAGCTTTGGTTTCCCTGTCAGTCCAGTGGGGTGCACGAGGGTGTCTACTCTAGAACAATTCCACTCAGTACACTGACTCTGCTTTAGCTGCTCTGCATGCTTTAGCTGCTCTGCATCCTCACACTTTCTTATTACTCAAGGTCCAGACCAACCTCAGAACCATTGCACCTGGTATACCCATCCCCCCAGGTATCCACATGGGTGGCTGCCTTAAGTGTCACCTTCTCAGGATGACCTTCCCTGACCACCCTATTCAAAACTTGAACCCCTGTCCCCTAGTACTCCTGATCCCTCTCACCCAGTTCTGAAGTTCCCTATAACACTTACTACCTTCTAACTTCCCATATACTTAATTATTTCACATGTGTTTAGTCTCTCTTCTAGCTAGACTGTGAGCTCCACAAAGGGAGAGATTTCTGTGTTTTGTTCCCTGCTGTGTCCCTGACACCCAGAACAGTGCCTGGCACGGAGCAGATGCTCTAAAATATTTGTTGCATGAACGAACACAGGATGAATATAGGAAAAAGGCTTGAAGCAGTGCTTGGCCAAGAATAGGCATTCAATATACAGATGAAGCAATTAACAAATGTATAAATCTCTAGGGTGCTGTCTGGCATCCAGCAATCCCTATTTTAAGCATGTGCTTTGCTAATATTATCATGATTATTTGCATTGGCCCCTTTCAGTCCCTTTGACTTGTTTTTATTTCCCCTCTTCTTTTGCAGTAATCAGGGCCAAGTTCGTGGGGACCGCAGAAGTCAACGAGACTGCCTTATACCAGCGTTATGAGATCAAGATGACTAAGGTAACCCTTCAGTTATTGCCCCAGCAGTCAGAATAAAAGCCTCTGGCCACCAGTTTGGCGGGAAAGTTAGCTGTGATTTCAGGATGCTGTCTGTCTTCAGGGAAGAATGTGGAGTGGGAGGACTGTGTCAGTAAAAGACTCTTCCTCTCATCCACTGACAGATGTTCAAAGGGTTCAGTGCTTTGAGGGATGCCCCTGACATCCAGTTCATCTACACCCCCGCCATGGAGAGCGTCTGCGGATATTTCCACAAGTCCCAGAACCGCAGTGAGGAGTTTCTCATAGCTGGTGAGGTCCCACCCCATCGCCCTGTGCCACGCCAACCCTCTGCTGCTGCCTGGCAACTGTGCAAGTGCAAGGGAAGGGAGGCTCAAAAGAATGGTCCCCGTTGAAATGAGGAATGCCCCAATTTCAGCCTATCAGAAGGCTGGGGCTTTGCCCAGCGGGTGTCGGTGGTCCTGGGACACCGATCTGGTGCCACTCTGTCCCTGGCTCAGCCAATCAGAAGCTGCCTGTTGACCGCAAGCCCCCCCCCGCCCCCTGCCACAGGACAATTGTCAAATGGGCACCTGCACATCACCACCTGCAGTTTTGTGGCTCCTTGGAACAGTATGAGTTCTGCTCAGCGCCGGGGATTCACCAAGACCTATGCTGCTGGTTGTGAGGAATGCACAGTGAGTGCCTGGAGCCTGCCCACCTCCTGGAGAGCAGTCCTTGGGCTTGTCCCCAAGCCGTGGCTTGTTTCTTGCTCCCTCTAGCTATTCTTTGTTCCCATGGCTGCTCCCCAAACCCTAGGGATATTCCTGAACTCTCTTGCTGTTTCCTCAAATCTGAGACTGTTCCTCTGGATGTTCTGCTTGTTCCTTTGCCCTGTGTCTGATACATGGGGATTCGCAGTTCCCTAGACTATCTGCCTGCTTTCTGTCCCTCTCACTCCCCCTTGTGACTGCTCTGCCACTCTGAGGGTTCCAGGATTGCTCCCTGATGGCCCCCAAAGTCCTCTGACCCCAGTGACTGTCTCCGAGCCCCATGTCTCCTTCTCAGGCTTAAGTTTCCTGCCTGCAGGTTCCTTGCTACTGCCAGCTATTCCCCGTCCAATGGGATGGGTCCCCAAGAGACCTGCCTGACTGCTTCCCCACCACCATCCCAGGAAATTGATCCTTCACATGGATTGCTCTCATTTCACCAAACCCAATAACTGTTCCGCACAATGGGAGGGACTGTTTTTGAGTCTGTACCCACGTGGGGTGACACCAGGTCTCCCTAGCAGCTCTGTGTTAACAGCTGAGGATTGGAAAGTTCTCCTCTGGAGGGGCAGTACGGGCAGGAGGAGAAGCCCTCAGAGCTGTTCTTCCCTCCCCTCCTCCAGGTGTTTCCCTGCTCATCCATCCCCTGCAAACTGCAGAGTGACACTCATTGCTTGTGGACGGACCAGCTGCTCACAGGCTCTGACAAGGGCTTCCAGAGCCGCCACCTGGCCTGCCTGCCCCGGGAGCCAGGGATGTGCACCTGGCAGTCCTTGCGGCCCCGGATGGCCTGAATCCTGCCCCCAGCAGAAGCTGAAGCCTGCACAGTGTTCACCCCTGTTTCCACTCCCACTTTTGTTTCTCCAAGAGGATGAAATAAAGAACTACCATCCAGCAGGCAGTCTCCCTGTGTAGTGTCTGGGAACAAACCCATGTCACTTGATGACCTGGTGGGGGTGCCCTGGGACCAATGCTGAGGGAGTGAGGGGTGTCAAATGCTTTTTTATATTTTCTATCCAGTTTGAGATATTGGTAATTATTCTCTACATTGGCATTAGCACTGCTGTCATGTAACCTGCCTTACCAACTGCAACTTACTGGATCATCTCTCTACTCCATACTTTAAAGCATTTTACCAGACTAATTTGTAATTCCTACTGCATTGCGCTTTCTAATTCAGAAATTATCCTACTGCTGCCACATGGCGGGGGCTTCCCAGGTGGTGCTAGTGGTAGAGAACCTGCCTGCTAATGCAGGAGATGTAAGAGACACAGGTTCAATCCCTGGGTCGGGAAGATCCCCTGGAGGAGGAAATGGCAACCCACTCCAGTATTCTTGCTGGAGAATCCCATGGCCAGAGGAGCCCGGTGGGCTACAGTCCATAGCATCATGGAGTCAGGTACGACTGAAGTTACTTAGCATGCATACCAACTGGTGACCTCACTGGCAAATTCCCCTATTCACAAATCCCTCCAGTGGACGAGCTCATTGACAAATGCCCTATCAATCATTTGTAAACAGTTCTCCTCCTCGCTTTAAGCACTGTCCTGATATCATCCAGGGAGGACGTTTTACCCCATTCAAGCCTGCGGGTGTCACTGTTGCAACCTTAGGTTTTGTACTGTGAGTCTGACTTGAGTGAACCGGAGTAGGCCCAGAGGTTCCCCCCATCAGCATAACCCAGCCAGGAACTCTGGAAGAAAGGGCAGCCCTGGTCCCCCACTCATGGCCTAGGAGAGATTCCTTGGAAGTGTGCATTTGGGGACAAGGAGGGAGGGGGAGAAGGTGTGATCTGAAAATCCCCAAGTTCTGCCCTTCTCCCCTCCCCTCTACTTCTGCTCCCCTCACTCTTGATCAACTGAAGCAGTGAAGTGCAGCTAGGGTCCAAAATCAGGTGCATCAGCCCACCCCTACTTCCACCTTCCCCTACACAGCTATCCATTCACCAAAACTTAGGCCTCTAGACTCAAGCCTCACCTTTCTGGTTAATCTTCCTCTCAAAAACCTGAGTGAGAGACCTTCCAAACACTCCCTTCAACCCACTCAGTTATTCTTGCCTGGAGAATCCCATGCACAGAAGACCCTGGCAGGCTACAGTCCATGGGGTCACCAAGTTGGACACAACTGAGTGACTAACACTTTCGCTCTGTCAAAGGAAAAGACTTTCAAATTTCCTCCCATCAGACTACCTACTGGTGCTACTGGTAAGAACCCAGGTCTCCTCCAGGACATTCTGGGTCATCAAGTACGGCCCCCTGGATCCTCTTGGTCCATGTCCTTTTGTACTCCTGGAAGGTTCTGCCAAGGCTCAAGGTATGGGTAGATTTTGAGTACCCAATGGCTACCTGTGCAGATATGTCCAGCAACAATTTGTGTCTTAATATTTACATGTTGGTTATGCCCTGGGAGTACTGAACCCTGTCCACCAAAAGGGGCAAATGGCAGCCTCTGCTGATGGGAACAAAGGAAGGACCTGGGCTCTGGTGGCCTTGTCTCTATTCGCTTATCTGCCTGCAAGCGTCTGGCAGCTTCTGATAGTTCACCAAACCCTAGGACCAGCTCTCTGCACTCGTACACTGTTTCCTGACCCCAGGGCCTGTTCTCTGCATGTGTGCATGTGTGTTCAGTCATGTCCAACTCTTTGCAACCCCATGGATTATTGCCTGTCAGGCTCCTCTGTCCATGGGATTCTCCAGGCAAGAATACTGCAGTGGGTTTCCATTTCCTTCTCCCAGGATCTTCCCAACCCAGGGATCGAACCCACATCTCCAACATTGGCAAGCAGATTCTTTACCCCTGAGACACCTGGGAAGTGCTCTGAGCTCTCCATTATTTTACCCCTGGGAGGAAGGTGAAGTAGAAAGTGGAAGTAGAAGGATGGAGCCTATTGTGGAAATGGTTCTTCTGCCACCCTGCCCACCTACAGATAGTGCCTGGATCATGACTCAGTGCTTTATGGGATAAGCACCAGGCCCTACTGCAGCCCTTTTCACAGAGTCTCAGCATACAAGATCACCTCCTCCAGACCCCAGCAAGAGCTCCAGGCAAGACACGTGTAGTCCTGGGGTCATTACCCATATCACTCTTAGAAAATCAACTAAAGGACTTCTCTGGTGGTCCAGTGGTTAAGATTCCACACTCCCCATGCAGGGGCCACAAGTTCAATCCCTGGTTGGGGAACTAAGGACCCACATGCTGCACTGAAGCCAAAAAAAAAAAAAGAAAATCCACTAAAGTGAGTAAACTGAGTTGCCCTTCACCCCTAGCATTCCACATATCTGTGTGTAAATCTCTGATTGGAAGAGACTCTGATGGCTGAGAAGAAGCAAGTGTGTGTGTGGGGTGGCAGTCCTGTGAGGTGTGCAGCATGGGGTCCAGCTCCATGGGTAGCCTGGGGGCTGGCCCTTCTCACCCAAGCCTCAGTTGTTGTTCATTCGCTCAGTTGTGACCGACTCTTTGCAACCCCATGGACTCACCATCTCCAGAAGTTTGCCCAAGTTTATGTCCATTGCATCAGTGATGTCATCCAGCCATCTCTTCCTCTGATGCCCTCTACTCCTTGTGCCCTCAACCTTTCCCAGCATCTCCCTGAAAGATGGGCCTTGTAGTCCCTACCCAGAATCCTTCTGAAGTCTGTGCTAATGACTGCATTCACCCACTGGGTATTTTGGGGGTGTCAAAACACATGAAACTCTCATAACAATAACTTCCTGGATAATGTTACAGTAATTTAAATTTCTAGACTGGTAGTATAGTGTAGTGATTAAGAACCTAAACATTCAAGCCAGGTCATTTGCATTCAAATCTTGCCCATTCCATGTAGTAGCTCTGTGACCTTGAGGAAATTACATTACTTCTTTATACCTCAGTTTCCACCTCTGTAAGACTGGTAAAAAATGAATGCCTAACTCAGAGGCATGTAACTTTACATGTAAAGTGCTTGGAACAGTGCTAGATACATAGCACTTGTATTAATTAGGAGTAGTATGATAAATGTAATTTAATGTTTAATAGTGATCATCTGTATCACTAATGATTATTTACAATATTGAAAATCATGTTTTATGTTGAGAATGATAATTTACAATATTAGAAATAATGTATAATATCAGTAGTAATAATTGAATGTACCCTGGAAACCTTAGTTTAACTCATCATCCTGATAATTTTCCCCGGGGATGTAACAAATATTTACTATGCTCATGTGTTATTTTTTCTTATTATATGAGACTTTTACACTGCTTTCCAGTGTGCAAATCACCCCACTTAAAAATACTGACATTTTCAAAGACTTCTGAGGACAAGCCCTCCCCTCAGTGATAACGTTCCCCACTATGAAGTCCTCACTGTGGACAAATCATCACATTTATAAATCTCTATTGCTGCCAAAACTACAGGTGACAAATCTCTAAGCCCTTGGCAAATCTCTCTTTTGAAATGCCCCCTCTCTTCACTGCACAAATTCCCTTTTCCACAGATATCCCAGTAACAAACACCTCTGTTGAGCTACCTTCTTTATTCATAAACATCTGACTGACATATCTCCATTGATGACCTCCCACTGACAAGACTTCCCATTCACAAATACCCAGGAGCAATCTATATCATCCACTGATGGACTTTAGTGACAAATATCTCTCTTGATGATTACCCAATCAGTTGGCATAGCTCCTATGACCACTCAGTTGACAAATCTCTCTATTCATGAATATCTCTCTATGACATAATTCTCATTGACAACCTCTACCAATAAATCTTCTCAAGAATACATTCTACTGGCATATATCCCCATTCAGGCATGCCTATCAAAATGCTCTCATTGTCAAATCTTACCATTCAGAACCATTCAGAAATACCCACCATTGATATCTACCTCATTGCTAAAGTCACTTGAAAAATCTTTCTATTCATAAAACCTCATCCATCCATATAGGCCCTATTGACTGACCACCCTTCCCCACTGACACATTTCCCCATCCTTAGATATCTTTAGTTGGAAAATCTCCCTGTTGGAACAGCTCTCAATATATTACCCTATATGTTGAAACATCTCTCTATACTCCCAATGACAGATGAAGAGTAGAACAATTTATACTTTTCATCAATACTGACTGACACTTAGGTCTCACTCTCCAGCCTGGTACACCTCCTATGCCAGTAGTGATGAAATCTGGGGACCAATCCCAGTTATACCATAGAGCAGCCACCAAAGGAAATGATTAGGGCACACATTCTCTCTGGAAGTAGAGGTGAAGGTGGAGCTTGAAAAAAGAGATTAGTTGAAAGTCTGCATAAGAAGTTATTAGAACCCCAGATACTGCCCAAATACACTGCAATAGAAGGCTGAAGATATGATCTCTTAAAAACACAAAATAGAGAGTTCATTTGGGTAGGAAAGCCCAGGCCGTACCTCTTTGTTGTTAACTATTTATCCACCACTGAGCCTGGGCCTCCTGCTGAACCTTTGTAAGAGTTACAGCTCTGATGGATGGAGATGGGGCCACTGGTACCAGAATGCAAGTCTCAGTGTCCTTTCACCCCATCACATCACAAGGGCCTCCTCTGACTCCAGGCCCCTGGAAAGCAGTAGTATTAATTAAATGTTCCCTGAATCCTCTCCTGATTGAGGGTGAGCTCGGCCAGGAAAAGCTAATGCTTCAACTTCCCTCACCCTCACTGTGTCTCCAGGTCCCTGCCATGAGTCCCAACTTCCTGCTGGTCCCTGCTTTGTTCCTGGCTCTGTCCCTACCAGTCTCAGGCTGGCCCTCAGGTGCTACGAACCACATCTCCCACACTGTTTATTGTAACTCAGATGTGGGTAAGTCTGGGCAGACCTCAGGAAGGCCCTTAATGCAGGGACTCACAGTGAGGTTCCAGAAGATGGGATAAAGCCCTGTGAGGTGGTTGAACCTAAATGGCAGTTGCTCTGCAAACTTTTTTTTCCAGGAGTCTTGGGGACAGGGAAAATCTTGAATGTTTGAAACCCAAGGGATCCCCTGACACATTTATCCCACCATTAATCCCTGTGGCTTAATTCCTGGGTCTTCTTACTGGGACCATGAAGCATTATGAGTTCAAAACATCAAGGCACTGTGCCCACCTCCTTTGCCATACCCATCTCCTCACCAAAATACAAGCCCCTGACCTTGCTCTGGCTGAGGGAACAGGGTGGGTCTTTGAGGCTCCAAAACTAGGGATGTGATACTAAGACCCAGTCCCTCATCCATTAAGTATTCTTCAGTCCCAGAGTCCTTCTCCCTTCCCCCCCTTCACAGACAATCAATGTTCTAAAAAATCAAGAATCAATGTTTCTGGGTCATGAAAATACTTAAATATAAAGAGCAATGTGGTTATATCTCTCTATCTACACACCACAGTGGTGGTGACATCCCTGGGGAGAAAGTTTCTTCTAGGAATTCCTTATCTCAGGCCAGCCTGCATGTCCCTACCCTGCATGGATACCTCATTTTCAGGCCTCTCTCTGTCCCAGCCCTAGCACAAAGTGTCCCCTCCCTGGAGCATTTTCCACCAAGTACTCCTAATCCCAGCATGCTGTGCTCCTGATTTTGGCCATCCACAGCAAATTCTGTCCTCACCCCACAAAGTCCTGGATCTTTGGGACTGAGCACTTGGCGATCACAATCTGTCCCAGCCAAGGGACATCTGGTCACACTTTACTGACCATCAGGAAATGGCATTCACCCTCTTTAGGCTCTTTGAGGGATGAGAATGTGCCCTGAGTTGTTGTAGTCTTGAAAGGGGCTCAGGGAGGAATATATCAGGAAGGGGTCCTGATTATCTACAGGTATGCCTGCAGGAATTCCAGCAGAGCTATTTAAAATCCTAAAAAGTGATGCTATTAAAGTGCTTCACTCAATATGTCAGCAAATTTGGAAAACCCCATAATGGCCACAGGACTGGAAAAGGTCAATCCTCATCCTGATTCCCAAGAAGGGCAGTACTAAAGAATGTTTAAACCACCGGACAATTGTACTCATCTCCCATGCTAGTAAGGTTATGCTCAAAATCCTTCAAGCTAGGCTTCAGCATTATGTGAACTGAGAATTTCCAGATGTTCAAGCTGGGTTTATGAAAGGCAGAGGAACCAGAGATCGAATTGCCAACATTTGGTGGATCACAGTGAAAGCAAGGGGATTCCAGAAAAACATCTGTTTCATTGACCATGCTAAAGCCTTTGGCTGTGTGGATCATAACAAACTGTGGAAAACTCTTAAAGAGATGGGAATACAAGACCATCTTACCTGTCTCCTGAAAAACCTGTATGCGGGTCAAGAAGCAACAGTTAGAACCTTGTATGGAATAACTGATTGGTGCAGGATTGGGAAAGGAGTACAACAAGACTGTTTATTATCATCCTGTTTATTTAACTTATATGCAGAGTACATCATGAGAAATGCTGGGCTGGATGAGTTACAAGCTGGAATCAAGATATCTGGGAGAAATACCAACAATCTCAGATATGCAGATGATACCACTCTAATGGCAGAAAGTGAAGAGGGACTAAAGAACCTGTTGACAAGAGTGAAGGAGGAGAGTGAAAAAGCTGGCTTAAAACTCAGTATTAAAAAACTAAGATCATGGCATTGGGTCCCATCACTTCATGGCAAATAAAAGGGGAAAAGGTGGAAGCAGTGACAGATTTCCTCTTCTTGGGCTCTAAAATCACTGTGGATGGTGACTGCAGTCATGAAATTAAAAGATGATTGCTTCTTGCCAGGAAAATTATGACAAACTTAGACAGTATGTTAAAAAGCAAAGACATTACTTTGCCAACAAAAGTCTGTATAGTCAAAGCTAAGGTTTTTCCAGTAGTCATGTACAGATGTGAGAACACCGTACATAAAGAAGGCATAGCACCAAAGAATTGATACTTTTGAACTGTGTTGCTGGAGAAGACTCTTGAGAGTCCCTGGGACAACAAGGACATCAAACCAGTCAATCTTAAAGAAAATCAACCCTGAATACTCATTGGAAGGACTGATACTGAAGCTGAAGCTCCAATACTTTGGCCACCTGATGGGAAGAGCTGACTCGTTGGAAAAGATTCTGATGCTGGAAAAGATTGAAGGCAGAAGGAGAAGAGAGTGATAGAGGATAAAATGGTTGATGGCATCACCAACTAAATGGACATGAATTTGGGCAAACTCTGGGAAACGGTGAGGGACAGGGAAGCCTGGTATGCTGCAGTCCATGGGATCGCAAAGAGTCAGACACGACTTGGTGACTGAGCAACAGAATGCCTGCAGACACAGATCCAGGCTCTTCCCTGTTCTTTCTGTTCCTTGCTCTTGTTTGCTGGTCCCTTCTTCCTCTTCTGATGCCTTGCCCCTGCTCCTTCTCCATGTTCTATCCTTTTTTTCACTCCTCCACCTTCTCCTCATTCTCTTCCTTCCTTCCTGATCCACAGTTCTCTTTGTTTCACTGCAGTTTGCTATTTCCTTTCACAGGTCCCTGGCTTCCGGGACCATCCTTCATCCTTGTGGCCCTTCTCTTCCAAAGGCAGAAGCTATGTAGAGAAGCACATGGAGCAGTGTTCTGCCCAATCACCCCCAGGTGCCTCCCTGCCACCCCTGCAAAATCACATACCTGAGTATCAACTATGCAAAATCCCTGTGGAGGGACCCTGAGTGCAGGAATATGAAGGCAAAAACTTTCCTGTCTTCCTTGGTGATCTGATATCTGCTATTGAATCTTCATGTACAATAGCCTCTGGCCTTAGAATCAGACTTCTACTCAGCCACAGTGGGCTGAGGATGCTTCACCTTCTTCAACATCATAAACCAGTCTAATCCCTTCAACCTCCCATCACCACCTCCTCAAGCCTCCAAAACACTCCAAGCTTCTAACTGTGCTGGCGATCTATCTGGTTCATGTTCTGTTTCTTGATCTGGGTGCAGAAGAGAGGACTATGTTCGCTGTGTGAAAATTCAGTGAGCTATACACTTATGATATGTTCCCATTTCTGAACTTGTTACACTTCAATGAAACTGGCCCCTCAAAAGAAAACCCTGTAAACTACAAGGATATACTGTGCAGCACAGAGAATATGGCCATATTTTATTATTACTATAAATGGAATATAATCAAGAAAAATTGTGAATCATTATGATGTACACCTAAAACTAATATAATACTGTAAACCACTTATACTTCAATTAAAAAAAAGTTAAGAAAGGAAATAAATGAAGTCCCCCACCCTCTTAACATATCTCCCTTGCTTTTTCCTTCAATTGCTCCCTCACTCCTGCACTCTCTTTCACACAATTCCAAAGTCACTTACCCTGTTGATTCTCACCCTGAAGCACCCTCTCCTTCCTTATAACACAGGGTCCATGAATCTTGGGCCCAGAGAAGGGACTGGATCCAGGGAAGCCTTGGGGTTGGACTCTGCCTGTCACATTATGAACCCTCTACAGATTTTGCTGAGCCATAAATCACCTGGAGTGCAGGTAGCAAGGAAAGAGAAGTCCCTATTCCCATAGCAACCCACCCTCTAGGTCTGCATAACCAAGTTGATGTAAGTAGATCACCAGGCTAGGGAAGTTGGGGTGATGAGAAGTCAAATTGTACCCCACCCTTGACTGGTAAATATTTAGACACACTGAGCTGAGCATCCTAGAGGATTCCTATTGGTCTACAAACTGGATGTGAGTAGATAGGGTAGCCAGGCCAGAGTCCTGATGTGTTTGCCATCTCAGCTTCCAAGTATGGGGTTGGGCAAGGCTGCTCCCACAAATCCAGGGCCACCTTTTACCCCTCCATGTTGGACAGTGTTGTTGAAGACACAAGAGGAAATAGGGGAGGTAAGCTGGCTGGCAAAAGGTCTAATGCTTCTGCCATCACCTGCCACCATTACCCACCATTAACTGTCTTCTTCTTGCCTCTGAAGGCCCATTCCTTCTGTTCCTGACAAAAATAGTCTTTTAATAGCTACAAAACAGCCAGGAGGTACTATCAGGGACTAATGAGAAAATATAGTTATTAAGATAACACGAACTGGAACAGGTATAGAGAAAGTGACCAGTGCATTAGAACAGAGTCCTGAACTTGCCTACACATACATGGGAATTTAGGATATGATGGAGCTGGCATACAAGATCAGTGGGGGGAAAAGGGTTATTTATAAAGGAAAAGATGAAACTGGATCCTTACCTATCTCATACTGTATATGAAAATCTATTTTAAAGAACACATGTAATAAGAATGTTTGGAAGAGTACTAAGATTGCTATATTGAGAACAGCATTATGTAAGTGAATAAATGCAACAGCCAGTCTGTAATGCCTATAGAGAAGTGTTAAATAAATGCAATAAACTTGTTTGCAAGAAAGTTAAAAAAAGAAAGGAAATCAATTTCAGATGGATGAAGAATTTAAATGTCAAAAACAAAGCTTGCTACTTGTATCATCTACTAAATTTCCATATGTACATGGATCTAAATCTGGACTTTGAATTTTTCTTCCTTTAGTATGTTAGTCTGTCTATCCATGTGTGTCATACTGTTTAAATTAGAAAAGCTTCATAAAATGTTTGCTTGCAAAAGCATTAAACTCCTTGTAAACTGGAAAGGCTAGTACCCTCTCAAAGCTCTTCTTTTCCAGGATTTTCCTGGCTATTCTTGTATGTTTGCTTTTTCATATGAACTTTACAATCAATTTATCCAGCTCCAGATAACAGCTTGTAAGGTATATTTGGGGTGATCATATTACATTTACAGTTTAAAAATAGAGACCTAAGAAGGGAAACTGATATCTTTATGATCTTAATTTATCCTATCCACAAATAAGGAATGCCATCCTATTTGTGTAAGTCAACCTTTGAGTCTTTCAGGAATGTTTTAAAGTTTTCCTCATATAAGTTTGCAAATCTTTTATTAAACTTATTCTGATGCATTTTATCTTTTTTGTTGTTACCTTAAATGGAGTTTTCTCTTCTGTCTGGTTAGTTGTATATATGGAAACTTCTGATTTTATATTCTGCTATGTTACTATTATTGTTTGATAATAACAATCAAATAGGATTTCTAGGTATACTATCATTTAATCTATAAATAGAGATATTTTTATATCCCCTATACCCATTTTTACATCTAAAATTGTTTTGTCTAGTCTAATTGCATTGGTCTAATACCTCTAAATGCAAAAAGGCAAAATGGTTGTCTGAGGAGGCCTTACAAATAGCTGAAAAAAGAAGAGAAGCTAAAGGCTAAGGAGAAAAGGAAAGATATACCCATCTGAATGTAGAGTTCCAAAGAATAGGAAGAGATAAGAAAGCCTTCCTAAGTGATCAATGCAAAGAAATAGAGGAAAACAATAGAATGGGAAAGATGAGAGATATCTTCAAGAAAATTAGAGATACCAAGGGAACATTTCATGCATAGATGGGCACAATAAACGACAGAAATGGTATGGACCTAACTGAAGCAGAAGATATTAAGAAGAGGTGGCAAGAATACACAGAAGAACTGTACAAAAAAGATCTTCATGACCCAGAGATAACCTTGATGGTGTGATCACACCTAGAGCCAGACATCCTGGAATGTGAAATCAAGTGGGCCGTAGAGAGCATTACTACAAACAAAGCTAGGGGAGGTGATGGGATTCCAGCTGAGCTATTTCAAATTCTTAAAGATGATGCTGTTAAAGTGCAGCACTCAATATGCCAGCAAATTTGCAAAACGCAGCAGTGGCCACAGGACTGGAAAGGGTCGCTTTTCATTCTAATCCCAAAGAAAGGCAATGCCAAAGAATGTTCAAACTACTGCACAATGACACTCATTTCACACACTAGAAAAGTAATGCTAAAAATTCTCCAAGCTAGGCTTCAACAGTATATAAGCCAAGAACTTCCAGATGTTCAAGGTGGATTGAGAAGAGGCAGAGGAACCAGAGATCAAGTTGTCAACATCTGTTGGATCATAGAAAAAGTAAGAGAGTTCCAAACATCTACTTCTGCTTCATTGACTACACTAAAGCCTTTGACTGTGCGGATCACAACCAACTATGGAAAATTCTTCAAGAAATGGGAATATCAGACCACCTTACCTGCCTCCTGAGAAACCTCTATGCAAGTCAAGAAGCAACAGTTAGAACCAGACATGGAACAATGGACTGGTTCCAAATTGGGAAAAGAGTACATCAAGGCTGTATATTGTCACCTTGGTTATTTAACATATGAAGAGTACATCATGCAAAATGCCAGGCTGGATGAAACACAAGCTGGAATCAAGATTGCCGGGGGAGATATCAATAATCTCAGAAATGCGGATGACACCACCTTTATGGCAGAAAGTGAAGAGGAACTAAAGAGCTTCTTGATGAAGGTGAAAGAGGAGAGTGAAAAAGCTGGCTTACAACTCAATATTCAAAAAACAAAGATCATGGCATTTGGTCCCATCACTTCATGGCAAATAGATGGGGAAACAATGGAAACAGTGACAGACTTTATTTCTTGGGCTCCAAAATCACTGCAGATGGTGACTGTAGCCATGAAATTAAAAGACACTTGCTCCTTGGAAGAAAAGCTATGATCAACCTAGACAGCATATTAAAAAGCAGAGCCATTAGTTTACCGTCAAAGGTCTACCTAGTCAAAGCTATTGTTTTTCCAGTAGTCACGTATGGATGTGAGAGTTGGACCATAAAGAAGGCTGCCAAAGAATTGATGCTTTCAAGCTGTTGTGTTGGAGAAGACTTGAGAGTCCGTTAGACTACAAAGAGATCAAATCAGTCATTTCTAAAGGAAATCAATCCTGAATATTCATTGAAAGGACTGATGCTGAAGCTGAAGCTCCAATACTTTGGCCACTTGATGCAAAGAGCCCATTCATTAGAAAAGACCCAAATAATCTCACAATTTGTATGGAAATACAAAAAACCTCCAATAGCCAAAGCAATCCTGGGAACAAAGAGTGGAACTGGAGGAATCAACCTGCCTGACTTCAGGCCCTACTACAAAGCTACAGTCATAAAGACAGTATGATACTGGCACAAAGACAGAAATATAGATCAATGGAACAAAATAGAAAGCCCAGAGATAAATCCATGCACCTATGGACACCTTATTTTTGACAAAGGAGGCAAGAATATATAACGGAGAAGACAATCTCTTTAACAAGTGGTGCTCGGAAAACTAGTCAACCTCTTGTAAAAGAATGAAACTAGAACACTTTCTAATACCATACACATAAATAAACTCAAAATGGATTAAAGATCTAAATGTAAGACCAGAAACTATAAAACTCCTAGAGGAAAACAGGCAAAACACTCTCTGACATAAATCACAGCAGGATCCTTTATGACCCACCTCCCAGAGTAATGGAAATAAAAGCAAAAATAAACAAATGGGACCTAATTAAAATTAAAAGCTTCTGCACAACAAAGGAAACTTTAAGCAAGGTGTAAAAACAGCCTTTAGAATGGGAGAAAATAATAGCAAACAAAGCAACTGAAAAGACTTAATCTCAAAAATATATAAGCAGCACATGCAGCTCAATTCCAGAAAAATAAATGACCCAATCAAAAAATGGGTCAAAGAACTAAACAGACATTTCTCCAAAGAAGACATACAGATGGCTAACAAACACGTGAAAAGATGCTAAACATCACTCATTATCAGAGAAATGCAAATCAAATCCACAATGAGGTACCATTTCACACCAGTCAGAATGGCTGCCATCCAAAAGTCTACAAACAATAAATGCTGGAGAGGATGTGGAGAAAAGGGAACCCTCTTACACTGTTGGTGGGAATGCAAACTAGTACAGCCACTATGGAGAACAGTGTGGAGATTCCTTACAAAACTGGAAATAGAGCTGCCATATGACCCAGCAATCCCACTGCTGGGCATACACACCGAGGAAACCAGAATGGAAAGAGACATGTGTACCCCAATGTTCATCGCCGCATTGTTTACAATAGCCAGGACATGGAAGCAACCTAAATGTCCATCAGCAGATGAATGGATAAGGAAGCTGTGGTATATATACACAATGGAATATTACTCAGCCATTAAAAATAACACATTTGAATCAGTTCTAATGAGGTGGATGAAACTGGAGCCTATTATACAGAGTGAAGTGAGTCAGAAAGACTCAATACAGTATCCTCATTCATATATAAGGAATTTAGAAAGATAGTAATGATGACCCTGTATGTGAGACAGCAAGAGAGACACAGATGTATAGAATATGTATAGAATAGTCTTTTGGACTCTGTGGGAGAAGGCAAGGGTGGGATGGTTTGAGGATAATAGCATGGAAACATGTATATTATCATTTGTGAAACAGATCGCCAGTCCAGGTTCGATGCATGAGACAGGGTGCTCAGGGCTGGTGCACTTGGATGACCCTGAGGGATGGGATGGGGAGGGAGGTGGGTTCGGGATGGGGAACACATGTACACCCATGGCTGATTCATGTCAATGCATGGCAAAACCAATACAATATTGTAAAGTAAATAGCCTCCAATTAAAATAAATAAATTAAAAAAGAAAGAAAAGACCCTGATGCTGGGAAAGATTGAAGGCAGGAAGAGATGGGGACGACAGAGGACAAGACAGTTGGATGGCATCACTGACTCAAGGGTTATGAGTTTGAGCAAGTTCCAGGAGATGGGGAAGGATAGGGAAGCCTGACATTCTGGAGTCCTGTCCATGAGGTTGCAAAGAGTTAGACATGACTGAGTGACTGAACAATGACAACAATACCTCTAAACACAGTACTGAAAAGGAGTGGAAAGAGTGGGTACCTTGCTTTGTTCCTCACCTTAATGGAAATGCTTTCAATGTCCTATTAAGTTAACAGTAACTTTTGGATTGAGGTATACAAATTAGATCATCAAGAAGGCATGAGTTGATTTCTATTTTTGAATGATTTTATCCAAATGGGTGCTAAACTCAGTTAAAGTCTTCAAAAATATCTATGGAAATGATCATATGACTTTCTCTTCAGATCAATTAATACGTTGCATTATATTGGCCAAAAAGTTCATTCTGGGTTTTCCATAAGATGGTACAGAAAAACCCAAATGATCTTTTTGGCTAACCCAGTATATTATCTATAACAAACCATTCTTGCATTCCAAGGGGAAATTTACTACACAGTTATATTATATTGTTTTCTTAATATAGTTTTTGATTTGCATGCTAATATTTTCTTTAGGATTTTTGCATTGATATTCGTGACTGAAAATTGCCTATGCATTTCTTTTTTGTGTTGTCAAAGTTATAACTGCTTTAGAAAAGTAATGTGGAAGTTTATCTTCATTTTATGTTCTTTGGAATAATTTATGTGGCATTGGGATTAACTGGTCTCTACCAGTTTGGTAGAATTCCCCTTTGAAACCATTTGTGCCTGATGCTTTTCTAGGAGGTAGTTTCTTAATAACCTTCTTCATTACTTCTATGGAAATTGGTGTGTTAATCTCAAATGGGGTAAATTTCGGTAAACAGTATTCCCCTAGAAAACTATCCATTTCCTGTAGGTTTAAATTTTTATCTTGGAATGCCTTTTTATATTTTGACTTTTGGAATCATGCTAACATGTTACATTTAAATACATAAAGCTGTGGTACATATACACAATGGAATATCACTCAGCATTAAAAAAAATTCATTTGAATCAGTTCTACTCAGGTGGACGGAACTGGAGCCTATTATCCAGAGTGAAGTAAGCCAGAAGGAAAAACAACAATACAGTATACTAACACATATATATGGAATTTAGAAAGATGGTAACGAGAACCCTGCATGCGAGACAGCAAAAGAAACGCAGATGTATAGAACAGACTCGTGGACTCTGTGGAAGAGGGCAAGGGTGGGATGATATGGGAAAATGGCATTGAAACATGTTAATTATCATATGTGTAATCAATCGCCAGCCCAGAATTGATGCTCGGGGCTGGTGCATCGAGATTTCCCGGGGGGAGGGAATTGGGAGGGAGGAGGGAGGGGGGTTCTGGAGGGGGAGCATACGTATACCCATGGTGGTTTCATGTCAATGTATGGCAAAACCAACACAATAAAGAAAATTTAAAAAAAAAATTAAGTCAATATAGATAGTAAAAACCCTAAAATTTAATATAAAGGGAAACAAACTATATTTGAAATAAAATGAGTAACGCAACTGTTTTGAATGACAAAATGAACTAAACCATGTAGCATTTGAATATAGTACTTTGTATATTCTCATCTAAAGACATAAAAAGGGCAAACAAATCTCAAGTTATACCTTACTATGGTTGTTTTTCACAGTGGTAAGGGTGTTGAGATTCTAAAAATATTTTCTGTGTATTGTGGAATTGAGCAAATCAGTAAATATGTTGATGATGTTGGAAGCTAGGGCTCTCAATGTTATAGAAGAGAAATATAAATATGGAATGGGGAAAGGCTAGAAGGAACCTTATATTGTGTTGGATTAGAATTGAAAATATCAGTGGAATTCCCTGGTGGTCCAGTGGTTAGGACTTGGCACTTTCACTGCTGGGGGTCTGTGTTTGATCTCTCGTTGGGGAACTAAGATCCCACAAGCTATGTGACATGCAAAAAAAAAGTATCACTATGAGCATTCTACAAATAATTTCATACATGTGTATATATAAAATTTCATATATATATGAAATTTCATATGTGTGTGTGTGTGTGTGTGTGTGTGATAAACCACTCCAATAATGTTGCCTGGAAAGTCCCATGGACACAGGAACCTGGTGGACTACAGTTCATCAGGTCACAAAGAGTTGAACACGATTGAGCAACTAAAGAGCAACAAAAATATATTTCCTAGCTCTGCACAATGAGACAATATAGAAGCAAGGACATTCCAGTAGTAATGATCTAGCTCCCAGATCCTGATTTTGAAATACCATTATCCTAGGGCAGGGAAAGAACAAGATATACCTGGAGGAAAAGTCAGCAGAAATGCCAGAGTAAGTGCCTATAAAAGTCCTCTCCTCTGTAAAAGCAATGAGAATACTGGTAAAAGTGGTCACAATGAACTTTGTCAGAACTCTGAAAATTGAGCATAGGTTCACAATAATTCAAGAAGTATTTATTCAAGAAAAAGGCTGAATCTCACTAAGAACAGTTAAGTTTTGTGACATTTGAACTTTTTCTGTTCTTATTCTCTTCTTTCCACCTCCCCAACAGATGTGAAAATCAACAGTCTTGCAATTCTGATGAAAATCAGCAGGGTAGCAGCCAATGGAAGAAGCATAACAGGGTTGGAGTCCTCCAAAACCCCATTCCCAAAGAACTATCTTTATTTGACCTGTCTGGGACTTCTCTAGAAAAATTCACACATAGGACTTGTCTATTTGACTTGACTCAGAGTTCACCTGATGTGAGGAGTTTTTGGGGGGATGCTTTTCAAAAATAATCAGCAGCAATTATTTAAGATAGCAGCTTCTTGGGGCAACAATTACAGTTAAGACAAACAACAAGCTGACCAAAAGAGTTAACAGAAAAATCTGGGGAATAAGACATCCATAGGAGTCTTTGAAAAGTTCTGACATATACCTAGGAATCTAAAAATCCATAAATATGCATAAGGCTGTGTACATGAATAGGATCTCTGGCTGACCCCGAGGCTCTGCACAGGCAGGAAGTGAAGGCTTAGCAAAGTTGTAAAAACACAAAGAAATGAGCACCTGTAACAGTATGAATGCAAATTTTTTGTTTGTTTGTTTCTGACACTTTCCCCCACCGATCTGATTTAAAACACAACTGCATCAAGCAATAATTCATAAGTCTATATTCATGGGCATATGATGTGTAAAGATGTAATTTGTGTGACAACAATAGCACAAAGGCAGAGTGAGTGAATAAAGCTATAAAGAGGTAAAGTTTTTTTTAATACTATTGAAATTAAACTGGTTTTAATTAAAATGAGAGTGGTATAAATTAAAATGTTAATTGTAATCCCCAGGGAAACTACAAAGAAAATATTTTTTTAAACATATGGAAAAGAAATATCAAGAGAGTTAAAATGGCACACTGGAAAATATCTATTTAACACGAAGGTATGCACTAACAGAGAAATACAGGAACAAAAAAAGGCACAAGAAATATAGAAAACAAATAGCAAAATTATAAACATAAATTTTACCTTAATGGTAATTACATTAAATGTAAATGAATTAAACACTCCAATTAAAGGGCAGAGATAGGCAAAACAGATGAAAAACGTGACCCAATATATGCTATCTACAGGAGATACACTTTAGAAACAAGTTGAACTACACTTTCAAATAAGTTGAAAGTAAATGAATGGAAAAAGATTTACCATGCAAACAGTAACCAAAAGAGGACTGGCATGGCTATACTAACATCAGATAAAATAGACTTTAAAACAAAAATTGTTACTAGAGATAAAAAAGACATTTTATATTGATAACAGAGTCAATCTATCAAGAAGATTTAATAGCTATAAACATATATGCGCCTAACAACAGAGTCATATTGAAACAAAAAACCAGGCCGAACTGAAAGGGAGAAATGGACAATTCAGCAATAATTGCTGGAGATTTCAAAACCTCACATTAAATAAAGCAT
This sequence comes from Antilocapra americana, assembly GCA_007570785.1. NCBI lineage: Eukaryota > Metazoa > Chordata > Mammalia > Artiodactyla > Antilocapridae > Antilocapra > Antilocapra americana. The sequence goes on from ML662903.1 coordinate 979,748, forward strand.
AAAACAACTAGACAGAGGATAAACAAGGAAAAAGAAGACCTGAAGAGCACTATAAACTAACCAGACCTAACAGACGTCTATAGAACACTCCACCCTACAACAGCGGCATACATATTCTTCTCAAGTGTACAAAGAACATTCTCTAGGGCAAACTATATGTTAAGCCACAAAACAAATCTCAATAATGTGAAAGGACTGAACCATACAAAATATGTTCTCTGACTACAACTGAATGAAATTAGAAACAAATAACAGAAAGAAATTTGGGAAATTCATAAATATGTGGAAAGTAAACAACATACTCTTAAATAAACAATGGGTCAAAGAAGAAGTCATTATGAAAATTAGAAGATACCTTGAAACGAAAGAAAATGAAGACAACGTACAGAAATTGCTTATAGGGAAATTCACAGTTGTAAACTTCTGTTTTTAAAAAGAAGAAAAATATCAAATCAATAGCCAACAATCTTCCTAAGAAATCAGACAAAAAGCAAAAACAAAAACAAACACCAGAGCAAGCAGAAGAAAAGAAGAAATAAAGGCTAGAGTGGAAATAAATGAAGTTGAAAATAGAAAAAAAGATAGAGAAAATTGGTGTAACCAAAAATTAATTCTCTGAAAAGATCAACAAAATAGATAAACATTTAGACTAAGATTTTAAAAAAGAGAAAACTAACTACTAAAATTAGGAATGAAAGAGACATAATTACTAACCTTACAGAAATAAAAAGGATTATAAGAGAGTACTATGAACAATTCTATTCTAATAAATTAGAAAACCTAGCTGACATAGACAAATTCCTAGAAAGACACAAACTACCAATACTAACTCAAGAAGAAATAAAAAATCTGAATAGATCTACAATAAATGAAGAGATTGAATAAGTAAATTAAAAAAAAACTTCTTCACTGGTGAAGTATACCAATAATTTAAAACAAAATTAACACCAATCTTTCATTAACTCTTCCTAAAAATAGAAGATCAGGGAACACTGTCTATTTCACTGTATGAGGTTACTATTACCCCAATACCAAAACCAGACAAAGACATAATAAGAAAACTACAGATCAATGTCCTTTATGACTACTGACAGCATAATTTTCAACAAAATACTAACAAACTGAATCCCACAGCATATAAAAAGGATTATATGCCAGATCAAGTGGAATCTGACCCAGGAATGCAAGTGTGGCTTAATTCAAATAAAAATCAATTAATGTAATACACCATATTCATAGATTCAAGGCTAAAAGCTGTATCATATCAAACACAGAAAAAACATTTGACAGAGTCCAACATCTTTCCATCACAAAAACACTTCAAACTCAGAAGGGACAACAAACAAGTATTCATCAACACTTACGTAGCAGTTAGTATATATGCCAGATGCACTGTTCTAACCATTTTATGTTCGTTAAATAACTTAATTCTCACGTTAACTCTATGAGGCAGGAACTATTATTGCCCACATTTTACAGATGGTAAAACTGAGGCACAGAGCATTTAACTAATGTTTCTTGTGTTCAGAAGTTAGTAAGCTGTGGAGCTAGGATTACAACACAGAAATTCTGACTTCAGGGTCCGTGTTCTTAACCATAGTTTCTCAATGAATATAAGATAATAATAATGATGAACAAATTTGGCTTAAAGTAATGATTTGATTTTCATCTGCAAGTAAGCTTAATTCATAACACTGCTGACTTGTATCAGTGACCATAATTTGTAATACTTGTAAGAAATTTTACTACTATAATCAATGTTTATTTAAGTTGATAAAGCTGGGTCAATACTGATATTTAATTGTAGTTTAATTCATAAAACTGGTGATGATAATTTATTCAAGTAAACACAACTTGTAAAATCATAAAAAGCTTGTAAAATTAGTTATAAAATTTGATGGCACTAGGCACAGTGACTCAATTTCTATTTGGAACTAAAATTTGATTAATAACTGTTGTACTCATAACATATTAGTAATCATAACTTTAATATTAGTAACTATTTATGATATCAATAGGATTATTAACCATATCATAGTGATTTCTATTAGTAACTATAGGATAGCTCAAAATATAGATATTCATAATTTGTATTATTAATCTTAATTTATGATATTGGCAATAATTTGTAACAATATGTTATAATGTTTGTACTAATAGCTTAATTTTTTTTAGTAATTATACCTTAATGCACAAAATAGGTTCTAATCACTTATATTGATAACCTTAATTTATAACACTGGTAATAAATTGTAATCTTAGTTATAATATTTGATGATATTAGTAATGATAATATAATTTTTATTATTAAGTATAATGTAATTCAAAACAGGGACTTATAATTTGTATTAGGGCATAATTTATATATTGATAATAATTTATAATAATAGCTATAATCTTCAGTGATACTAGAAATGATTACTCAATTTCTATTTGGAACTATAATTAATAGCACTGGTACTCATAATTTACATCAATAACAATAGTTTGAAATAATGGGTATAATTTATAATGTTAGCGCTTATATTTGTCATAATAGTAGCCAACAGTCAAATTTTCTATTTGCGTACAACTTAATTTATAACATTGCTACTGATAAACTTTACTGGCAATCCTAATTTGAAGCACTGTTAACATTTCTATCAGGCGGAATATTGATAATGCTAGTAACAATGCCTTGATTTGTATATGTAATGTAATCTGAATCATTATATTAATTCTGTTTACATCAGAAATCAGTTTCCTAATACTGGTGAGAATAGATAACTATAGCAGGATCAATGATTTAAATCACACTTGTAACTACATACATAAATTTATGGTATTAATAAACCCTATCACAAAGCAACATCGCCCTCCACGTGCATGTGCCAGCTGTACTCTCTGATGGCATTCCACAGGCAACACAACCATTGGCAATATTATTGCAATAGGCAAGATGCTTTTCCCTCCTGCCCACTCCCTTCCGCTAGACTCACCATCTCTTTGTGATTGGGGTAGAAGGTCTGATCAATTAGAGGGAATTCCTCTGTCCCAAGTTTCTTGTGCAGTCGAACCATCTGGGCAAACTAGGAAAGCCAGGAGAAATGGGTCAGCAAGTCCCTTCACCTGGAGGGAGTCTGCAAGCTGGGACTTCAAGGTTCCAAGCTTCCTCTGACCCCTAAATCACAGTGGGTTGAAGCTCCCGCATGCATGTATGAGCTATTCCCTCTGCCAGTAGCACCCTTCCTGTCACTTACCACCCAGGGTTTGTCACAGAAGTTGTAGACAGAATGCAAAGAGTTAATGCTGGGGATTCCGGCATACTGCAGCCCAATAACCAAACTGCGGTAGTCTCCATTCCGTGCCATGCTGAAGGCGTGCTGGCGGATCAGCACGAAGTCTGGCTTCAGAGACCTGGGGTGGCAAGGGTAAGAGTGTTGAGGGTCCCCCAGAAGCTCTCCACCACCTTTAGAATAAAGGTCAAGTTTTGAAATCTCCACGGCCCCTAGAAACAGCATAGTGGTTTCTTACCTCAGTCACATTCACAAGCTATTCTCTCCACCACAAGCACCCTTCCTAATCTCTCCTCATCTGGGACCCCCTTTTAAGCCTTTCCTGCCTGCTCTTTTCCTCACCAAGGTAAGCTTGCAGCTTGTCTACTCAGCTCTCACAGTTCCCCCATCATAATCTCTCAGACTACCACTGTACAAAAAGGATGCTGCCCAGAATAAATTCCAGCCTCAGGGCTCTATATGGGCTATTCCCTCAGCCTGAAATGTAGCCACCCTAGATTTCTGCATGCACCACTTTCCACCTCCTGTTCAGGTCTTTCCTCAAATATTTCTCACTCTTCTGGTCTACATCAACCAAACTGCAGACTCTTCACCATCCAATAATCACTACAGCCCTTTCCTGATATATATATATATGGTTTTTTTTTTTAGCATTTTGATGTTTTCTTCTTTGTTTATTATGTGTATCCCACAGTAGAATGTAAGCTTCATGAGAGCAAAGGATTTTTTTTTGTCTTTTTGGGGTCTGTTTTGTTCACTTCCAGGACCCCAGCATGAAGAACAGCTCCTGGCACACAGTAATATTTGTTGAATGTGAAATGCTGAGAGTAGCACCTGGTATGCAGTAGATGCTCAAGAAATGTTTGTTGAATTAGTTGCTGAAAAATTTGGCTTGTTGTCTTCTGAGATCCTTGGCTCTTCTTCAGAAGAGAAGTGATTTCCTTTCATTCTGTTCTTAAGTTCTTTAAAATAATCAGAATATAATTGACGTTATATGTCAATTATTATATAATTGTAAGGTGTATTGTTGTTGTTTAGTTGCTAGGTTGTGTCCAACTCTTTTGCAACCCCGTGGACTGTAGCCAGCCAGGCTCATCTGTCCATGGGATTTCCCAGACAAGAATACTGGAGTGGGTAGCCAATCCCTTCTCCAGAGGATCTTCTCGACCCAGGGATGGAACCCAGGTCTCCTGCATTGCAGGCAGGTTCTTTACCACTGAGCCACCAGGGAAGGTGTATAACATGTTATTTGATACATTTATATTAATATGATTGCCATTGTAGCATTAGTTAGTACCCTTATCATGTCACATAATTATCATTTCTATTTTTCTTGGTAGGAATAATTATGATCTAATCTTTTATAGTAGGAGCTTTGCTGATTATGATATAGTATTATTGTCTATATCATGCATATTGTGAATTAGAGCTCTAGGACTTATTTATCTACCAGTTGCAAATTTGTACTCTTAAACAACATCTCTTCTTTTCTTACACACCCTCCCCCAGCCTCTGGCAATCATCTTTCTAGAAAGGTGATTTCTATTCCTTTGGGTCTTTTAGAATCCACATATAAGTGATATCATATAGTATTCCCCTTTCTCTGTCTAATTTATCTCACTTAGCATAATGGCCTCAAGATCCATCCATGTTGTCACAAATGGCAGGATTTCCTTCTTTCTCACGGCTGAATAATATCCCTTTGTGTGTATGTGTGTGTGTGTGTGTACCAGTTCTTCTTTATCAATTCATCCATTGATGGATACTTAGGTTGTCTCCATATCTTGGCTACCGTAATGTGTCTAAGTCTTGTTCACAGGAAGATAGGAGAGGAGGTGGGGAATCTCCCTCAGCTCTAAGTGAGCTCTTATGTCTCTGCCATAACACCAAGGTAACCTTTTTACACTCACCGCACAACCTTCACCCCATTCCGAAGAACTTCCATGTCCACAGAGAATCCACCATTGGCATGAGCCACGAGGTTGAGATCAGAGAATTCAGCCTGGGAAGGAAAAAAAATCAGGGATTCACTCACATCACACACAAAAGACCACTCAGTTTGCAGTATGGACAGTTGATCCCCCAGGTCCACCTGCCCCAACTAACCTGTTCTACTTTAATGTCAATTTCTCCATGGATCTTTTTCCCTTTGAAGTATTTCGCCCTGGAGAGGAAAAGCAGAGCACATCTGTCAACGCTCAAATCTCAGGAAGACAAAACCCAGACTGGTCCTTTGAACCCTTTGCTCCTTCAGTGCTACTATAGAAACTATAAAGTGATTTATGATGGTTGAAATATTTTGAAAAAAAAACTAACAGTTGTTTGTGAACAATGAAGTCTGTTATAATCCTTGTGGAGGTATGCAAATGTCAAGGTACTAAATCACTCAGTCGTGTCCGACTCTTTGCGACCCCATGGACTATATAGTCCATGGAATTCTCTAGGCCAGAATACTGGATTGGGTAGCCTTTTCCTTCTCCAGGGGATCTTCCCAACCCAGAGATTGAACCCAGGTCTCCCATATTGCAGGCAAATTCTTTACCAGCTAAGCCACAAGGGAAGCCCTGTAAATGTCAAAGGACACTGCAAATTATAAGTTCTTAAAACAGAGTGCAGGCATTTCCCAAAGTATGGTTTGCTTGTCACACTGCTATTTGAAAAACTTCTCAAAACAAGGAGTGCTTTGTACACTGTAGCATACTTTGAAATGGCATGGAGTTTTGTAAAATGGCAAAGATGCTTAGAGGACATATCTATATCTATGTGTGTGTGTGCATACTCAGTCATGGCCAGCTCTTTTGCAACCCAATGGACTCCAGCCTGCCAGGCTCCTCTGTCCATGGGATTCTCCAGGCAAGAATACTGGAGTGAATTGTCATTTCCTTCTCCAGAGGATCTTCCTAACCCAGGGACTGAACCTGCGTCTCTTGCATCTCCTGCATTGGCAGGCAGGTTCTTGACCAGCTGGGCCACCATAAATATATATATGGAATATGTCCAAGTATGTGTCAGTGCCTGTCTGTGTGAGCTGCAGCATCTCTTTGCTTGGGTCCTTTCCCAAGGAGGAATACATTTACCATGTGTCATTGTGCACTGAGAGGGACACAGAAGCCATGAGTGGGCAGCTGCATCAGAAAAGGAAGAGCAGACTAAGGGCTGCAGGCTGGTGAAAGATCAACAGAAGTCAGATTCAACCATGATGAGGCTGGAGAGAAATGCCGCTGAGGATGAGGGGTAACTACAGGAGGGAAGAGGGGTAGGAATGGCAGTAGGCATATCACGAATTGCTAAGTCACTGTCCCTGGGCCCATCCCCAGCTAGACTCCTGTACCAGGCCCAGGATTCCTATCTGACAGGCTTGTCCACAAACAGAAGCTCATCACCAATCTGGTTTTTCATAGACAGGGGTTGAGGGGAGGAGCCACTCCTGGGATCGCCTACATGCACACCATCAGGGTCTGTGATATACATGCAGCACAACTGGACTCAGGTGATTTCACTGACATACTCCAAAGACTGCAAACTATTTTCTTCTCTCTTTCACTCTTTCACTCTTCCCTCCTACCTCCCATCCCATGTGACACTGTCCCCTCATAGATGTTGGAAGACAGTCTCTTAGACCAGTGCATTCTTCATTTAGAAAATGATGACAAGTGTAGACTATATCACTACTTTCTTTTTTAAACTTTTTTGACCATATATGTAGTAGATACTATGGTGCTCTGCTCAGGTCTCCTCTTCATGGCCAATGCACCCTGAGTATCAGCTGTTGACAGATTGCAGTTGTGTCCCTTGGGGAATTATCTTCTATCACAGGGAACTTTCCTGCCGAAGGTTATACTATTTTGGACAGCCCATGGCTTATATCTGGTATGTGAGTGAGTATGGAGGCTAGCTTCTTCGCCTCAATTATAGGTTGACTCTGAAGGACCACCCTAGGAGCTCCCCCTACGATCAGCCGAGGCCTCAGATGCAATTGCACTGTGGAGCCACTTCTCCAACTGCTCAACTTTGCCTTCCTTACAGCTGTTGATCACAATGCATATGTGCTAAGTTGCTTTAGTTGTATCTGAGTCTTTGCTACCCCATGCACTATAGCCCGCCAGGCTCCTCTGTCCATGGGATTTCCCAGGTAAGAATACTGGAGTGGGTTGTCATGCCCACCTCCAGGAGATCTTCCTGATCCAGGGATCAAACCAGCATCTCTTACATTTCCTACATTGGCAGGTTGGTTCTTTACCACTATCACCACTTGTTGATTCCAAAGGCACTCCCAAATAAGCCTGTGCATGCAATTCTCTGCCCGAAAAATCTGTTTTCAGAGATCCCAACCTAAAACAGTGGGTCAGAGAAGTCAAACTACAAAGAAAATTCTACTGCCTTTTTGGAGCTGGGCCACCCAGCAGCCCGCAGGCAAAAATGAGCCATTATTTGTGTGGGTGGAGCATAGATGAGGGCTTCCCTGGTGGCTCAGGGGTAAAGAATCCACCTTCAATGCAGGAACCTCAGGAGACACGGGTTCGATCCCTGGGTCAGAAAGATCCCTGGAGGAGGGCTTAGCAACCCACTCTAGTGTTCTTGCCTGGAGAATCCCATGGACAGAGGAGTCTAGTGGGCTACAGTCCATAGGGTTGCAAAGAGTTGGACATGACTGAAGTGACTTAGCATGCATGCATACAGCATAGATGGCCTCTGACATGCTGTAGTAACACAAAGTGCCCTGTGGCATGCGTGGGCTGTGGTACAAGCAGGATGCCACTTGAACCATAAGATGTAGCAAACCCTATGATACTGGAGATGTCTACAGGGAGAAAAGATGTGGCATGGAGTGGATTCTCCTGAGAGGGAGAATTATAGTGCAGGCCCATGGGGTTTTGAAGCAGCAGTAACTTAACTGTTTGTGGGCTGTAATGAGATACTAGTAGAAGGGAATGCATAAGCTGGTACTTGACAGGTGTGAGGGAAATGGTAACCAGACTTGGGTGACTAAACACCACTGATTGATTAGCTGAAGAAATATATGACATGCTCAGGATGAATAATCACTGATTCAAAGCAAAATGTAGGGACTTCCCTGTGGCCCAGTGGCTAAGATTCTGTGCTTCTAAGACAGGGGGCCCAGGTTCAAACCATGCTCAGGCAACTAGATCCTACATGCTGCAACTAAAGATCTCATGTGCTGCAACTAAAATCCAACACACCCAAATAAATAAAAAATTTAAAAAAAAGCAAAATGCAAAAGACAAAAGACCTCCTTGTGTGTATGTAGTTCAGTTCAGTCGCTCAGTCATGTCTGACTGTTTGCGACCCCATGAACCGTGGCACGCCAGGCATCCCTGTCCATCACCAACTCCCAGAGTTTACACAAACTCATGTCCATTGAGTCAGTGACGCCATCCAACTATCTCATCCTCTGTCATTCCCTTCTCCACCTGCCCTCAATCTTTCCCAGCATCAGGGTCTTTTCCAATGAGTCAGCTATTCGCATCAGGTGGCCAGAGTATTGGAGTTTCAGCCTCAACATCAGTCCTTCCAATGAACACCCAGGATGGATCTTTAGGATGGACTGGTTGGATCTCCTTGCAGTCCAAGGGACTCTCAAGAGTCTTCTCCAACACCACAGTTCAAAAGCATCAATTCTTCGGCACTCAGCTTTCTTTATAGTCCAACTCTCACATCCATACATGACTATTGGAAAAACCATAGCCTTGACTAGATGGGCCTTTGTTGGTAAAGTAATGTCTCTGCTTTTTAATATGCTGCCTAGATTGGTCATAACTTTTCTTCCAAGGAGTAAGCATCTTTTAAGTTCATGGCTCCAGTCACCATCTGCAGTAATTTTGGAGCCCAAGAAATAAAGTCTGCCATTGTTTCCTCACCTATTTGCCATGAAGTGATGGGATGGATGCCATGATCTTAGTTTTCTGAATGTTGAGCTTTAAGCCAGCTTTTTCACTCCCCTCTCACTTTTATCAAGAGGCTCTTTAGTTCTTCACTTTCTGCCATAAGAGTGGAGTCGTCTGCATATCTGAGGGTACTGAAATTTCTCCTGGAAATCTTGATTCCAGCTTGTGCTTCTTCCAGCCCAGCATTTCTCATGATGTACTCTGCATATAAATTAAATAAGCATGGTGACAGTATACAGCCTTGACGTACTCCTTTTCCTATTTGGAACCAGTCTGTTGTTCCATGTCCAGTTCTAACTATTGCTTCCTGACCTGCATACAGATTTCTCAAGAGGAAGGTTGGGTGATCTGGTATGCCCATCTCTTTCAGAATTTTCCACAGTTTATTCTGATCTGCACAGTCAAAGGCTTTTGCATAGTCAATAAAGCAGAAATAGATGTTTCTTCTGGCACTCTCTTGCTTTTTCAATGATCCAGCGGATGTTGGCAATTTTATCTCTGGTTCCTTTGCCTTTTCTAAAACCAACTTGAACATCTGGAAGTTCACAGTTCATGTATTGTTGAAGCCTGGCTTGGAGAATTTTGAGCATTACTTTACTAGCATATGAGATGAGTGCAATTGTGCAGTAGTTTGAGCATTCTTTGGCATTACCTTTCTTTGGGATTGGAATGAAAACTGACATTTTCTGGGTCATGGTGGAGAGTTCTGACAAAATGTGGTCCACTGGAGAAGGGAATGGCAAACCACTTCAGTATTCTTGCCTTGAGAACCCCATGAACAGTACGAAAAGGCAAAGAGATAGGACACTGAAAGATGAACTCCCCAGGTCGGTAGATGCCCAATATGCTACTGGAGAGCAGTGGAGAAATAACTCTAGAAAGAATGAAGAGACGGAGCCAAAGCAAAAACATCACCCACTTGTGGATGTGACTGGTGATAGAAGCAAGATCTGATTCTGTAAAGAGCAATATAGCATAGCAACCTAGAATGTTAGGTCCATGAATCAAGTCAAACTGGAAGTGGTCAAACAGGAGATGGCAAGAGTGAATGTTGACATTTTAGGAATCAGTGAACTAAAATGGACTGGAAAGGGTGAATTTAACTCAGATGACCATTATATCTACTACTGTGGGCAGGAATCCCTTAGAAGAAATGGAGTAGCCATCATAGTCAACAAAAGAGTCTAAAATGCAGTACTTGGATGCAGTCTCAAAAATGACAGAATGATCTCTGTTTGTTTCCAAGGCAAACCATTCAATATCACAGTAAACCAAGCCTATACCGTGACCAGTAACACTGAAGAAGCTGAAGTTGAACGGTTCTATGAAGACCTACAAGACCTTTTAGAACTGACACCCCCAAAAGATATCCTTTTCATTATATGGGACTGGAATGCAAAAGTAGGAAGTCAAGAAACACCTAGAGTAACAGGCAAATTTGGCCTTGGAGTACAGAATGAAGCAGGGCAAAGGCCAATAGAGTTTTGTCAAGAGAATGCACTGGTCATAACAAACACCCTCTTCCAACAACACAAGAGAAGACTCTACACATGGACATCACCAGATGGTCAACACCAAAATCAGATTGATTATATTCTTTGCAGCCAAAGATGGAGAAGTTCTATACAGTTAGCAAAAGCAAGACTGGGAGCTGACTGTGGCTCAGATCATGAACTCCTTCTTGCCAAATTCAGACTTAAATTGAAGAAAGTAGGGAAAATCACAAGACCATTCAGGTATGACCTAAATCAAATCCCTAATGATTATAAAGTGGAAGTGAGAAATAGATTTAAGGGACTAGATCTGATAGACAGAATGCCTGATGAATTATGGGTGGCGGTTCGTGACATTGTACAGGAGGCAGGAATCAAGACCATACCCAAGTAAAAGAAATGCAAAATAGCAAAATGACTGTCTAAGGAGGCCTTACAAATAGCTGTGAAAAGAAAAGAAGCAAAAAGCAAAGGAGAAAAGGAAAGATACACCCATTTGAATGCAGAGTTCCAAAGAACAGCAAGGAGAGATAAGAAAGCCTTCCTTAGTGATCAGTGCAAAGAATAGAGGAAAACAATAGAATGGGAAAGACTAGAGATTTCTTCAAAAAAATTAGAGATACCAAGGAAACATTTCATGCAAAGATGGGCATGATAAAGGACAGAAATGGTATGGACCTAAGAGAAGCAGAAGATATTAAGAAGAGGTGGCAAGAATACACAAAAGAATTGTACAAAAAGATCTTCACTATCCAGATAATCACGATGGTGTGATCACTCACCTAGAGCCAGACATCCTGGAATGCAAAGTCAACTGGGCCTAAGGAAGCATCACTACAAACACAGCTAGTGGAGGTGATGGAATTCCAATTGAGCTATTTCAAATCCTAAAAGAAGATGCTGTGAAAGTGCTGCACTCAGTATGCCAGCAAAATGGGTGTATTTAAGGAAACCTCAATTTCCTGTGACCTAAACCAGACAGAGGAGAAGATCAGACTTATGACTTAACTGCAAGGGTAGCAGAACTTCAGAGAAGGTTGAATTCTCAGGCCCAGTACATGCCCTATTCCATGCTCAGGGCCCTAATAGGATGAGTGGAGCTCTGAGATTGGGATGGAGTTATCTGGGAAGATGCATTTAACACCCTGACCTTACAGATTCTCCTGAACCCACTGGGTCTGCAGAAGTAGACCACTTCTCCCTGTTAGAATATAGACATTCCCTTTGCTTGAAGATGATGCACAGGCCTTGTGTGAAGCATGTGCCTTATAAAACAATTCTTCTTCCTTTCAGAGTCAACTTTCCTTCCCCTCTTGGCAACCAGATCAATAACCAGGGTCAAATCCTAGCACAGCCTGACTGGATAGGTTCTCAGCTTGCAAATAAAGGAAAGGAATGATACATGGAAGCTGAAGAATCTAGCTAACATGTATTGGCAAGAGTTGGGAAAGCATGTCGGAGACTGGATACTGAGGACAATGGATCAAGGGAATGAGGCATGAACTTGGAGCACTCTCCCAGGACACAGAACTTAAAACCATGGTAAGGACTCTAGGAAATGTTGCTGATACAATTTTTGGATGACTTGTGGAAGCCTGGCAAAAACAGTGGCCCACACCAAGTGAAGTAGAAACACCAGACTTCAATGGCAGATTGTGGAGGAAAGGATCAAAGGGCTCAGAGAAGCTGATGTGTTAGAGTAGATACACTATTCCAGTCTGGAAAACCAACTAGCTGACTATTTTCTATGGGAGGGCCCAGAGCATATCCCCAAATTACAAATGAGGAATACGTTGGTGAGAGTAGCACCAGACATGTTGAGAAGCACAGTAGAGGTAAGGTCATAAATGAAGTCCCAGCCCAGGTCCTGCTTACAGTGGATACATTGGATCCATAGGTCCACCTAGTGATCACTTCCCCAGGTCACAAACACCTAATAGGAACAGACATATATGTAGTTTTCAGAACCCCTACATGAGTTCCTTGGCCTGTGGGAGAAGAGCTATGGTAGTTGGGAAGTTCAAATGGATGCCTCAGAAACTATTCCTGACTTCCCTGAGCAAAGCTGTAAATCTATCTATCCTAAGGGTGATGGTAGAAATTAGTGTCCCTCTGAAAGAGCCAAAGAATGCAGGGATGTTAGTCCCATCATGTATATGTGCTTAGTTGCTCAGTCATTTCTGACTCTTTGTGACCCCATGGACTGTAGCCTGCCAGGCTCCTCTGTCCATGGGGATTCTCCAGGCAAGAATACTGGAGTGGGTTGCCATGCCCACCTCCAGGGGATCTTCCCAACCCAGGGATCAAACCCAGGTCTCCTGCATTGTGGGTGGATTCTTTACTATCAGAGCCACCAGGGAAGCCCAAGAATACTGGAGTGGGTAGCCTATCCCTTCTCCAAGGGGAACTTCCTGACCCAGGAATTGAACAGGGGTATCCTGCATTGCAGGCAGATTCTGTACCAGCTGAGCCACCTGGGAAGCTCAGTCCCATCATATCTCTGCTGAATTAATCAATTTGGGCCCTGAGGAGGCTGGATGGATCCTTGAGAATGTAGACTACTGCAAGCTCAACCAAATGGTAGCACTGATCGAAGCTGCAGTACTAGTCATGCTGATGTTACTGGAGCAAATGAAAAGATCTCAGGTATGGCAGGTGGCCAATGATGTAGTGAATGCCTTTTCTATTTTGATTAGAAGATCAGAGACATTTCACATTCATATGGGACTGACCACAATATACATTGATGGTCTTGCCATAGGGCTAAGTTATCTTTCTCACCCTATGTTATCATATAGTTGAAGGGGAAATGGACTATCTGGACATCCCAGAGACTATTACATTGGACTACTATATCAATTACATCATATTGATTAGGCAAAATGAACAAGAGTTGATTAGCACACTTCCTTGATAAGACACATGCACTCCAGACGGTGGGAGGTAAACCCTAAAAACACTCAGGGTCCTGCCATATTAGTACAGTTTTTAGGGATTTGGGGGTCCAAGGTATGCCAGACAGCTCCTCCAAATCACAGTGCAAAGCATTGCATCACACACCTCCCATTATGACAAATAAAAGCACACAGATGGGAAGCTTCCTCAGGTTCTGGAGGCAGCATATTCCACACTTGGAAATACTGCTCTGATCCATATTTCAGGTGACATCTAAGGCTGCTAGCCCTGAACAGGTCCAGGCTGTGGTGCAAGCAGTCCTGCCACTCAAGGTATATGATCCAGCAGATCCTACAATACTGCACAGTGGGGGAAAATGCAGTGTCAAGCTTATGGGATGCCTGAGTAGGAGGCCCTTGTGGTTCTGGACCAAGGCCATGCCATCTGCAGCAGAGAATTACACAGCTTTTGAGAAAGAGATCCTGGTACAGTACTGGGCCCTGGGTAAGACAGAACGCTTGACCACAGGGTACCAAGGAACCACATAGCCTGATGCCTGTTATGAGCTGGGTTGTGCCAGGCCCACTAAGTAATGAAGTCAGATAGGCCCAGCAGCCAGGATTGATCACAGACAGGACCAAGCAAGCTGTCTGGGCAAGGAACCCGGATGCCTGTGTCATCCACACTGTTGTGTTAGTGCCTCCCTCAGCTCACTAAGAGAACTCCTTAGAACCAGCAGATGAAGGGAGAAAAATCTTAAGCTTGGTTCACAAATGGGTTGGCTTGCTATGTGGGTGGAATGGACAAAAATGAACAAGGGTGATCCTATAGCCCCATTCAGAGTGGCCTTGAAAAACAGTGGCAAACTCCCAAGGGGGCAGGGCTGTGGGCTGTGCACCTGGTCATCTATTTTGTTGGGAAAGAGAAGCAACCCAACATTTGAGTACATATTCACTGATGGGCAGTGGTAAATGGCTTGGCTGATTAGACAGAGGCCTTGAAGGAACAATATTGGAAGATCAGGAAAAAGAGGTCTGGGACACTGAAATGTGGGTGGACAAATGGGATTGGAGATGAAACAGAGTGAAGATCTTTGTATTGTGTGTTAATACCCACCAGATAGCATCCACACTGGAAGTGGCACTAAGCAACCAGGTAGCTAGAATGACTCAGCCAAATGATGTCAGCCAGTTTCTAGAATCAGCTGTCCCAGTGCTGGCAGATGGGCACACGTATGAAGTGGCAAAGGGTAACAGAGATGGAGGCTGAGTATGGGGCATATGACATCATTGCTGAATTTCCAACCTGCCAGCATCAGAGACCAATATTGTGTCGCCCAACACAGCAACATCCCTTAGGAAGAGCAACCAGCCACTCTGTGGTGAGCTGACTACACTGAGCCCCTTCTACTCTGGAAAGAGTAATGATTCATTTTGGCAGGAATATTCTATATATGAGTTTGCTTTTCCTGACTACAGGACCTTAGCCAGCATCACTGTCCAAGGGCTTACATAATATTTGATCCACCAGTATGGCATCCCACATAACACTGAAACAAACTGAAGGACACACTTTATAGCAAAGGAGGTGTAAAGGTAAGCCCACAACCATGAAATCAACTGACATTTTATACTGATGACATTCCATACCACACCATGCAGAAGCTGCTAGTCAGACAGAGTGATGGAACAAATTGGTATAGCCACAGCTAAGATTTCAGCTTGGAGGTGATACTGTGCAAGAATGGGGTACCATCCTCCAAAACACAGTATACACCCTAAATCAATGAACACTGTTTGGGCTGTGTTCCTTACAGGTAGAATACACTGGTTTGGGAACTCAGAGGTGAAAGTAGGAGTGGCCTAGCTTACCATCAATCCATGGATCCACTTTTGGAATATGTATTTCCTTTTATCTCAGGGCTCTGCAAGGTTAAAGGTCCTGGTTCTCCAAGGGGGAACACTGCTACCAGGGGACACAGCAAGAACCCCATTACATTCTAAGCTTTGACTGTTACCTGGACACTTCAGGTTTCACAAGCCAATGGATAAGAAGATGATTCTGTCTCGGCAGGGGAATGGACCCTGATCATCAGGAGGAGATAGTTGCTGTTGTTTAGTTGCTAAGTCATGCCTGACTGTTTGTGAACCCATGGACTGTAGCCCACCAGGTTCCTCTGTCCATGGGATTTCCCAGGGAAGAATACTGGTGTGGGTTTCCATTTCCTTCTCTAGGGGATCTTCCTGACCCAGGGATCGAACCCAAGTCTCCTGCATTAGCAGGTGGATTCTTTACCATTGAGCCACCAGGGAATCCCAGGAGGGGATAGGGCTGCCGTTAACCAATGAGGGCAGGGAGGAATATATTTGGCCCCCAGGCTATCTGCTTTGACATCTTGTTGGTATTTCCCGTTCAACATTGAAGGCAAATGGACAAGGACAGCAGTCATAGCCTGAGCAGATGGGGACCAGGAGCTCAGGGATCCCTCAAGGATGAGGGAATGGATCACTCACCAGGTAAGCCACTGTGACCAAGAAAGGTGTTAGCTGAGGGTGAGGGGAATCTAGATTGTGTAGTACAGGAAGGAAACAAGGTATCATTTATGCCACACTTATCAAACTACAGTGGAGGCTATAGTTTGTCCCACTAACTGCTCTTTCAAGTGTCCCCCAGAAAACAAGACCAATTAGAATCCTAGAAACACTGTTCCCATGGAATGAACTTACTTCTGAAAAGCAAGTGAATCTAAGAAGTCCTGGGGGTTGCCTATGTGTTCTACTCAGACCTTCAATCCCCTCCTTCTTGTCATAACTGTCCTCCAGCTTCTGGGAATACCTGCTGCTGAAGGCTCACAGTGCTGTCCATCACTGGGAACTGCCCCCTACAGCAGGCACTCAGCTTCTGCAAGATTATGCCTCCTCCCAGAGGGCAACCTGCAGTCACTGACTGACTAATGCAGGACTACGAAAGCCTGGCAACCCCATCTCAATTGGGACAACTCTGAAGGGTCATTCCAGCTCCAGAGCTCCCCAGATGATTGGCTGGAGCAACTGTTGCACAGCACCACAGCTGCTCAACCTTTCCATCTGCCAAGTCTTGCTTCCCCCACCCCTCCTCTGCAACATGTGTTGTTCCCAAGAGCTCTCCCCAATCAATCTGCACACAAATCTCAGAGTCTCAGGGTCCGCATCCAGGGAAGTCTAAGAAAAGAAGCCACAGTAAGAACGTTCTATATATATATAATATCGGAGAAGGCAATGGCAACCCACTCCAGTACTCTTGCCTGGAAAATCCCATAGACGGAGGTGCCTGGTAGGCTGCAGTCCATGGGGTCATGAAGAGTCAGGCATGACTGAGTGATTTCACTTTCATGCATTGGAGAAGGAAATGGCAACCCACTCCAGTGTTCTTGCCTGGAGAATCCCGGGAACAGGGAAGCCTGGTGGGCTGCCATTTCTGGGGTTGCACAGAGTTGGACATAACTGAAGTGATTTAGCAGCAGCAGCAGCATATATATAATATATAAGACACATATACAGAAAATTTAATATAGGATGTCTTATATAACATATTACATGTTATATATTATGTGTTGCAGTATCTAGAATGTATATAAATATGCATATAATAGAATGAAAATTTCAGTAAATAATTACCTTTAATATGTACAATGGGGTCATTTTTCCTATTCTATTTTATTTCATTTCATGAAAAGAAACATACACACATATATGTATGTGATACTATAAACCCATTGTATAGCAAATATATTGCAGAATACATATAATATGTATGGTATACATTAAGATTATATTTCTTATTGGAGTAACAGTTTCACTAAATAATAATTCCACTTACTATGTGCAATGTACTCTCATTTTTTATTTTTATGTATCAGTATTATCATTTATCATAGCTTTATTTTCATTTCATGAAGAAAATTAAACACCAGTCACAAGCCAAGGGGTGACCTACAGCTGGAAAACCACTGGACTAAATGATCTGTAAAAAGAGGTGATGAGCCTCAACTCTAAGTTTGCAGCTTTAAAGCACACAGGACTCAAGACCCTGGAAGGAATGAGTGGTGAGGTTTGGTTGGGAAGGCACCAGACTGTACTTAGGTGTACAACCCCATTACAGAGTTTGCACGATTCCTTTTATTCCAGGCTGAAATCACTAAGCTTGCGTGGTTCTGAATGTCTGCAAGTTGGTGATGCAGTCTCTATTCCTCACACTAAACCTGGTGTACACAGGCTCTCTTCCTTTGCCCATCCCACCCCATCTATACTAGACACTAAATAAATAATTGCTAGGTTGACTGGAAGAAAAGACTGAAGCGACTGCTGAGATAAAGGAAGTCTTTCGGGATATAGAAGTAGAAGGGAAGAATAGTTCACAGAATTGAGCAGGTGCTCTGTAAGTGCTTGCTAGACAAATTAAAAGAAAAAGTGGAAAATACAGGAGTTGTGATTATGGAAAGCAGAAGGGTCTTGTCAGTAGTCTATAGATAATTAATAAATGCCTTATGGAATAAAGGAAAAGACAGCAGCAAAGAACCTGCCTGGAGGGTCGGAGTGAAGAAGGTAAGTCGAAAGGAGGGTGGTTACTAAAATATTCCATTGGATCTTTCCAAACCAGGGATCAGAACCGCATCTCTTGCATCTCCTGCATTGGTATGCAGATTCTTTACCACTAGCGCCACCTGGGAAGCCCCCAATGTACAGCAAGGGCTTCAATAAGGTTTGTTGACTTCAATAGAGCAAATTTAGCCAGGAAGATGGCATCTGTGTGAGTGGGTGTTGGTGAAGGAATTAAAACATGTGTTCAATAAATGCTTTATGGATTGAAGGAGAAAAGAGTGGAGGAGTCTGCTGCAGGGATGGGAATGTTGTTGTTCGAACAGAACACAGTAAGAGAATGATAAATCCTGTTTGGATTAATTGGGGGGAAAGTACTGTGGGGAAGACAGCTACTATGTGGGAGAGGGTTCCTAGCCAGAATACAGTAGGTACACATCGTGAGTTTTTGAGATTGTGTCATGTGAAAGGCAGGATGGAGATTGTTGAAGGAGGAATTAGGGCTAAAGGAGTAGCCCATGGGTTCTCGGTTGTATAGAATAAGTGCACATTAAAAGACTGTTGGGGCTGAGTGGAGAAGGTATGAAGAACCCAACTGGTGGTTGGGATTATAAGGAAAAGGAACTGAAGGAGGCTTCTTTCTAGTTATTGCAGTGTATAATAAATGCCTCCCATAGTTTAATACATGGAAACTATGCAACAACTATCTGTAGAATGAATAAATGGCTCTGAATAGAGAGAAAGCCTGCTGGGTAAGGGCTCCTGGCAGAGGAGAGGTAATTAACCAGTAAAGAGCTGGTACTCAATATATTTAGGCTGAAGGGGATCCCTAGAGAGAGAGCTCTTGAGACAAGGGCAGGAACTTCGAAGCTTGGAAAGGGGAAGTTGAGAATGGCTCTTATGTAGTAAGTGCTCAGTTAAGTGTTTGTTGGATTAAATAGAAAAAAGGCCCTTTGGGGTCTTAAGATTGGGAGAAAGAATCCTAGGGAGACTGAAGAGAGTGAGAAAAGGATAACCCTTCTAAATTTGGTTCTAGATTTATTGAAGGAAAGGACTCTGTGGAGATGTTGTATGACTGGCACAGGTTATCCTAAGAGTAAAGAAGGGGAATCTACTTCCTACACACAACAGGTACCGCAAATGTGCTCACTGCACCCATTGGAAGAAAAGCACTTTGGAGAGGAGGTGTGAGTATAGAACACACAGGAAGCACTACACAAACGCTCACAGGAGCCGCTGGAGGAAACTGTCTTTGGGGGAAGGTGATTAGAATCAAGCACCTGGCAGACAATGACCAAATGCTCACTGTGTCCATTAAAACAAAAGGCCTTTGGGGAAGATGGGAGGAGGCTATTGAAGAGCATATCATCACTGGATCCACTGGAGGAAAAGTCTTTGGGGGAAGGGAAATGGGGATACAGTAACTTGATTTATGTAAGCTTGATTCTCCATCCTTGGGAAGAAAGGCTTTTATGGAGAAGGCACAGAATCGGCACACAGTGGGTACTCCACAAGTGCTCCAGGAGAGATTTTTTTTAAAGGGATCTTTGGAAAGACAGATTGAAGTGCTCCACACAGTAAGTGCAGATATATGATCACTGTATTAATTTGAGGCAAAGGTCTGTATGGAGAAGGTCTGAGGTTGAGTCAAACAGGTGGTGTTCAATATATATAGATTGAAGCCACTGGAGGAAAAGGCATTGGGGAAAAGGTCTGGGGTGATGTAGACAGTGGGCATTCAATAAATGCTTGCTTAATACACTGAAGGAAAGAGTCTTTAGAGAAGGCTCACACCTTTAAATCAGGCAGTTGATAAAGGCTAGGTGGATCCACCAAAGGAAAGATCGTTGAAGAAGAAGTTTGAGAATAGGTGGTAAGGCAGGTACTCAAATGAATGCCTCCTAGATCCGTCTGCTGTAGGAAAAGGGTTTAGAGCAGAGAGTGCGAAGATAAGCCTCACACAGTAGGTTTAGAAATGCTCATAGAACTCATTTAAGGAAAATAGATGTGAGGAAACGGCTTGGGGATGGGGCACACACCAGGTACTTAATAAATGCTTTTTAGATCCTTTGGAGAAATAAGCCCTTAGGGGGACAGAATTTGGAGCACGCAGAAGGCATTCAATAAAAACTCATAGGATCCATTAAAGGCAACGCTTTTGGCAAAAAGCTGGGGTGGGATAAACAGCAGGCACTCAATCAATGTTCAGTGAACAGTTTAAAAGGTTTTTGAGGTGAAGGCTGGGGTGGGGCACATAATGTACTCTGGATACATGCTCATGAGATCAGAGAAGGCCTTAGGGCAAGGACTGAGGAGGACAAAACACATATCAAGCTCCCAACGAAAGTTCACAGAATTCATGTAAGCCAAACGCCTTGAGGAAGGGCTCCCCACTAAGGCACACTGCCGGTACTTGATAAATGCTCACAAGATCCATTAGAGGACAAGGCCTTTGGGGCATGGGTTGCAGGGTGCAGGGCACATCAGACTCTTGAATGCTCACAGGACATATTGAAGTCAGGCTTGTGGGATGGAGGCACACAGCAGGCGCCCGATAACTGCTCCCTATATGGTTCAAGAAGGCCTGGGTGAGGACAGCGGGGAGGCAAGGGCGGGGCACACAGGAAGCGCTTCGCATAATAATTTAAAGGAAGAGGGTTTGGGTGAGGGGGGCACGCAGAGGGCAAACAAGCGGCGCTCAATAATTGCTCATCATGGGATGATCTGGGGACCCAGAACCGCGGGGGGACGTCCGCAGCAGTGGCTTACCAGTCGGTGTGGGGCTCGTCGATTACCAGCAGCACCCTGGCGGCGGCGCCCCCACGGCCTGCGCCCCCAGAGCCGCCGCCCACCTGCTCGCTGAAGGTGGCAGCCGCGGCCGCCGTGGTCTGCTTGACTGCATTGGACAGCGACGAGAAGAAGCCACCGCCCCCCGAGGACCCGGGGCTAGGGGCAGCTGGAGAGGCCACGGGGGCGGCCGAAGAGGCCCTTTCGGCAGTGGCGGTCGCTGGACCGGTCGTGGCCCCGGGACTGGGGGCAGCGGGAGGCGGTGGGGGCGGCTGCGGACGCTGCAGGTCTGTCATGTACCCATTTGGCAGATTGGCCATGAAGTTGCTGTCCGACAGGCGGCGCCGCAGGTAGTTCATGGCTGCGGCGCGGGTCAGGGGTCTTAGGAGCAGTCTGGTCAGGAGCCGCGGGGGCGGACCGCGAGGGGCCCAGGAGCACCGCTGCCCTCTCAGGCACGACACGACTCTTCCGCTGCCTGCTGCAGACTGAGGCAGCGCTGAGTCGCCGCCGCCGCCGCAGCGCGGTTGGTCGCGCCCGTGACCCCCTATTTCGCACCCCGTGTGGTGCAGTCCGGCTGGGCTGGCGGCGGCGCGGACGCGACCAAGGCGACTGCGAAGGGGAGTTTGCAGAGGAGCTGCGAGTGACGTCAGCGCGCCTTCAGTGCTGGGGCGGTGGTGGCGCGCGCCGGCAGGCGGGGGCGAAGGAGCTGTCCGCGGTGCTGAATGCATAAGTGCGCAAGCGCCACGCCGCATCCTGTCTCCCCTCCCCCGCCCCCGATTGGGGGTGCGCAATTTGGGGATGCGGGTGGTGTGGGAGCCTGTCCGGAGGGCCAGGTGGGTGCATCAGGCAAGCTTCCCATCATGGTCTTCACATGAACTCATACCCACACCTAGGACCCTCTGCAGATACTATGTTTCCAGTGTTGATATTCACCACAGCAGGCATTTGGGGGTTGGAATGGAGTTATAATCGGAGACTCAAAAGTAGAGAAATAACCCCTTCACTGCGAGAGCAGAGGGTCACACGCAGTACTCTGTGAGATCAGTTCCCCACGTCCACATAGGCTTAGCTAGGCCGAGAGATGGATGTGGGAGTGGTGCAGACAGCATCAGACAGGCGGAGGTGGACACTTCGGCAGTGTACACCCTTGCCCAGGGTTGGGGGGGCGTCCTGGAGGCACACTGGGAATGACACGTACGTGGAGATACATATAGAAATACACAAAAGTAGGGAAACATACAGAGGCATGTACAGAGATAGAACACACAGATCTAAGTATGTATATTGACACAAACAAGCCCAGGGCATACATGCATACATGCACATGAATACGCCTACACATATACACACACAGAGGCACTGCACGGACACACAGAGACCTAGGGAAACTCACATGAGCATGCACACCCAGACAAAGCACACCCACAGACAATCATGGACAAACCCAGGTCTCCATATAGACACATTCCCTGAAGTCTAGTCTTGATGTGTGTTCATCTCCCCTGACACACACTTGGCCAACAAGCCCCCATCCTTTTGCCCTGGACACAGTCAGAAACCACGATAACCACCTGGCATTGTCAGTGCCCAAGGCTATCATCCTCGGTACCAGAGAGCTTTCCATAGGCAGAGGCAGAGTCATCCTAGGGTATGCAAGCTGTAGGTGCCAAATAATGTTTGCCACATGCACAAATGATCTTTGTAGTCTAGGCAGAGGTGGGACGTGAAAGCTCCTATAAGATCCTGATTACAGTGAAGACACAAATTCATTTAAAAATAATGATTCGCTGACTGATTGTACCCAATTTTCACAACAATACTATGGAGTGGGTAATATTTCTGTTTTACAGATGGAATCCAAGAACTCCAATTCATTCCCAAAGGGTCAGGTTCACTTTGTGATCCATACTTTTTGTTTTTAAAGAATGTGCCAGAAAGGGATGTCAGTGTGGCTGGAGCAGAGTGAGTGAGGGAGATTGTGGCAGAAGATGAGGTCAGAGAGGTTAGCAGGGTCCAGAAGGAGCAGGGCCTTGTGGGTCTTAGTGAGTGATGATGGTGGACCAAGTGAGATGGAAGAAGATATGGCAAGAAGTAGGCAGATTTGGAGTCTTTTCTGCCTGAAGAAAATATAGAGATAGAACACACCAATCTAAGTAGCTATACTGACACAAACAAGCCCAGGGTAATACTCATGGGCATACATGCATATATACACATGAATACACCTACACACACACATGCACACACACAGAGAGAGGAACCACATGGACACACAGAGACCTAGGCAGATTCGTAGTCTTTTCTGCCTGAAGGACTTTCAAAATGAATCATCCATTTATTCATTTGTACATTCTCCATTCATTAAATCTTTGGTGTGTTCAAATAAGGTCATGGTGTGAGGTCTGGAGTCAGAGTGCCTGGGTTCAAACTGGGCCTCCATATACTCTTGTGAAAGTGACTTAACATCTCTGAAACTCGGCTTCCTCACCTGTAAAGACAATCACCTGACCAACTCTAAAAGACAGGGGTGGGGGAGTGCTGTGACTTATGCCAGGACTGTCATTTCTCTCTCAAGGATCATTTTTGGCCAAGGTCTCCAGGAAGTCCCCTCTCCCCTTAGGCTCCTACTGTCCATCGTCTCTGCTCCCTCCTCCATCCCAGCCAGCTTCAGTCCACCTGCAGGCCTTTGCTTTGGCCATTCCTTCTCTCTCTCTCATGGATGCCCTTTGGCATCTCACATTCCAGTGTTCCCCAAATGGGGAACTGCCCAGAAATTGGGTATTTCCCAACATTACGAAGTATGTGCTCCCCAGTTTTCACTCAGTAATGGAAGCAAACAAGCTCTGCTGGGTCTGTGGTGCCCTCTGAGGGACAGGAGCAGCTGCAGGTCTACAGACCTTTTTGGCTCCTCCAGGAGTAGGAAGTTGGGCTCCTTAGGAGTCTCTCTAAACTGCCTCTTCCCAGTGGCCCCGTTGCCAGGTTTATAGTACCCTGCCCCTTAGTGACATCCACTTTCTCCAGGTGGCTCATTTTCCAGAAATTATTTTTTTGTAGAAGAATGAAGAGTTTCCCACCACCACCCCCAAGGAGTGTCTCAACTCCCTGTGGCAGAGGTCTCAACTCCTTCTCTGCACTAGCTTCATCTTCTCCAGCAGGAAGGAACATACAAAAGGGGCTCCAAGAATGTTTTTCTTTGTTGTGCATTGGTGAGCAATGACTCTGAAACACACACCCTTGACATATGTTCGTAATCAGAATTGTACCCATGTTTATGGGATTCCCAGGTGGCTCAGTGGTAATGAATCCGCCTGCCAATGCAGGAGCTACAGGAGACATGGATTTGATCCCTGGGTCAGGAAGATCCCCTGGAGGAGGAAATGGCAACCCACTCAAGTATTCTTGCCAGGATAATCCAATGGACAGAAAAGCCTGGCAGGCAATAGTCCAAGGGGTCCCAAAGAGTCAGACATGACTGAGCACACACACACCCATGTTTATAACTCACAATACATATCCATGCCACCTGTGTATGTGTGTATGAGCATGTGCACACATATACCCCCACACCCTTATAACTCACAATTATGGTGCACACAGTTGTAACTTCATATGCACTCCACACACACACAATACATCCTTAATTCTTGCACAAGCCCTATAGGTCTTCCTATCACACATACACAAAGATATGTGCCTCATAAGATACACATTCAGCAAAATTTCCACTTTCTTATAGACATATAACTTTCTCATACCCTGCAGTAGCAACCAGACCCCCTCACTTAGGCTTATTCCTCTTACAATGACTAATATTCATTGATTTAATCTTTACCCCTATCCATCATTGATCCATTTTACAAAAGGGAAAATTGACCCAGAGAAGTCAGCAGCCTGATAGACTCTGGGTGTCACAGATCTCCCATCTGAAGCCTCTCACACAGAGGTGCCCCTCCACTCACAGGATAAACTCCTAAACTCTGCTCCTGCCATAGTGTTTCACAAATGTCTATCCCATTACCTTTCTATGCCTGTTCCCTCCTGGGTAAAATGTGGATAATAATATTGACCTCATATGTTCATTGTGGGTTAAATGAATTCATGCTATGGTAAGTCTACCAGGCACACATCCTTGTTCCCTTCACTGGGGAAATACATATCGCCCCGACTCTTCTTCCCCATCTCCCATGATGTCCAACACTATTGTTAGTATACAGTAAACATTGATAAATATTAAATAAATGTTCGAATGAAAGGATCACCCATTCTGGTCTGTTCCCTCGCTCAGATGTCCTCTCTACCAGCCTTCCTTCACCCAAAGCCCAGACATAGTTCTAGTATACAGTAGATGTTAATAAGTGTTGAATAAAGGAATGAACGCTAAAGAAATGTGTCTGATTGTCTGATTGGGGGCTCCTCCTGGCAGATGCTGACTATAGCTTCTCTTTGCTCCTCTCCCAGTTCAGAGCCCCTCATAGGCACTTCCTCGGTCTGCCCCGCCCTTGCGGAGTTATTTGTCATCCTCTAATTGTGGTGTTGGAGCTGGGCTGTTGGGAGTGGGTGGGTGCAGATGTTCGCTTTGCGGGGCTCCAACCCCAGCCACGCCTCTTTGCTGGATTGACGCGAAATCTGCCAGCTGAGGGAGCTTTGGTAGGGAGGAGAAGGAAAACAAGCATGCCAGCCAATCAGAAAGTGCCTGCCAGGGCATATAGCCAATCAGAAAGCTCATAAATCAGAGCTCTGCAGAGGGACGTGCTGGGTGCCTCGGGGCACTGAGAGAGAAGGGGACAGACATCAAGGCTACAGCAGGGATGGGTACTCAGATACGCGCCTTCACTTCTGTCACACCGTGACCACAGTGGAAAATACTGTTTTCCACCATAGGCCACTGCGAATTTTCCTGTGCTGCGCTCTTTGGCCTAGAAGATGCTATGGCCCCACTCCTGGGGAAGAGGCTGGTTTATTGAAGTCTGAGAGGTCAGCGGGTCACAGTGGAAGAGAGAGACGTAAGAATTCTCATCCTCAGGGTTCTTTGCAGGGAGGCACGTGTAGACATGGCCGTTTCTCCTCCACCTTCACCTTCTCCCCCTGCAGCACATCGCACAGTACCGATGGTTTCCCCCAGAAGGTCACATTCTTCTCACCCTGACCTTCGACCATGGTAACGGTGGGCCTGGTGTGTTAGTGGGGGTGGGGATGAAGAGGAAAAGCTCAGGGAAGGCAAGAATGCATTCAACTAACTCTTACTTAGTGGATACTACTTGTTTTTTTAGTTGGGAGATATTGGACAATTTATCTCCTCTGTGCCTCAGTTTTCCTCATCTGAAAAATGGGAATAATAATACTTCCCTCACTGGGCTGAGTGAGGATAAATGAGTTGATTCAGGTAAAGTGCTCAGAGTCATGTCTGGTACACAGTAAGTGCTCAATAAATGTTGGTAATTATTGATATGAGCTACCATCTCTTACCTTTAAAACCTTTTATTTCTTTCCTCATTGCCCACTGGAAAGGATCCAAATGCCTTGCTTTGGCATTCAAAGCCTTGTTGTTGGGCCCAAATCTCTGCCCCCAGGTCAATCTCAAGTTTTTTATTCCACTTTATTTAGACTAAGCCCCATGTCCAAAATGGTCTTTGCCTGGGTTATTTCTTCCACTAGGCAAACCCTCCATTCACTCCAATCCTGATTCTCTCAATCAGTCCTTTCTCCATTCATTCCCTCCCTCTGTCAAGTCCTTCATGCCTCCACTGAACACCCCTAACTCTTCTTCCAGACCAACTCTAAACCCCACACCTGGTGACCAGGTGGCAGGCCTTCCACGAGTTGGGAAGAGGCCACTTAACCTAGTAGTTTGATGTTTGTGGAAATAAGGAAAGGATAAGTGTTTTAATCCTCTCCAACACCTGGACCACCTTGGCCATCTGTAAACACTTCAGGCAGCTGATTATCTGTGTCCAGGACTCTGCTCACACAGTTTTGATGGTGGGAAAGTGTTTCCCAACCCCTTCCTGCTAGGGAAGGGCCAATCAGCTTCCTAGACCCAGACCCAACATGCCAACCATTCCTCAGATGTCTTCTGTCAGGGTGGAGTGGGCCTGGATCCCTTAGGGGAACCAATGGGGTCTGGGTTCTGTGTGTTTGCAACTGTTGCCAAAAAGGCCGTAGAGTGTCTTGGGACACAGGTGACAGAGGGAATGAGAGGGTGAATGGAGGCATGAGTGACTGAATGGGCAAATCAAAGCTTGGGTAACTGAGGGAGCAGAGCATACAGGCATAGGAAGGATAGAGTGAATGGAAGAATGGCTGAGTGACTGAAGCAGTGACTGAAGGGCACAGATTCTCCCCTCAACATTCTCCTTCTCAGCTTCTTCTTTAGTTTCTCCCCTCTTCCTACAACTGGGAGATGACACTCAGCCAGGCAGGCACCTTGGACCCAGTGACAGAAGCCCTGTTTGGGGGTGACCAACCCTCCTGCCCTATCTGCTGACATATCACTATCATAACCCCCTCCAAGGCACACTGACCCCTCACTCACGAGAACTTGGGGAGTGTGGCCTGGCAGAGTCGCTGGCGGGTGCGGATGGGGTTGGGTCCACATGGGGGTATGCACAGCCCCC
Organism: Antilocapra americana; assembly: GCA_007570785.1. Lineage (NCBI taxonomy): Eukaryota > Metazoa > Chordata > Mammalia > Artiodactyla > Antilocapridae > Antilocapra > Antilocapra americana. The sequence goes on from ML662903.1 coordinate 1,007,295, forward strand.
AGGTACTCCATTCCGACCAGGAACCTCTCCCTGCAAAGAGGGGAGAGGTTCTTGAGTCAGAATTAGAGGTCTTGGTTGGGGGGCGGTTGTGAGAGAGAGGCTGCTGGAACATGAGGTCCACGGCAGAGAGTCAGAAAGCCCCTGTTCCTGCACAGGCTGCACCACCCTCACAGCATGGTCCCTGGGGGCACTCACAGGGGCAGCGCTGGATGTTATAGCAGTGCCGGATATCCTGCTGTTTCCCTACACATCGCTGTCCGTCAAATTTACGGCCCTTGCAGATCCTGGAGCGTGTCTGCTGGCCTGGGATCTCCTTGCAGCTGATGTGTTTAATGCTTGGGCGGATGCAGTTGCTCCACTCCCCCCAGAGCCCCCACTGTCCATTCACTGCAGAGACAGGGGCAGCTGGGCTTGCACCAAAGAAGGGAGTCAATAAGGGGGTTCAGAGGGAAGAATTGGGGCTGAGGAAGAGAGTGGGAAGGACTGAATGTGGGAAAGGGGGATCAGACATGGAATCAAGGCACCGGGGCCAGAAATGGAGGGATTAGAGGCAGGAACAAGGCATAAGCAGCAAGAATTGGGGAGCAGAGATGGCCAGGGGCCTTAGGCATGGAAATGGGGCGTCTTGGGGTGCTGACCAGGGCAGTGCACGGCTGTGTTGCAGATGTGCGTCCGGGTGGCATCACCGACACAGAAGGGGCCCCCATGCTGGGGCACAGGGTGATCACATGTCCGTTGTTCCTGGATCTGACCCAGGCCGCAGGTCACAGGGCAAGGGCTCACAGTACCCCATGGCCCCCAGCCACCAGCCACTGTTGGGAGGACAGAAGTGAGGAGAAAGACCACCTCAATCTCCCTGACTCATCCCCTAGACCCATGAGGCAGACTGCTCCCAAACGAAAAGTTCTGTGGTCACATGGTCTCAGATCTCTGTCCCTTGAAATGTCAGAGCAATCTCCATCTAAGTTAAAAGCAGAGGTCTCATACCCCAGTACCTGGGCAGGGTGGCAGGCTGGTGCAGGCCCGCTGCTCATAGGCTGACCCTGGGCAGGGATTCCCAGGAGGCTGTGTGGAGGGCTCAGGTGCAGAGCATGTGCGGCTTCGTCTCTCCACAGCTGCATTGGGTCCACCGTGGCAGGTGCCTGAGCAGGGGCCCCAGGGGCCCCAAGCAGTCCAGGCCCCATGTGCTGTGATTGAGTGGGGGTGGAGAGATACCAAGTGTGGTCATGCATGTTGAAGTCTTCCCACCGTGGAAGTTCCCTGCTGTAACCCCCAGACCCACCCTGGGTGCCCGCATCATTGCTCAGTGGTTGCCCTCACTCACTGGGGCAGACTTGTTTGGTGTCACAGGCCTCTGACTCCTGTGCCTCTCCTGTGCAGTGGCCCCCACACTTGGGGGTGGGGCGATTACATGCTCGACGACGAATCTGGGTCCCTCCAGCGCATGTGACAGAGCAAGCTGCCCAGGGTCCCCAATCAGACCAGCCACCCATCTCTGTGGAAGAGAAAAGAAGGGACAAGATGGAGGTGGTGGTATTATTCAGGGGTCCAGGCTTCCTCATGTACCCCACATCAGCTTATCCTACCCCCACAGTTTCTGCCATACCTGGCCTACCATCATTGCTCATCTGGACTATTGTAGTAGCCTTCACATTGGTCCCTTTGCTTTGCTACTCAGCACATACAGTTTGTCTTCCTGACAGCAAAAGGGCTCTGTCACAACCCAAATCAGATCACGTTGTTCTACCATCACTACATCACTCAGAATAAAAATTGACATCCTCACCATGACCTACAGGGGTCAGTCCCCCTCTGACCTCACCTCTCATCACTCTACTCCAACCACATCAGCTTCCTCCTTGACACCTCACAAACATCAAGCACAGTCCCACCGTCAGGGCTTTTGCCCTGATTGTTCCCAGTGCCAGGTAACTGACAGTGCTCGCCCGCCTTGCTGATCCTCCTCACCAGGACAGCATGGTTGGTCCTCACAGGCCTGTAGCTGCCACTGGAGGGTTCCAGGCTCCACCTTCTCGGGGGAACATTGCTCACCCCAGCCTATGCAATGCCGGTGCCGCAGCTGGGAGCCCTCAGTGCAGGTCACTGAGCAGGGGGTCCATGCGGACCATGGTGACCACTGTGGGAGCCTGTAGGGAGAAGCACATGTCCCACCCTGGCACACTCTGGCAAGGATGGTATATGGGACCACAGAGTGTGTGTAGGCACAGGCGGGAGTGCGGGATAAATGTATGCAGAATGGAATGATGGGAGTACCTACCTCTTAGTGATGTTGGGGGATTAAAGGAAAGAAGTGAACACACAGTAAACACTTATCATTTACCTTCATGATCAGGAATCTGGAGTTACCCTTTGAAGTCTCCCAAGGACACTGCCAGGCACACAGTAAACAAGGATAAGGACTAGGGGCCTAGAACTGCTGTCAAAAGCCCACCAGGCCACAACTATGCATGGTAGCAGGCAAACAGGAAGTGCTTAATAAATAGGAACCATCATCCCAATGCAGAGAAGGCAATGGCAACCCACTCCAGTACTCTTGCCTGGAAAATCCCATGGACGGAAGAGCCTAGTAGCTGCGAAGAGTCAGACACGACTGAGCGACTTCACTTTCACTTTCCACTTTCATGCATTGGAGAAGGAAATGGCAACCCACTCCAGTGTTCTTGCCTGGAGAATCCCAGGGACGGGGGAGCCTGGTGGGCTGCTGTCTATGGGGTCGCACAGAGTCGGACACGACTGAAGTGACTTAGCAGCAGCAGCAGCAGCATCCCAATAAGCTCAGAAACCCCACCCCCACCATGACGTAATGCTAAACAGATGAGTGAGACCTGTTGACAACTAGGGGCCAAGAGCTGCCTTCAAAAATTCCCAAGCTACACATATCTGTAGCTATATCTGGTGTATACACAGTGTATTGGGTGGTGTATCTGGGATATATAGTAAGCAGTTAGAAAATAGGTCTGACATATAGAAAGGGCTCAATATATGTCAGTAGGCATCATAATTAAGAGACTAGAGCTACCCTCAAAAATCTTCTAGTTACCCCCAACATCTGCAATGAATTATGATGCTGGAACTACTCAATAAATGTGAAGTGTCATTATAATTTGGGGCCTGGAGTTGCCCTCAGAATTGCCCAAACACTCCCCTTCCTGCAATGTGTCTATACAGTAAACACTCCATATGAGCTGTCATCACCATTTGAGGGCTTGAGCTACCCTCTGAAATAGCCGAGCAGCACCCCACCCACATTGCTTTTGGTATGTAAGAAGTGCTCATTATGTGTAAGCCATCTTGGTTCTCAACCAGGGGTGACTTTCACTTTTCTGGAGACATTTGAGTTGCTGCAGATTGCTACTGATAACTAATGGGAGGCCAGTGATGTGATAACACATCCAGCCCTGCACAGGTCAGTCCCCCCACAACAAATAATTTTCTGACTCCCAAGTGTCAACAGAGCCGAGGCTGAGAGACCTGGAGCTACAGTTGTGATCAGGGCCTTGGATCCATGCTGGAGAATCTCAGAAAAGGCAAGAGCCCAAGTTGTGTGTCACTCCGCGTAGTCCTTTTTGCCTCCCGCAAAACCCAGGCTCCCCCTGACCTGCACGCCATACAGAGCTTGCTGCCAGGCTTCTGGAAGGCGTAGCCAGCATTGAGACAGCAGTCTTTCACGCTGACCCCTCTCCCAAGGAGGTCCTTACACTTGCCCGTAGATTCCTCATACTGGGCGAAGCAGAGTACAGAGTCTGAGCCTGTAACAGGGTGGGGGAGCATGGTCAGTGTTTTGAGGGGCCCAGGCACCCCTGGGGGCCAGCCGGGCCCCCACCCACTCACCTGTGGCTGGCGAAGTCAGCAGCAGCAGCAGCAGTAGGGCCTGCACTTGGGCAGGCATGTTGAGCACTGTACCCTTGCAGCCCTGCCAGGGAGGAGGCCTGGCTTTATGTGGGCTGACCTGCTCCCAGAGTTAGTGGAAAAGAGGAACCAGGGGCAGGAGGAACTAGGAGGGCGAAGGGCAGTGTGGGAGGGGAGGAGTGGGGGGAGGGGAGGGTATTGTGCAGGTCTCTTCAGCTCCAAACTCTCCCTGGCCACCTCTGTCCCGGAGCTTCCTCCTCTCCTCTCCCCTCCCTACGTCCTGCCTCACTCTTGTGAGGTCCTGTTGTGTTTGTCACCGTATCCCTAGCACCCCAGGCCCCGCCCAGCAGCCCATGGGCACTCAATCAATGCACCTTGGACAAATTTTTACTGAGGGGGAAATGGAGCCTGGAAGTTGGAAGCAAGATAGAACTTCCTCACTGTGTGACCTTGAGTAAGTCACTTGAACCTCTCTGAGCCTCAGTTTCCCCACCTATAAAAAGTATGCCCTCTACCATGACAGGGCCAACCCCATGGGGGTGCTGAACATTACTGAAGTGAGCATGGCGTGCTCAGCGTGCCCTGCCTCATGGGGTGGGAGCGGGCATTGAGGCAATTGCTTCTTCCTCCATCCTGCCTTCACCACTACCCTCCTCTTTCCTGAAAGTGAGGTTCTTTGTGGTCAGCAATGTGGAGGGGAGGTCAGCACAAAGGAAGTGAGAAGGGGAAGTGGCAAGAGTGTGGGGAGAATTCAGGACTGAACTGGCGTTATCCACTGCCCCAGGGAGCAGCTGGGGGTACCTTCAGTTTCCAAGGTGGGGGTGGTTGGCTTGGCCATGATCCATTGACTATCTTGGATAGGTAATAACTGCCCCCCTCCCCACCCCATACACAGCCTACATCATAGGGCATTTTGAGCAGATCTGGAGTTAAGGTATTTAAAAGTCCTTAGCCTAGTGCCTGGCATACAGCAGGTGCTGTTTGTTAAATACATTGATTCAACATTTATTGAGCAACTACTGGGTGCCAAGTGCTGTTCTGGACATTGGATGGAGCAGACAATAAGCCCCAAATGCTATCCCTCAAGGGACTTTTGTTCTAAGAGAGGCAGACAAGGTCACCTCCCTCACAGAAGGGTATCTGTCACTCTAGCCCAGAGGCTCTCAAATCTAAGTGTGCATCAGAATCACCTGGAAGGTTTGTTAAATCCAGATTGCCAGCCCCCACCCCAGTTTCTGATCCCATATGGTTGAGGTGGGGCTCAAGGAGGTGAATTTCTAATAAGCCCCAGCTGACATTGATGTTACTGTTCGGGGACCACACTTTAAGAGCCATCATTCTAGTTCCTGACCCTTTTCTCTGTGGGTCTCGTGTAGGAAAATTGTTCTTTGTAGTCCTTATTTTACTGCTAATAATTAATTCCAATTCAGCCTAAGCTCTACAGAGCCTTTTTAAAAAATAAACCTAATGAGTGAAACTCCAGAGCCTGCTTTAAAAACAGAAATCTTTTTAATTAACAAAAAGGAGTCTAAGAAAGTTGGGATGGCAATGTCTCATTTCCTCTGCATCCATTCAGGAGTACTATTCCACAAATTAAAACAAGGTTGAAGGATTTGATTCGGTCAGGTGTGTTAAAACAGAGCTTTCTCAAGAATATTGGTCTTACTTTACGGGTGATAAGGTGTGTTGACAATTCATATCCGTTACAGATGTACTGTTTCCTGATAACATAAGCCTGTCTTTGAACAAAGCGGTCTTGTTAAGCTTCCAGGACTTCAATGCTGTTATCCTATGAAAACAAACTACTCAAGAAACCTGTAATTCTGGTTGGTTGCTTTATCTAATCATCTGTTGCCTTGGTAATGATGTTATAATCGATACTTCATTTATTCCTAAACTCTGTACCTACTTACTGGTTCCCCTGGGAAGAGCATTGTCGCTACTTTCATCTTCTCCCACACGTTTAGGCAATAAAATGACTGCAGATTTCTTATTTAAACAAAGACTGAGAGTCTTATCTCATGTAATCATTGCAACACCACCACGATGCATTTGTTTCTTCATCTGTTGTCCCCACTATAATGCCAGCTCCACAAAAGCAGGGATTTGTGTCTGGTTTGTTAAGCACTATGTCTTCAGGGCCTGGGATGGGCACCAGCAAACAGTAGGTGCTCAGTCAACATCTGCCGAATGAGTAAGTAAATGCAATAAACAGTGCTTTCAAGATTCTGAAAAGTGCTTAGAGGAATAATCTGGATTGGAGGTAAAAATGTGATCATCATGGCGGGGAGAAGCAGTGTTTCAAGTGCTGGCACTAGACCAAACAATCTGGAGAGGGCTTGGCTTGTGAGAAGAGGGAAGGGAAGCCCAGGCTAAGCCCTGGGAAACTCCAGCATTTCACCTTTTGGAGAACTGGGAGAAGCCAACCCAGGTGCCTGAGGAAGAAGAGGACAGACAGAAGAGAGCTTTCCCCTAAGCCTGGCACAATCCTTCCACCAGCTCTCACCCACTAATTCAGTTGCAGTCATTCTCTCTCGAGATCTCTTTTCTTTTTTACATACTTACACACACACTTCAGAATTTACAGCTTCTACCATAGCCACATACAAACAAGATCACATACATACTGGAACACACAGCTTCTCTCAGCCACTCTTTCAGGGAGTCATTTGCTGTCATTGACACCAACCTTACTGTGGTCTTTCAAGAACAGTTGCCCACACAGTCACATCATTCTAGCCTGTCTCCTTCAGCCAAGGCCACAATGACTCTCATGGGTCAGTTTTGCACATACACACAGAGTCATGCCTTTTGATGTTTCAACTGCTCATTAGGGCCATTGTTTTTTCATATACACAAATGTTTGGTGATTTATAGCCACTGCTAGTCCCTCCGGCAGTTCCTTGCAGACACATGATCACTCTCTCTCCCACCTCTCCATACTTATGCCCATTTCACATACCTAGAGTTCCTGACTATGCTGAATTTCACTCATGCACAATCACAGTGTGTCAGACACTGTCTTAGTCACCTAGTCTCACATTTCTTTGCAAGCAGCTTCCAACATGCCCAGTCCTTGTTCTACAGTCTTTAAAGTCTCTTTTAAGAGTTTTACACAGACCCTCAGCCTCTCAGACATTCTGTCACAGGTTCAGTGTCACAGACACTTGCCCTCATTCACCCTCTGACATCCTGTAGTCACTAATTCACAACTGCTACTAGGCTCTCTACAAGAAACACACACAGTCTCTCACAGTTCATCTTAGTTGTTCACACCATCCAGCCAGAATATCCTGTACACTCAAACACAAACACCGCCTCACCAGTTTCTTGCACAAACTGATCTCTCAGTGTCTCATTTGCTCAGTTTCATTTTCTCAGTTTTTCACCAGCATGTAATCTCTGGTTAACTGTCTCTCATGAAATGTTTCACTCTCACACACTGCTCAGTCATCAGTTTTCTCTCATGCGGCGCTGACTTCCTTCTTTTTACTCCCCGCCTCTCACTCACAGTGAGGTGGTCTCTAGCACAATTCCACTCACTCTGTCTCATCATCATCTTCTCTTATACTTTCATAGTCCCTGAACCTGTTGGCTAGATTGGAGTAGTTAGTAACTGCATCCATCTGCCACTAGGCTCAGGAACATGAACACACACACACAGACACATACACATACAAATTACAGCCTCTCACACTCTCCCAGCTGCAGCCACTTTTTCTGTTTCTCATGCAGTCTTTGCTAGTTTAATCTCACAGAAACAGTTTTCATACATACAATTGTGCATTCTGGTATCTTAAATCTCAGGCACCCATCTGCCTCACAGCCATTTTCTCTCACACAATCAACCTCTCACACACACACTCTCATTACTTTAGTTGATCCAACAGCCTTGCGTGAACAGTTTCACACACAACCCATCTCCTAAACACTGAGTCACCTGCTTACTTACAATGAAGTTTCTCACCTATGCACTGTCCCTGACAATCTCCACTGCACTTTCATGCCCATACAGGCTCTCACACGTTGTTTTGGTTACACTCTCTTGCTCACCATCAGCTTGTCCAACAGCGACTGATGTGCAGTCTCCACTTCCTTCTCATAAACATTATTTCACACACCAGTTTCTGGCACTCATTCACTCATTCACTCATTCAGTTTTGTGGGGTTTTTTTGCCACTCAGCCACAATTTCTCACACAGACACAATGTCAAGTTTGTGGTTACAACTTCCACTCTCTCAATACATGACTTCACAAATGTACATGTGCAATCACAGCTTGCCAGAGTTTTCTCTTTTTCACACACCTGGTTACAGTCTGTGGTCTTTACTGTTTCTGACACACACCATCATGCTCTCACTCCCATGATCAATCTCACACCCTTATGGCCTTTCACAGAGTCATGCCTTTGCACACAGTTATTGCCAACAGCTTCAGGCAAAAAAAATGCTACCAGCCTCCAGCATCACCTTTAAAAATATATATTTACAGGAACAATTCCCCATTCTCTGGGACTCTTAGAAAAAAAAATCCAGTTGGAGGGAAGTAAAACAAACAGTGGAGACAGGTGTAGCACCGTCCCCCAAATCACCAAGACCCAGGTCCCTAGGCCTGGGCTGGGACGGTGCTGATGGGAGGTGAACCCAGGGGTCCTCTGAACTCACACTTCTCCAGCCTGGAATTCAGACTGAGCAGGCTTTATGGCCCTCATTCCTCCCTCCCAACTCCAGGGACACACAAAGGGTCCTTTGTACCCGCCCGCAGGAAAATTGGGGGGCTGGGAGGGAGTTGAAAATACACATTTGGTATCAAAAATAAACACTTGGGGGTGGCAGGGAGATCCCCCAAATCCCTTCCTTCCCACCCACCCCATCTCAGATATAGGAAGAGATACCTCCCTCTCCCTTATTGAAAAGCCCTGTTTAAAAATAGATTATACTATCAAAATGGCAGGGGGTGGGGGACAGGGATACCTGGAGTACTGGCTGGAGGGGCCCCCCAGACGGGGACCACTCCCCAAAAATCCCTCCATTGGGAGGTAACAGGCAGGACCCCAGGAGTTTGGCGGACACAGGAATGGCTTCTCAGGGGGAGAACAAAAGGGGCATTCCTCCCTGGCCAAAAAGGTGGTTGAGAAAGGACAACCTGTCTGAGAGAAAGGCTGGGGAGGTGGAAATTCCCATCTCCAAGGGTGTGAGTCTTCCTTGGCCAAACCGTTCAATGGCACAAATTCTTCCTGGACCCTTGGGGAGGGCCAGGAACAATAAACTACAACAAGCTAGCTCTTCTACCCACACCCCAAAGTGAAGACAGAGCTCCCTCAGCTCCCCAAGGGCAGGCTGAGAAATAAATAAAGAAAGGCCTGTCTCAAGCCAGACCCCGATTGTCTCATCTTGGGCAAAAGATGTGGAACACAGGGAAGATGCCCTTGCCACCCCTCCAAAAGAGTTGGGCCAGGCTCCTCCCAGTGGCCTTCAAAAAATAAATAAACCGTCCCCACCACTGCAGTAGGAGACGTATAAGAGCGGCCACCGGGGGACTGATCAAGAAGAGAGAAGTTGTATCTTTTTTTGTGGAAGGGTTATTGAGAGATCCTTCTTCCTAAGAATCTCGACCCAACCACAATTGGAGCACGAGTCTGTCAGCTGAACTATGTTTCTCCTTGAGACAGCTGGCTGGAGAGAAGTTCAGGGCATGGAAGGAGTAACCCCAGAAAGGGGTGGTGGTGGTTGTGGTGGTGGTGGTGATAGTCATGGCTTCTGGGGCCCTGGGGAGAGCACCACGGGGGTTGAGAGGCCATCCACGCTGATGGAAGGGATGTGCACCTGGGCGCTGCCACTGGACGGAAACTGAGGACAAAAATAGGGAGAGGTCATGGATGAGGACCGTGGTAGGGTCGCTCATCCTTTCTGAGATGGGGGGAGCTGATCCTACCTGGAAGGAGAGCTTGGCCGGGCTACGGGGTGCAATGGGACTCAGGGTGCTCCAGAAGTGAATGCTGGGGGGCAGCGAGCTGGGCGTCAGCAGCACCGGGGTCTGTGGGGAAGGGGTGGTCAGAGCACAAATGAGCAAGAGGGCAGCTGTGGGAAAACCAAAGGAATTTGGTTCTGGCCCCACCTGATTTCCCACTCATACTTTCAAGATCACTCCTTGAAAGTGCACAGGCCTAGACCATAACTACTGAGGCCATGTCTGTGACAGCTCTCTGACTTCACACAGACAACCTCTTTTAACTCCAGAGGACCCACTTCAGCCTCCCTAGGCAAGACCACCTCCAAGAACCCACCCACATGCTGTTTTCAAACCTCACAATCCCAGTAGCTCAGGATCAACTTCCAACTCTCATCCCCTACCTCCATACCTCACAGGAAACCCACTGAGAAAATCCCAGACCCAAAAGCCCCACTCAGATTCCTCAAGCCATGCCTCGACCCAGAAACAGTTCCTGCAGAAAGCCTCTCGGTCCCTGCCCACAAAACTCCCCAGAACTTCCCTTCTTTAGGCACCTGATCCTTGGCATTGCAGACTCCTCCATCCAGTAGCAATCATGCCTGTCCCTCCGCGCATCCAATCCCACTCGAAGGCTCCACCCTCCCACTCTTTCAGAGGTAATCGCATTGGCCTTCGTGGCAAGTCCACCCCCCTCCCGCCCCAATCCCGTTTGTTCCAGGTGCCAGCCCCGCCCCTTCGAAAGTTCTCACCAATGTGTGCGTAGGTAGCAGGGAAGGCGTCAGCGCTGGACCTGGCGCCTGTAGACCCGAACCAGTTCCCGATCCTGGAGTTCGTTCGGGTCCTGGTCCCCCCAGCAGGCTCGGGCTGAGTGGGAGCTCCAGGTCTCGGGGTTTCCGGCCCTTCTGAGGCTGGGCGATCTCCGTGCTGGGTGTTGTGGAAGCCGTGAGGCCGCCCACCTGAGCCGCAGTTTCCATTATGATGGCGGACAGCCGGGCTGGCACGCCCTCTGCTGGAGGGACTTCTGGGTCGACTTTGGGCTCAAAGGGCTCGGCCTTGACGGCGTCCAGCACAAACCCCGCCTCCCCACTGGCTGCAGCTTCTAACTCTTCCTTGGGCTCTTCCACTTTGACTTCTGGGGGCAGTGGTCGGCCCAACCCAGGCTCCATATTTGGCTCTTCAGATTTAAGGTTTGGGGCCTCGGGTGGGGTCAAGATGACCTGGGAGAGGAACGAGTGCAGAGGGGATGCCTAAGGATTGCTGGGGTAGTGAAGCAATGGAAAGTGGGACCTGAGAGTAGGGGAAAGTCCTTTAACAAGATGCGGTACTTTGCAAAAAAAAATGGGGCTTCTTTTGATCCTCCTATCTGAGATGCCTTCAGGGGTGGTACTCCAGGAGATACTGACCCCGTTTATAAAAGCAGTGGTTCTCAAAAATTTGCTTTATGGACCAGCAGAATACACCTCATCTGGAAATTTGTTAAAAATGTAGACTCTTGGGCCCATCTCCAGACTCACATAAAGACAAACTCTGGGGGTGTCCCCCAGTACCTTTGGCTTAGAAAGCCCTCCAAGTGCTTTCTGATGAGTGCTAAAAGCGTGAGAGCCAGTGCACTAAGCAAATACATTCAAGGGCACCCGCTACATATTGGATGTACTGCTAATCATAGTGCACTTAATCTCCTTCTTCCTTCCCAGGGTTTGAATAGTTTTCCTCCCCATCTCTTTCTCCAAGGGGACTTCTGTGTCCCTCCTTCCACTATATCATCTTTAACAGGACGTTTATGTCCCTCCTCCTCCCAGTCCCTGTCTTCATTTGGGAACTGTACATCCCTCCTCTGGCTGAAATTCCATATTCTAGTCCTTACCTGCAGAGGCAGGCCAGCCTCCTCAGCCTCCAGGCAGGCCTCCAAGGGGTTTGGACTGGCGCTCCTGCTCCCTGAGGGAGGCACTGCTACTCCTGCAGGGCTGGTGTTGGGGAGCACTGTGGAAGGCCGAGGGTGAGAGGGCGGCTGTGGCTGCAGGGACTGGATGGTGAAGGTGGAATAGAGGCCTGAGCGCATGTAATCGTTTCGGCTGCTGCGTGCCAAGCTGCCTGGGCCTGCCATTCCTGCACCCTTGAGTGTGCCTGGCTTCCCAGAGGCAGTGTCCCCGGGGATGGCGTGTACAGCTGTGGCGCCTGCATTTGCCACAGTGGAGGTGACAGACACCTCAGGCTGAGGTGGGCAGTCCTCAGTGGAGCACCCTGCGACCTCAGGGTAGGACACAAACTTGTAGACAAACTTCTGGCCGCTCACTTTGCGGATGATGTTCTAGTAAGGGGGGAGAGACAGGATAGAGTGTCTTAGAAGAAAGGGCCAGAGAGAGAAAGTGGATGGTGAGGAGTGTCTCCTGGTGTTTTTTTCCTTCATGTCCCTCTCCTGTCCTTTTACATATACACTCTCCCCACTCAGTGTCTGTGTCCCCATAGGGTCCTCTTCCCAGCTTCTTTCACATCTCACTCATCTCTCAATCTGGGGCCTCCTCCCTTCTCCCCTACTTTCTACTACTGTTCCCCAACCCAATTTCCCTGTTTTCTCCCCCAGCTTCTTCCACTTCTCTGTCTCCCCACTGCATAATCCTTCCTTTAGACTACTGCCCTTCTCCCTTCCACATCTCAGTCCCATCCACTCCCCTCCAAGTCTCTGTTTGTCATACTCTCCTCATCTCCTTCTGTTCGATTCCCCCACCCCACCTTAGAAACACATGGCCACACCCACTGGCTCATCTCCACACTGGGGCCCACCTAGGGAAGTAGATGTAGGAACAGGCTTTCCTCCTGGCTCCTGGAACCAAGGGTGTCTGTGGGCTAACGGGGCCATTACCTGGGAGTGGAAGCCAGGACACAGTTTTGGAGTCTAGCTAATGCAGTAAGAGAGGGAAATGAAGTCACTGATATAAATGTTGGAAGAGACTAAATGAGTGTGGAAAAAATATGGTGATGAATTGTTAATAAATTATTAGAGGATGATTTCAAGCTCTTGACACAGCCATGAAACAGGGCAAAGTCATCAGGGTGGACAGGATGAGGAGCCTTATTATTAATACCACTGAGAGGTTTAAGCCGAGACAATTGGAAAATGAAGTAACTGATAGCAACTAACAAGAATTTAAAATACTGGTATATTTTTGAGATTAATTGTTTCTCCGTTGCTTCATTGGCTATTATTTTCTCCCATTCTGAAGGCTGCCTTTTCACCTTGCTTATAGTTTCCTTTGTTGTGCAGAAGCTTTTAATTTTAATTAGGTCCCATTTGTTTATTCGTGCTTTTATTTCCGATATTCTGGGAGGTGGGTCATAGAGGATCCTGCTTTGGTTTATGTCGGAGAGTGTTTTGCCTATGTTATCCTCTAGGAGTTTTGTAGTTTCTGGTCTTATGATTAGATCTTTGATCCATTTTGAGTTTATTTTTGTGTATGGTGTTAGAAAGTGTTCTAGTTTTATTCTTTTACAAGTGGCTGTCCAGTTTTCCCAGCACCACTTGTTAAAGAGATTGTCTTTTCTCCATTGTATATTCTTGCCTCCTTTGTCAAAGATAAGGTGTCCATAGATGCGTGGATTTATCTCTGGGCTTTCTATTTTGTTCCATTGATCTATATTTCTGTCTTTGTGCCAGTACCATACTGTCTTGATGACTGTGGATTTGTAGTATAGCCTAAGCAACTCCTGCAGCTCCATTCTAGAAAAATAAACGACCCAATCAAAAAGTGGGCCAAAGAACTAAACAGACATTTCTCCAAAGAAGACATACAGATGGCTAACAAACATATGAAAAGATGCTCAACATCACTCATTATCAGAGAAGTGCAAATCAAAACGACAATGAGGTACCACTTTACACCAGTCAGAATGGCTGCAGTCCAAAAATCTACAAGCAATAAATGCTGGAGAGGATGTGGAGAAAAGGGAACCCTCTTACACTGTTGGTGGGAATGCAAACTAGTACAGCCACTATGAAAAACAGTGTGGTGATTCCTTAAAAAACTGAAAATAGAACTGCCATATGACCCAGCAATCCCACTGCTGGGCATACACACCGAGGAAACCAGAATTGAAAGAGACACATGTATCCCAATGTTCATCACCATATTGTTTACAATAGCCAGGACATGGAAGCAACCTAGATGCCCATCAACTGACAAATGGATAAGAAAGCTGTGGGACATATACACAATGGAATATTACTCAGCATTAAAAAAATTCATTTGAATCAGTTCTACTCAGGTGGACGGAACTGGAGCCTATTATCCAGAGTGAAGTAAGCCAGAAGGAAAAACAATACAGTATACTAATGCATATATATGGAATTTAGAAAGATGGTAAAGAGAACCCTGCATGCGAGACAGCAAAAGAAATGCAGATGTATAGAACAGTCTCGTGGACTCTGTGGAAGAGGGCAAGGGTGGGATGATATGGGAGCATGGCATTGAAACATGTTAATTATCATATGTGAAATCAATTTCCAGCCCAGGGTTGATGCTCGGGGCTGGCGCACCGAGATTTCCCAGGGGGAGGGAATCGGGAGGGAGAAGGGAGGGGGGTTCTGGAGGGGGAGCATATGTATACCCATGGCGGTTTCATGTCAATGTATGGCAAAACCAACACAATAAAGTAAAGAAAATTAAAAAAAAAACAAAAAAAATAAAATACTAGTATAAATACTGTGGGAATCTTAAGGCTGGCTTGGGTGGGTCACAGAGCACATTTGGGGTATTTCAGGATAGCCCTGGAGGGTCTCAGAGATGTTCTGGTGGTTTCAGTGCATAGAGTGTGGCAGACTCATTATGAATAGTGTTCTAGAGGTTTGAGCAAAAGGATTAAAATATAAAAATGAAATAAATGCTGTAAGTGAGTAAGGGTGGGTAGCAGCACAGGTCCAGGGCTGTTCTGGGGGACAGGAGACATCTGGGGGGCACTAGGGCACCCTGAGGACATCTTCATGTTGGCCATGAATGTCACAGGGTGGGTTTGTGTTTCTCAGAAAAGGAATGAAAAGGCAGACTCATTAATATTGTTTGGGAAGTTTCAGTGTGGGGTGAAAGGAAAGGGAATTGGATGAAGGCAGTCCAAAGGCACAAACTTCCAGTTATAAGAAAAAGTAAGTACTAAGGATGTAATGCACAACATGATAAATATGATTCATACTGCTGTATTTTATATATGAAATTTAAGAGTGCAAATTTTTTTTTCCTTTTTATTCTGTATCTGTATGTGCTGGTGGTTGTTCACTAAACTTATTGTGATAATTATTTCTTGATGTATACAAGTCAAATCTTTATGCTGTACACCTTAAACTTATAATGTGTTTCAATCATATTGCAATAAAACTGGAAGAAGAAAAACACTGTTTTGGAAGTTTCAGGTAAAGAAATAAGAAAATGAAATAACTGGTATAAAGGTGAGGGGGGATATCTAGTACTGGTTTGGCAGTCCGAGAGGAAAAGATAAGGAAAATTTACAATTTTAGCTACAGGAATGAGATGATAAATTTAAATAATTGATGTAAATATTGGAGAGGACTAGTGTTGCTCTGGGAATACAAGAGGATGGGGTGTGGTGCAGGCATTATACATGTTGTTTTGGAGGTCGTAGCTAACGAAATAAGATATGAAAAGAATTGATAAAAATGTTGAAGGTCTTGGAGGATGAGATAGGCAAAGGTTAGGATAATGCTATCATGGAGGCTTTGATTCTAAGAAGGCTATTCTAGAATTCTTATTCTGGGATAAAAGCAGACTATAAAATACCTGGGGGAGCCCAGGACTGTTCCAGGATGAGGAAGACTCATTACTAATAGTGTTTTCAAAAGTTTTGGTCAGAGGAATAAGGAGTAAGGCAAGAAAATGAAATGTTGTGGGGGGTGTGGTTGGGACAGCAGGACTCTGGGGATCTCAGAAAGAATGGAGTGAGTAGGGGTCAAGTATTAATGTTGCTTTGAAGGTTTTAGCCAAAGTTAAAATACAAGAAAATAAAATAACTGGAATAAATGCTTAGAAGCCCTAACATTGGTCTGAGAGTACCAGAGGATAGGGTAAGAAATGGTAAATTTTAATATTGTTTTCAAAATTAGAGCTAGATCAAATTAAGACAAGAAAATGAAATAACTGTTATAAATGTTTGGTGGTGTGGGGGTCGGGGGAGTGGGTTCCCAGCCCTGGTCTCAGACACCTTACCTTGTCATAATAGTACCGCAAGGCCCGGCTGAGCTTGTCGTAATTCATGTTGGTCTTATTCTTGCGCAGCCCCCACAGCCGGGCCACCTCCTCAGCGTCTACCAGCTTGAACTCACCGCCATCCCGTGAGGTCCAGGAGATGATGTGGCCATTGCCTTGCTCTCTCAGCAGCTGCAGCAGAAACTGCCACAGCGTCACAGAAGGGTCCATCGCTGGGGAAGTGCTCACGCCATCCCAGGGGTACCTGGAGGGCAGACAGCTCAGAGCTGAGAGGCTGTGAATACAGAAAAGGGAAGAGGTCAGCAGGAGAAAGATTCCTTTCTTCCCACCTTGCCTCCACCTCTGTGCCCAGCTGCCACCATCATTCCCTGAGTACCCCCAGCCTGGCCTTGGATGATGGAGGGATGGGATGAGACTTCTGGAAATGATAGGATAGTATGAATGCATTCTGCCTGTGGGACAAATGTGAACCTCTGGGGGCCAAAGGGCAGACTGTGCTAGGCAGAATAATGCCCCCACCCAAAGATGTCCACATTCTAATTTCTGGAACCTGTGAATATGTTACATGGCAAAAGGAACTTTACAGATGGATTTAAAGTTATGGATCTTAAGGTAGAGACATGTTTGGGGAGCTCAATCTGATCATGTGAAGCTTCCAGAAAGGAAAGTAGCCCTACTAACACCTGGATTTTAGCCTGGTGAGACCTGTGCTGACCTTCTGACCTCTAGAATTCTTAAGAGAATAATTTCTGTTGTTTTAAGCAGTTAAACACAAGCTAGAATCAAGATTGCCTGGAGAAATATCAATAACCTCAGATAGGCAGATGACACCACCCTCATGGCAGAAACTGAAGAAGAACTAAAGAGCCTTTTGATGAAAGTGAAAGAGGAGAATCAACAAGTTGGCTTAAAACTCAACATTCAGAAAACTAAGATCATGGCATCTGGTCCCATCACTTCATGGCAAATAGATGGGGAAACAATAGAAACAGTGACAGATTTTATTTTTGGGGGTTCCATAATCACTGCAGATTATAACTGCAGCCATGAAATTAAAAGATGTTTGCTCCTTGGAAGAAAAGTTATGACCAATCTAGACAGCAGATTAAAAAGCAGAGACATTACTTTGCCAGCAAAGGTCCATCTAGTCAAAGCTATGGTTTTTCCAGTAGTCATGTGTGGATGTGAGAGTTGGACTAAAAAGAAAGCTGAGTGCCAAAGAATTGGCGCTTTTGAACTGTGGTGTTGGAGAAGACACTTCAGAGTCCCCTGGACAGTAAGGAGATCCAACCAGTCCATCCTAAAGGAAATGAGTCCTAAATATTCGTTGGAAGAACTGATGCTAAAGCTGAAACTCCAATACTTTGGCCACCTGATGGGAAAAAATGACTCATTTGAAAAGACCCTGATGCTGGGAAAGATTGAGGGCAGGAGGAGATGGGGACAACAGAGGATGAGATGGTTGGATGGCATCACCAACTCAATAGACATGAATTTGAGTCTGGGAGTTGGTGATCAACAGGGAGGCCTGGTGTGCTGCAGTCCATGGGGATGCAAAGAGTCAGACATGACTGAGTGACTGAACTGAACTGAAAGCAGTTAAAAGTTTGTGATAATTTGTTACAACATGAATAGAAAACCAGAATAATGCCCCTCACTCAAACATTTTCATTTGCACCTTCTACCACATCAAATACGAAGTTTCCCAGGAGGTTCCTTCTGTCAGCTTCTCATAAAGGCTGTTTTTACTCCATGCTGGGTTCCCTTCCTCGGCTTTCAAGTCTTCTCTGTTGTTCAAGTCTCAGCCCCAAGGAGCCTTGACTTTATGAAAATTCCTGACACTGAAATGTCTGCTCTCTTCTGTCTGTATACCCCATGCTCCTCTGACCTGTTGCTTTCCTTCTGATTCTCCTTCTTGAAAACAGCAATAATGAACTTCTACTGAGTGCTAAATAGGCGCCAGCCATTGTACCAATTAGAGGCAATATGGCCTATTGGACAATCACCCAGACTCCAGAGCCAGACTGCCAGGGCTGGAATCATCATTCTGCTACTTATTAACAGTGTGACCCTGGGTGTGTTCTTTAACCTCTTTGTGCCTCATTTTTTTCCATCTCTAAAATAGATGGTAATACCACCTAGCTCACAGGGTTATTGTACAGATTAAATATACTGTGCCTGGGGTATGATAAACTCTTACAAAATATCCATTTCTAATTTGTTCCTAATTCCGTATCCACTATACAAACTATCCATTTCTAATTTGTTCCTATTCCTTACCTGATTTGAAACAAAGTAAGGTCTTTTGCGGTATTTATGGATCTTCATTTGGTGTGATTGTTCATACATCTTGCTTCAGAAATCTGAATGTAGCTGATTACAAGGCCCACTAAGAGTATTATGTAACATCTTGTATGTGTACCTTGTTACTTTTCTAAAATCTGAAAAATTCAAAATTGTGAAACACATCTGGCCTCAAGGGTTTTAGATAAGGGCATGTAGACGTGGTTTGCTATTTTTACAGCTATTGACTCATTTCTCTCTCATCACAATGTTGGGAAATAGGTACTCTTATTATCTCTAATTTATAAAGGATGAAGCTGAGGCACAAAATGTCTAAATGACACTGACATGCCACACAGCTCTAAGTGGCAGAGTCAAGATTTGGACCCAGGCAGCCAAGTTCCAGTTGTCTGAGCTTTTCAACCATTAGACTAAACTGCCTCTAATATTGACTACTCCCTCAGCATGTCATGCATAGAACAGGCAGGACATTCCCTGGCCTTCTTCCCCCCAATGCATAACTGCTCCTTTTGCTGAGTGTTGAGTTGGAAATAAACATGAGCTTCCTATTCCTTATGGAAAGAGTTTTAATGGAAAGAGTCCCCAGCTGGGACTGCTGGGTTAAGAAAGAACTTCTTTCTATTATTTATAGCTTGAGTCTTTAATCTGTAATGAAATACAGTCTGATCCTCTTATATCTGAGCTATTTTGAAGTTCATTCGGCAGACACAATTTTAGGCAATTATGTAAGTCACAAGGCCACAAAGTATCCAGATTATAGTCCCATCATCAGAGACCTTGCTGGGTTTATTTGGAAGGCCTGTTTGTTTCAGAGGCACAGAGTCCACTGTGACTCCTGGTGGTGACAACAGGCAATTTTAGCAGCTTCCCTTTCAGCAGCCACAGAATCTATCACTTAAGGTGAAACCTGACAGTTGGCTTCAAGCTTCGGCAGCACACGGGGTTTTGTATTTTGTTTATTATCACATCTCTCACATGACCCCTAACAAGAGTTCTAGTCATATGCCTCTCTCAGATGCATTTACTTTTCTTTATTTCATTCATTTAGCAAGCATTTATGGAGGGCCTGCTGTGGGCCAGGTGCTGGGGAGACAGCAGTGGATACAACAAAAATCCCTGCTCTGGCATAACTCACGTTTTAGTGGGGAAGACAGACAAGAAGCAAGATAAACAAGAATTCTTCAGATGGTGATAAGAGCTCTGGGGAAAAAAAAACAAAGAAGCAGGGGAGAAGTTATTTTCTGAAAAGGTAGTCACTGTGGAGGTGATATTTGGGCAAAGACCTAAGAGAGGTGAGGGTGTCAGGTTTGTGATGACCTGGAAAGCAGTCATCCAGGCAGAGGAAATACCTAGGGTGAAAGACCCTGAGGCTGGAGAGCCTGGCAGGTCAAAGGAAGGGAAAGGAGTCTGGCATGGTCAATGAGAAAACAATGAGGGGAAAGTATCAACAGTAGGAGCTGAGAACAGGGGGGAAATGGAGGCCAGACTGTGTGAGGCTCTTTTAGGCCCGGAAGGGCTTTGACTTGACTGAATGAGATAGGAGCCATGAGATGGCTGTGAACAGAGAAGTGACAAGCTGTGACTTGGATTTTAACAGAATCCCTCAGGCTGTTGTGAGGAGAACCAGCTGTAGGGGCTGAAGAGGCTACTGCAATAGTACACGTAAGAGATGGTGGTGTTAGCAGTGGAACTGGTGAGAAGCGGCTGAATTCTGGATAAAACCTGAAGATAAAATGTATGGAATTTGTTGACAGATAGGATTGGGGGTGGGGTGGGGTGAGAGGTGACTCTAGGTTTGTGGCCTGATCACCTGAGATAGGAGCCCTGTGGGAGAGCAGGTTTTGAAGGGAGAACATGGGGTCAGTTTTGGAGATGGTCAGTCTCAGAGGCCTGTGAGACACCTACATGCAGACCAGGAATATTATTACCAATTAAAAAAACAGGAACCAGCCACATATCCCTTACCATTTTAGTCATTTAACTCATTCAATCCTCAAACCAACACCATGGGTGGGCACTCTTATTACCCTCCCATGTTCCAGACGAGGAAATGGAGGCACAGAGAAGAAACATAACTTGTCTAAGGTCACACAGAGACAGGGATCAAACTCCGGCAGTTTGGCTCTAGGCAGTGATCCTAGCCACTTTGTTCCACCAGCTCTACACAGAGTGAAACTGAAGGGTAAGATCCTAGAGGGGGACAGGGATGCTATTTTACACAGGGTGATCAGGGAGGGCTTCTCTGAGGAAGTGACATGAGTAGATATCTGAAGGAGGGGAGGTAGCAAGCCATGCTGACATCTGTAGGAAGGGTCTTTCAAGCACAGGGAACAGAATGTACAAAGGCTCTGAGGTGGACTGAAGCTTGGCATGTTACATCGTGGGCACCCTGAGTTCATCCAGTTCCCATTTCTAAGGATATGCATGTGCTGTTCTTGCTTCCAGGAGTGTCCTTCCCTCTTCTCAACACATGATGAACCCTTTATTACATACATCATCAAGTCCTGGGATCTCCCAGGCAGAATTAATTCTTCCTCTGTGTGCCGAATAACCTGTCTACCCCAGCAGATCTGTTCTTCTCTCTGGCTTGCCAGCCTCATACTCCTCTGTCCTGTTCTAGCTCTGTGACCATGAGCAAGTTACTCAGCCTCTCTGGGTCTGCTCCCGTACCTATAAAATGGGGGATATGCCACTGTCAAAGTTAAGTATCTTCAAGATACACCTACTCTGAAAGGTTTCTTGGAGCATTAAATGTCAGTATATGCCAATATCCACTGGATCATCGAAAAAACAAGAGGGTTCCAGAAAAACATCTATTTCTGGTTTATTGACTATGCCAAAGCCTTCAACTGTGTGGATCACAATAAACTATGGAAAATTCTGAAAGATATGGGCATACCAGACCACCTGACCTGCCTCTTGAGAAACCTGTATGCAGGTCAGGAAGCAACGGATAGAACTGGACATGGAACAACAGATTGATTCCAAATAGGAAAAGGAGTACGTCAAGGCTGTATATTGTCACCCTGCTTATCTAACTTATATGCAGAGTACATCATGAGAAACGCTGGGCTGGAAGGAGCACAAGCTGGAATCAAGATTGCTGGGAGAAATATCAATAATCTCAGATATGCAGACGACATCACCCTTATGGCAGAAAAAGTGAAGAAGAGCTAAAGAGCCTTTTGATGAAAGTGAAAGAGAAGAGCGAAAAAGTTGGCTTAAAGCTCAGCATTCAGAAAACTAAGATTATGGCATCTGGTCCCATCACTTCATGGCAAATAGATGGGGAAACAGTGGCTGACTTTATTTTCTGGGCTCCAAAATCACTTCAGATGGTGACTGCAGCCATGAAATTAAAAGATGCTTACTCCTTGGAAAGAAAGTTATGACCAACCTAGACAGCATATTAAAAAGCAGAGACATTACTTTGTCAACAAAGGTCTGTCTAGTCAAGGCTGTGGTTTTTCCAGTGGTCATGTATGGATGTGAGAGTTGGAATATAAAGAAAGCTGAGTGCAGAAGAATTGATGCCTTTGAACTGTGGTGTTGGAGAAGACTCTTGAGAATCCCTTGGACTGCAAGGAGATCCAATCAGTCCATCCTATCAGTCCTGGGTGTTCATTGGAAGGACTGATGTTGAAGCTGAAACTCCAATACTTTGGCCACCTGATGCAAAGAGCTGACTCATTGGAAAAGACCCTGATGCTGGGAAAGACTCAGGGCAGGAGGAGAAGGGGACGACAGAGGATGAGATGGCTGGATTGCGTCACCGACTCAATGGACATGAGTTTGGGTAAATTCTGGGAGTTGGTGATGGACAGTCGCAAAGAGCTGTACACGACTGAGCGATGGGACTGAACTGATATGTAAATTACTTTTGCTCCAGCCACACTGGCTTCCTTCAGGGCCCTTGAACATACGAAGCACAATCCCTCCTCAGGGCCTTTGCATTGGCTGTTCTTTCTGCCTGGTACACCCTTCCCTTACATATTATGGGTCCCTTCCTGAATTCCTTCAAGCCTTAATTCAAGTGTCCCCTTCTAAATGAGGCCTGGCCTGTGCCTAAGATTTCAACCACCCTGATACTCTATTTCTACCTTTCCTTATTCACTTTTCCTCCTTAGCACTTGTCTAAAATACTAATTAGACTGACTTATTTGTACAATCTGCACTCTTAGCAAATGTCTTCTCCACAAAGGCAGGAATTTCTGCCTGTTTTGTTCCCTTTCATATCCTCAGCACCTAGAAGAATGCCTGGTGCTCAGTAAGTGTTTGTTGAATAAACAGTCCTGACTAACTAGCCTCTTAACTAACTCTCTTATGCCCTCTTCATCTCCATCTGTCCCCAACTCTATAATTTATCTGAAATTGTTATTTTTGCCATTCATTTGTGCAATAAATTCTTATCAAGTACTAGATAATAATTTTAGGTGTTGGAGATCTAGCAGTGAATAAGCAGACAGAAAGTGTTCCTCATGGGACTCCCATTTTAAACAGAGAAAAACAATAAATATGATAAACTGTAAACAGAGTGCCTGACAGTGATAAAGGGCAAAAACACAAATAAAGCAGAAAAGGGGCCTGAGTCCTGCTAGGTGTGCAGGTTCAGATGGTCAGGGACAGGTGACATTGGAACAGAGTCCTGAAAGGAACCACACAGAGATGGGGGTAGACTGTTCCAGGCAGAAAAAACAGCGAAGGCAAAGACCCCAAGGCTGGATTGCTCCTGGTATTTCTGAGGATGAGTGAGGTCACTGTGGCTGGAACAGAGTTGGGGGTAGGTAAGAGGTAAGGTCAGAGAAGTTACCTGTTTTATTAATTCAGAAGGCAACCCACTCCAGTATTCTCGCCTGGAAAATTCCATGGACAGCAGAGCCTGGCAGGCTACAGTCCATGGGGTCGCAAGAGAATAGGATATGACAGAGCAACTGCACATGCACATTCTTTATTTACCCTAGTGGGGATTCTAGTTCTGATGTCCCCACTTTACCAATGAGGAAACATGAGAAGAGAGAAGTCACTAAGGTCACAAAGCTGCTAGGATCGCATGTGGATCTGTCCTGAGACAAGGTGTGGAATGGAGACAGCTGAGGGAACAGCAAAAACCAAAGCGTGGAGATGGGAACGAATTTGGTTTTTAAGGAATGGGGCCTCAAGTGGGGTGAGATGAAGTGAGAGAGGAAACTGTCAAAAAATATCGTATGTTTTGAGGAGCAACCTAATCTGATACCTACTGGATTACATTTGAGTAAGGTATCCCTATGCTGAACTTCCCTCAGTACCTATCTTAAAGGTTGGATTAAAAGAGCTCATTAACATAAAGCATTTTGCCTGGTACAAGTAGGTGCTCAATAAGTGTTAGCTTCTATTGGCAATATCACTATCACTAACGTATTCATATACTGGAGTGAGGCAGTTATAAAACTCAGTGGTTAAAAGTGTGTATGAGAAAGTGTGTTCTAGGGTAAAAAAGACCTAAGTTCAACAAGCACACAGGCTGATCCACGATTAAGAAGGAGGGAGGGTGGCAGGGAAGACCATGGACTGATTCACCACCAGGAAAGGAGGGGGAAAATAAAAGCACACAGGCTGACCCTCCTGGAGGGATTGCAAGGCACTGGACTCATAGGATGTTATACCAGAAGGGAAGGGTGTGAACGCAGACACATGGGTGGCAGGAAGGCCAACGAACAGATCCACAGTAAAGGCATGTGTGTGAAGGCTCATCTTATTTACTAGGGGCAAAATCAGAAAGCACATTGACTCCTGTACAATAGTGGAGAGCCACCCACAGACTGATTAAAAGGAGAGGGGAACAAGGCCATAGACTGGGCTACTGAAAAGGGGGAGATAAAACACACTAAACTGATTCACTCTTAAGGAAGGGAGAAGCCCAAGGACTGGAGTGACAATTTACAAAAAAGGGAGGATAGGGCAACGGACTAACAAGCAGGGGCACGTGAAAAACAAGCATGTAGACGGATCCACTGTGAAGTGGTGTGTGTGTGATAAAGCCATGAACTGATGCACTGGAAGCAGGAATACAAGTTCACAGATTAACTCACTGTTGGGGGTGGGGGGTACAATGCTACGGATTGACTAACTACAGGAACAGTAAGGGTGGAAAAACAAGGCCACAGAAGGGGCCCCTGAAAGTTGAGGACAGGAGAAATACAAACACTCAGATGCACCTACGGTCAAGGAGTTGTACACTGCCAGAAACTGGTTCCCTATAAGCGTGGGGTGGGGGGCAAGACCACAGACCAGTCTACTCTAAGGTGGGGTGGGGAAAAACACAAGCACGAAGACTGATCCATTATAAAACAGAAAGGGGGGTTAGGCCATGGTCAGATCCACTACAAGGGGTGATGGGGGGGGTAAATGCCATAGGCAAGTCCACCAGCTGTAGTGGAGGCTGTGGAGAGCAGAATACCAGCAGGGCTTGGGCCAAGCCACATCTCCCCCCCCCACCGCGGGTCGGGAAGGATACTTGGGGTCATGGACCAGGCCCTCCACCCTCCAGGCCCCAGACTCACCTGTGCGTAGAGCAGCGGTGGTGTTGGCAGCTCCGGGGGGCGGGGGCTCCATGCGCTGCCCCACCGCCCCCCAGGCCCGGGCTCCGAGGCGTTGGTGGCGGCGGCGGCAACGGCGGCGGCGGCAGCACCTAGAAGCCGCCCCTGCGTTTCTTCACCGCTCACGTGGGCCCGTGAAGGAGGAGCCGAGAGTCCTGCCGCTGTCTGACTGGCCAAAGTACTGTGGATCGACCGCGCGGCTTCCAGGGCTGGGGAGGCGGGCACTGCTCCACAGACCTATGCTGTGATTGGCCCGAGGGGAACTGATGGAACGTGGATAGCCGCCTGGGTTCCGAAGAGGAGTGCTCGGTCCTGTGGTGCTTCACGCTGATTGGTTCAAGACAGACTGATAGGCAGGGGGCGATTGACAAGGTTTTGGGGGCGCCTGCCTCGCACGGATTGGCTTATATGGGATTGATGGAAGACAGCCAGCCTCCAAGGATATGGGTGATTAGGTCCTGCTTTCTGCTGATTGGCTACCGAGCGACTCCTAGACAGCTGCCAAAACCCCAACGGGGCGGTGCCGAAGTCAACGCAGCTCAGCGGAAGCAAGACTTGTATAGAAGTACAGAGGCATTACCAGCCCGCAGGGAGGAGGTCTGGGTACTGCGTAGGCGGGCAGGATGACTGTGTAGTGATTGGCTGGAAAAGACGAATTTAGAACGCAGCAGATGCATGACATACGAAAGTGTGTGCTGAGTGGTGGAAACCAAATACCTACGGGGGCGGGGTCGAGTTGCAACCAGTTACAAATAGGCAGAACCTGGCTTTGCATGGATTGGCGGAAGCTGGACTCAACCTAGAATAGAGACCAGACCAGGGAGGGCGGGATCAGCCCTACGCCCATTGCTGGAAGCTGGAACTACTTAGCAGCTGGGGAGAAGTCCAAGGTTGAGCATAGATGGGCGTGAGTGTAATTTAAGGTACCTGAGGAACGATTGGGGTGTGGAAGAAAGGTAAACCTTCCAGCCAGGAGTGAAAGGCTGAATTGCTTTGGGGAACAAACCTCCACCATGAATCGGCCCATTCTCTGGTAATTCAGAGAAGTGTACATGAAAAGAAATGGAAGGGTCAGGTGGGGGCCCAGGTTGCCAAGGCAACGGTAGAGCAGGCACAGAAGAAAGGCAAATGGCAGGACTTCAGTGGTGCATTAATGGTCCCACACAGATCGGATCTCTGGGCCTCCTAGTACTTTGTGCTTTAGAAACAGGGCACTTTAGCAAACAGTAGGGGTTAAGGGGGGAAAGAAGGGCCGTGTGACTCAAAGACATTCAGGCTCTTTAATGTCAGGGGAGATAGGAAGAAGTCAGTGCTGAGTCTCTGGGAAATTCTGCAGACCTTGTAGCTCTCTAAGCCCCTGAAAAAGAGAACATAAGAGACTGAACAGAGACTGGGTCCAGCCCCATCCTAGGCTTGCTCGGAACTCTCTTCCTTCTGAGCCAGCCTGGGTCCAGTTTGACTCCAGTTTAGAGGAAAATATGGTCCTTTCCATCTCTGGCTCTCTCTCCTTCTCAGGTCACCACCTTAAACATTTGAAGACAGAGTCTGGGAATGGAGTGAGCTGCTCTCACCTCTAGCAACATGTGGATATGGGCCTTGATGTTCATGGAGTCCTTGGTGAGGTTGTTGCTGAGCCTGGAGAAAAGAAACAAGAAAGTTGAAATGGGCCCCACTTATGATCAGGAGGATGATGCTTCTTCATCACTTCAAGAACTACCTACATTCTATGACTTCCACATGGTAGGTGGTAGGACATCCTACTACCTGAGCTGCTCCTATGCAGAGATGCCTGGCTTCCATCTGGACTGCACTGATTCAGAGACATTTATTGAGTGCCTACTCTACACCAGGTTGTTTTAGGTACTGGGAGATAGCAGCAAACACAGCAAACAAAAATCTTGGCCTTGTGGAACTCAAATTCTCATTATGGGGCACAAGTGATAGGAATAAAATATGGAATATGTCAGATGGTTAGAAGTACAATGAAAAAATTAAATGTTAAGAGAGGATAACGAGTGCAGGAGTGGGGGCTGTAATTCTAATTAGAGTGCTTCAGGATGGCTTCACCGAGAAGCACATTTGAGTAAAGACTTAAAATGAAGAAGCGAATTGTGTGGCTAGATGGAGGATGAGTATTCCAGATACAAGGGGCAGCAAATGCAGAGGCTCTTAGGTGGGAGTGCACCTGGCGTGTCTGAGGTACAGCAGAG
The DNA here is from genome assembly GCA_007570785.1 of Antilocapra americana. Classification (NCBI taxonomy): domain Eukaryota; kingdom Metazoa; phylum Chordata; class Mammalia; order Artiodactyla; family Antilocapridae; genus Antilocapra; species Antilocapra americana. The sequence continues at coordinate 1,034,416 of ML662903.1, forward strand.
AGGCCAGCAGGACTGGAGGAGGATAAGTGAAGGGGGGTTGTAGAAGGTGAGGTTACAGAGATAAGCAGGGGAGAAAGATCATGTAAGACCTACAAAGCCACGGTAAGGACTCTGGCTTTTATTCTAAGTGAGATGGGAACCAGAGGAGGATTGTGATCAGAGAAGGGATGTGAAATGACTAGGGTTTAAGAGGATCCACCTGGCTGCTATGTGGAGAACTGACCGGGGATAAGGATAGCTAGTGTGGAAAAGGAAGTCCAGTGAGCAGGCTACTGAAGTATGCCAGGTGAGAGAGGCAGACTCAGAACACAGTGGCAGCAGTTGAGGTGATGAGAAATGACTAGATTTGGGATACATTTTGAAGGTAAAGTCAACAGGATTTAACAAAGGAGGATGTTGGGAGTGAGAGAAAGAACTCAAGGAAGACACCAAGGCCTAAGTGACTGGGAAGCTGGAGTTGCCTGAAACCATGCCGGCTCTGGGCTGTTGAGTTACATGAAAGAAAAAAAGTGGAAGTGTTAGCTGCTCAGTCATGTCTGACTCTTTACAACCCCATGGACTGGGACTCACCAGGCTCCTCCATCCATGGAATTCTCCAGGCAAGAATACTGGAGTGGGTTGCCATTTACATGAACCAGTCACTATTTTCTCTCTGTGCCAACTGGGACCAGTCTCACTCAAAGAATCCTAATTCACCCAAAGAATCAAGGAAGGCTTTTGAAGAATGAGTAAAAGAGTAGGATAGTCTTTTCCATAAAAAGTCCAAAAGGCAGGAAAGAGCTTTTTAAGGAGTAGTCAGGAGACCAGAGTGTTAGAAACTTAAGTGAATGGTAGAAGGAAAGTGGCACAAGTTAGGATCCAAGAGGTAGGTAGGGGACAGATCATGTAATCTTGATATTATGAGAGGAATATGGATTTTACTGTGTTGAGCTATCTCTCAGTGTAAGAATCAGTTTCAGGGAAATGAAATACTGTTAAGAAAAGTAGAAGGCAACAACAAAGAATGTTAAATTTGGAAAAAATAGTATGAACCCATTTATATATCACTGTCTCTCAAAGCTGCATTTTCTTTTTTTTTTCCAAAGTTGTATTTTCAGTTTAGCCCTCTCTCCCAAACTCCAGCCTTGGGAGTTTTAACTACATCTTCAGAAAACTTACTTCAGTGTTTAATGATCATCTCACACTTAACAGGTCCCAGACAGAACTCCTGATTTTCCCCTCCAAATCTGCTCTCCCCTTATCTTTTGCATCTCATAAAAGGGCAATTCCATCCTTTGCTCAGCCGAAAACCTGGACTCCTTTTTCTCACACCCCACTTCCAATCAAGCACTCTATTTATAATTGCAACTGCTCCATCCCAGGCAATATTTCTAGTCTCCAATCCTTGCTGTTCTCTGCACCACTGTCAACTTGTGACATACATCCTTTACTTATTTGTTTATTGTCTCCCCTAAATAGAATGTAAACTGTGTGGGCAGAGATTTGGTCAGCTTTGCTCCCCCCTGTACTCTCAGGAACCAAAAAGTATGTGGCACATAGTATACACTCAGTGTATAAGCTTAGTCTATGAAAGGTTTCAGCACTTAAAAAAAAGGAGAAAAGTATAAAGTTCACTAAATGCTAATTGTAACAAAGGGATATGTTTATTGCTACTGATTTAATATGTAAGGCTGTGTTAATAATCAAATGGTTATTCTGTTTTTTCTGTAATCATGTCTACTTATGGGTGTGGATATGTACTCCTTTCTGTGTTATCAGAAAGAATATATACAGAGACCTGATCCTTCTACTCCCCAAACAGAGAAATAGACTAAAAACAGGTAAGTACTGATAGGCCATTTTGGTTACATAAAATAACCTGAAGGAAAGTTATTTAAAGTGTTTCTCAAACAACCACATATTTTAAAGAAGAGAATGAGCTACACAGACTCAAATCTTCATCTTCTAGAAAGATTCAATTACTAGGGAGTCCTACTAATTATAATAAAGTAATAAGAGATTCATGGGCTTCCCAGGTAGTGCTAGTGGTAAAGAACCCGGCTGCCAATGTAGGAGATGTAAGAGATGTGGGTTCAATCCCTGGGTCGGGAAGATCACCTGGAGGAGGGCATGGCAACCCACTCCGGTATTCTTGCCTGGAGAATTCCTTGGATAGAGGAGCTTGGTGGGCTACAGTCCATGAGGTTGCAGAGTCAGACACAACTGAAGCAACTTATTACAGTAAGGAATTCACATTTCTCATCACACTAATAGACAAGATCAATAAATCAGAAAGACCAAACAGGGGGCAGGCAATGACAAATACCTCATTCTGGGAAAAGACATCAAGTCTCAAAAAATTAAAATCTATTTGGAAGGCTCAGGAATCCGGTGACATAACAAGGAAAGCTTTGTCATTAAAAAAAAAAACCAGACTTGGTCTAAATGGCTACTGGTTCAGAATTATACTGGCATATTAAAGCTGGCCCCTCAACCAAACTATTCACCAACTGATCTGATCACTAAGATTTAGAAATCTCCACAGGTCTGAGGCTCATCTGAGTTTATGAACACTGAAACCTTGAAAAGGTCTGAAAAGAGAATTAACGCAACCTAAGGTAGGCAACTCTGGAAGAAATGAATGAGACATAAAGGGAAATATAATCTAGAAGGTAGAATTTTAGATCAGTAGTATTCACACTTGTGAGATGTTGTTAATCTAAGTGTATTTGCTCAGCATCCCCTCACTCCATCTGAGTAACTGAATGCTCATCATTCTCAGCAGTTCCTCTAACATGGCAGGCACACTGGTCCCCTTGCCAGGAATGCTCCTCCCTAGAGAGCCCTATGGTTTGCTCACTTAACCAAGTAACTTAAATGTTGCTTCCTCTGGAAGGCCTTCCCTGGCCACATTTCAGAAGTCTCTCCACAATCACAATTCCCCTTCCCTGCATAGAACCTTATACTCAGTCAGAGTTCATCTTTTATCCCCACATTACTTCCATCATCACCAACAGAGATCTACCAATACTTCAACCTCCACTTAAATCTATTTCCAGCATATGCTTTGAAATTCATTCAACAAACACAGGGTGCCTCCTATATGCTATGTGTTATTGAGATGTAGAGAAAATCTCCCTTTGCAAAGAGAAAATCTCTAGTGACTTGAGATGTAGAGAAAATCTCCCTTTGCAAAGCTTATATCCTAATGGGAGCAGGCAATGAACATTATAAAAAAGTAAAATACACAGTAAACATTAGGAAGTCATAAGTGCTAGGGAAAAAAGGAAAAGTAGAACAAGGGAGGGGAATCAGGAGTGCCAAGAGTTGCAATTTTCAAGTTAGGTTATAGGAAGTGACATTTAAGCAAGACTTCAAGTGAATAAGGAGAAAGGAAGCCATGCAGGTATCAGGGGGGAAAGTGCTGCAGGCAGACAGAACAGTTACTGCAGTTGTACTGAGGTGAGATCACTCTGAGGGCATTTAAAGAAGCCTGTGAAGGTTAGTGTGATAAGAGCACAGTGAATGAGTAGGAAAATTAGCAGGAGGTGAAGTCAGGGGTAACTTGTTTTACTGTTACTGATTTACAGGCTGAGACCTCCAGGATCTGGTCAAAACTGTGCTGATGTGTAACAGTTACAGCTCTTCTAGAATGTAAGTTTTCAAGGAACCCTTCTGTCTTGTTCATGCTTCCTCCCCAACACCAAGCATAGAGCCTGGCATACAGCAAATGCCCAATAAATTTTTGTGTGAGTGAACAATACAGAGACCATTCATTGAGTACTTATTATGTGCTACACTTGGGGCTATGCTTTGCATCCCCACTGTCCTCTCCCCTAGAGAGCGGGGAAAGTGGTTCCTAGGTACCATCCCAGGTAGCCAAGGTGAAAGCGGAAAGAAGGATGTTACAAATGGTGGTGGTTTAGACAGTATCCTCATGCAATGGACTTACTCTGTGAGGAGATTGCTCTTACGATCAATGAACTTGAGAGCTTCTGTCAGTGTCAACTCCAGGAAAAAACCATATCCAAGGGCCACATAGATCCGTGAAGTGTCTGGGCTAAGGAAACAGTGGTGATAAGAAGTGGAGAAGTCCTTATCACTGTTTAGCATACCACACAGTTAATATTTTTTTTTACTCCCCACCCCCCACCTTCCCCAAACTGAAGGTCAGGGTGGGCAGAGAATTTGTCCTATTTTATTTACTGTCACATCTTCAGCACCAAGCAGTGTCTGGTTCATAGCAAATACTAACAAAAATATTTGTTGAATGAAGGAAAGGGAAAGCTGAACCCTGTGGGCTCAGAGGGGCAGGTAGACACTCACACCACTGTGTCAACGAAGAAGTTACAGCCCAAATCCACCTGCATATATAACTCCGAGTGATTAGCTTCCTGTGGGGCCAGGGAAAAAGAGGTAGGGGTCAGTGGTCAACTTTTAGGTCAGGTGACAGGTTTTGGTTTTGGGTATCTCCTCTCTTCCCCCTCCTTTGCCCACAAAAAGACAGTACCTAACACTGGCATCTTTACCTGGAGTCGCTCAATGACATTTCTCAGTTGAAGGTATTTGGCCAGCTGCTCATATACCTTGTCACGATGGTCCAGGACCTTTCTGATGGGACATAACAGGACAAGAGTAAAATGGTGACCAAGAGGAAACCCTATCCCTCTTAGAATATCTCACATCATGACCCCCTGAGACTCTCCTGTTACCAGGGTCTAAACAGGAATTTTATGTGCAGAAGTCAAGGTTTGGACTCTGGGTCAGATTGCTTCTGTTTGAATCCAGGCTTTTCATTTTACTAGCTGTGTGACTTTGGCAAGTGAGTAACTTCTTTGGAACTCAATTTCCCCATCTTTAAAATAGGAATGAGGAGTATTACTTCAGAGTCATTGGGAGGATTAAATGAGTATTTAAGGCATTTAGAATAGTGCCCGCCAAACAGAAAGTTCTTTCTATATATGCATTAGTTCTTATTTATGAGTATTTTTATTATACTTTACTCCCAATGCCTCCCTCCAATCAGAATATGCCATTCTCAACCTAGAAAAAAATCCTCCGTCTCTTTTAGGATGCTCATAATCCTAGACCTGAACACTCTCCTTCCTGCTCAGATTAATAATGATAGTAATAATAATGTTTATACTCATTGAGCTTCTAGTATCCAAGATAAACCCTTTACAAGGACTGAATACACTGAAAACCCAAACCCATCGCCGTGAGGAAGGTTGCATTAACTTCCCCATTTCACAGATGAGGAAACTGAGGCACAGAAAGTGGAAGCGAAGTACAACGTGTTCACACGGAAAGCGAAATGGTCAAGTTAGGATTCAAACCTGAAAACTCTAGCTTCAGAACTCTAATTCTTAACCCTTTAGGGGCATCAGAAGCCGCGCATGCGCAGACACACGCTCCATTAAACCGTTTTGTCTCCCTCTTCACCCCACGGTGCACCCCGGATATCGCCCCTCCTTCCTCCTTGAATGGCGCACGGGGCGGGGCTCTGAACGCCTCACTCACCAATCAGAAGGCTAGGCCCTGACCTCGAACGCCCCTCTCACCACGTGAACCGCTGCAAGACCTCCGCCCCCCATTCTGTCACTTACTGTAGGTCCCGCTGCAGCACGTCAGAGATGAAAGCCTCGTAGCGCAGCACTTTCTCTGCCGTGGCCTCCACCGCCCGCCGTTTAGGGGGCGTCGCCATGATGGGCTCCTGAGGAATGGGGAGGGAGAAGACCACGTTGAAGACCACTGGTCTCAGTTTGGTCTCAAGCACAGTACAACTGCACCTTTTCAGCGTTGGGAGTTGGGTCTTCCGGCTTATGCCAACGGTTCAGTCTTCCGCCCCTCCCAGCTCTGGGACCCCATCACACAGGGACACCCAAGTGTGGCTGTTACCTGAGAGCCGCCGGCAAAAAGAACCGTGGCTTCCGGGTGGCGCGGGTAAATGACGTACGACGGGGGCGCTGGCCAACCAAATAACCGGGTGGGGTGAGGCGGTCCCGAATGGAAAAAAACGCCAGAGAGAAGGAAAGGGCGGGGCTTTACGATTACAGAAGGGGGCAGAGCGTGGGAACCTGGACTGCGCAACAAGCCTATGGGGATAGTGCACCGTTGCTGGGGGTGGGGTTTAATGGCATTTGGCGGGTTCTGGAGGAGGCGGGACGCACAGAGCGAGTAGAGCCTTTGGTATTTAAATCAGAGCTTCAGAAGCAGTCGGGCAAGACAAGATTATGAATTTGGTCTGTAAGAAGGAAAGTACATTCTTGCATCGCCCTGGATTTTGACTTCCAATAATGGGAATAAATGTGTGCATTAAAACGTTTTGAAAAGGAGACAAATTTTCTGAAATGCACCTTTGAAGATGCCAGCTCTGTAGCCCGCAGTCCATGACTGGGGTTCAAGCAGAGGTTGATAACGCACTATGTCTAATCACGTCATTTAATTGGGGCGTCAAATGGAGGGTCGCTATAACCTCTGCACAAGATAGGTTATTTTGTAATTAGAAAGAGTTCCTATGTTTTTATTTAAATGTGTAAACTTTATTTTTATGCTCTCAAATTACTGAATGGATTTATTTCCTATGTTAGAATTTCAAATAACAGCATCTAACTCAGTAAGTCCAGGCCTGAGCCTGAAGGAGAACTCCAATGCTGGATCCCCCAAATGATACTCCCACCTGCAGGCCCTAGAGCACCAACTGTATCAGGGAAGTCTTCCCAGA